>JAOTON010001052.1:0-241988 GCA_034440635.1 Lepas anatifera | reverse complement strand
ATTTTTTTACTAACATCCCAGTGAAAGAAACTATGGAAATAACTATCAGCGAACTTTTCAGAAATAATTGGCAGGTAGAGACATAGCAGGGATTACTGCCAAGTACTTTCGCTCTCTTCTTGAAGTGGCCGTTTTGAACTCCTACTTCATTTTTAATAATCTTCTCTATAAGGAGGTCGATGTGGTAGGCATGGGTATTCCTTTAGGCCCCACCTTTGCTAACATTTTTTATGTTTTCATGAGAAAAAATGGTTGAACAATGCCCAGCTGACTTCCGCCTAGTAACGTATAAGAGGTTCATTTGGATGATACTTTGATATTTCGTCATAGATCACATGCTGATAAATTTATTAGTCTTCTTAATGTTCCAACATCCAAATATTAAGTTTACAAAAGAAGTCGAACAGAGTGGTAAACTGCTATTCTTTGACGTATGCGTTAGGAGGGTCGGCTCTAAGCTGGAAACATCAGTCTATCGGAAGCCTACGTTCACTGGCCTAGGAACATAGCTTTTATAGCTTTGTCCCCCTTGCTGTAAAACGTACCATCACCTTAACGGTTATCTATAGGGCAAAGTATTAGCTCATCATTCCAACTTTTCCACAGGGAACTCGACTTTGTAAAGCGCTTCTTTAAAAACAATGGTTTTCCCGTTCGCCTTTTGATTGTTCGGTCAAGAATTTCTTGAATAAGAAGTACGATTTATCTCCGAAGGCATGTACATACATACATACAGTAAAGAAACTAGAGATATATTTTGTTATTCCGTATTTTGGTCAGCAGTCTCTAAAACTTAAGAAAGAGTTATTGTCCCTTCTTTCCAAATATTACCCCTTATCTCAATCCAAAGATCGTCCTTCAGAACACCTCATCCTTGGGTTCTATATTCCGGTTCAAGGACAGGTTACCTAAGAGTTGCCAATCGTCAGTGGTATATCAGTTCTGTTTGCGCATCGTGCGGTGCGTCATACGCTGGTTCAACCCATCGTTCATTACACTGCAGGATAAAATAACACTTAGGTATGTCCGACCGGACTAACCGAATGGTGGCGAATCCAGATCCGTCTGCGATTCGCGAACATTCACACCAATGTGATACCCCGGTCACCATTGATGATTTCCAAAATCTGGATAGGTGTGGCACAGGTGTAGATTGAAGAATTCTCGAGTCTTTATATATCTAAAAATAAACCTAGGTTGAACTCAATGCCTTCGGCTTTCCCTCTCAAATCTTTGTATAGCAAGTACCTTGGAACATGTAAATGAGGAATAACAGCCTGATGCTCATATTATATAAAACTTGTCCGAAAGTTAACAGTCAATATATTTCACCCATGGGGCATGATCACGACAGCGAATGGACAGGTGTGCAGAATTTTTTACAACATTTGAAAATTTAGAATTATGATACACACGCGTGGTTGCCTAATACACTTTCAATTCTTACTATAACTTGTACATACATTTCCATTCCGAGCTTATATATATATATAAAGTAGCATTCAATTATTCTCACATTCTCCGTACATTCATTTCTAGATATAAACAGCTCACATACATTTCAACTTATAGTTACAAATTTATACAACTTGCCTATTATGATGATGACTATTGGTATTGCATGGGCTTCAGGAGGGTCCAGGAGGATGACATTATGTTTAGCTGGGGTTTATTTTTCCGAATTTCAATAGATTCGCTGATTTTAACCTCTGCAACATCTTTGCAGAGCCTAAGAATTTTAATGTTTAGTTTAGTGTGGTCTATATTAGTAATTTGAGGATGCTCGTTTTGAAATGTTCGCCGAAGGGTGTATTTTTAGTTTTGTTTTTTGCGTCTCTGGAGATGTTCCATGTATCTTTCTCTGATCATACGCTTACTTTCACCAATGTAAATTTTGGAGCAGAGTTGACAAGTAATTTCATAAACGGAGTTCCGTTAGTGGCATCCACCTTCCAGTCCCGCCATGCAGCAGAAGCAGCGTCTGTTGCCGGCGGGACATGGAGGTGGGTCTAGAAGGCCGATCTAGTAATTTTGTTAGCTAACGTTTTCCCGCTTAACCATGTGATCTGGAACGGTAGTTTTGGAAGTTTTTACGGCAATGGGATACTTTATGGGGAAAGCTCATCGTCTATGAAGGGTAGCCTAATGTAAGTGCGTTCATCTGTTTTTGGACGGGTTAGCTTCGTAATGTTCTCTCGGAACAGTCTAGTTTTAGTTCGCTGGATCAAATTGTTAGGATACCCGTTCATTTTAAAGATATTTTCAATTTTGAGCAGACCACGTTTTTGAGCTTCTTTGTCTGATCCAACCCTTTTAGCTCGGAGTAGCTGGGAATACAGAAATGACTTTTTTTGTTTGAATGGAATGAGCCGAATTGTAGGGGAGGATTATTGGAGCTGCCATCGGCTTGATATATAACTCCGTACAATATTTGCCATTAGGATGAATAGTGAGCGTTGTATCAAGGAATGCTAAGCTATTACTCTCCGATTGGTCCGTTCGTTCGATGGAAAATTTTAGGGATGGATGAAAGCTGTTAATGGACTGATAAAATGAATCTAGAAGCTTAGAGCCATGACACCAAATTCCAAGTATATCATCAATATATCTTATGTAGATAAGGGTTGATGGTCGAGTGAGGCAAGGAAAAGAGATTCTACTGCGTCCATAAAAACAATGGCGATCGGTGGGGCTATTCTACTTCCCATTGCTATACCTGTCTTTTGTCGGTAGAACTGTTGGCCAAATCTGAGATAGTTGTTCTGTAAGCAATGATGCAGAAGTTTATCAATGTCATGTAGTTCTAGTCCAAAGAAGTTTATTTGGTTTTGGTGTTTTTTCATTAGGTTCATTGTTGCTGAGATCGCCTCTTGAATGGGTATGTTTCCGTAAAGATTAGTTACATCGACAGTGAAAGCAATAGTGCCTTTGGGCATTCCATGTGGAAATTTGGCTTTGATTTTCGAAAGGTAGGTGTATGTGTTTTCTATGTGCGCCGGAACAAAAACTAGCAGTTGTGATATGATCTGTTCTAGGAGCCAACTCAATTTGTCCAGCGGATCTCCGCAGGCTGATACGATGGGTCGCAGTGGTATATCTTTTTGTGTGTCTTGGGTAAGCCATAAAGTTCAGCTGTGCGTGATCCTGAAGGTTTGATGGCTCGAATGATCTTATCTGGAATTTTGTCTACCATAGTATCATTAATTATGCTCCTGGTCTTGATATCTAACTTTTTAGTGGGGTTCTTTTACTTTCACATAATCTGTTGTTATTTGGGACGCTTTTTCTACATAGTCGCTCCTATCCATAATGACAAAGCCTTTACATTTGTCGGATCTTTTCACTATCAAATCCTCGTTTGACCGAAGCTGTTTCAATTGATTTAAGTCCTCTTGGCTGTGGTTAGGAGTTAATTTAGAACGATGGTTTTTGAACAAAGATATTATTTTCTGTTTGAGTTTACTTAGTTTTCCCTCTGTTGTCGGGTCAGAAGTTGGTGCCATCTTTGTATCTGTGTCCCCAAATCGGGGTGTGGGTATTTTACTAATACAGCTTCACAGCTCCCAGGCCCTGAGCTGAACTGGGCCCACAAGGGCTGGTGAGGGCCTCTGAGATAGTATGGGGCTCCTGAGCTGATTAAGTGCCTCCTGACTTGATTTGATAATCCCGAACTGATCTGGGCCCCGAGCTGGTCGGGGACCACTGATCTGATTATTTGTCCCCGAGGCTGATCTGGTGCCCTATGGGCCGATCTGGTGTTCCCTGAGCAGCTCTGGGGCTTTTGAACTGCTTGGGCCCCGAGCTGGTGAGGGATTCCGGAGCTGATTTAGTGGCCCTGACTTGATCCTGCCCCCTGACCTGACTTGAGGCCCTTGAACTGATCTGGGGCCCCAAGAGCTGATCTGGGGCCCAAGAGTGGGTCTAGGTTCTGAGTGTACCCTGAGCTGGTCTGGGCGCTGAGCTTGTGAGAGCCCCTAAGTTGGCTTGAGGCCCCTGAGGTGATCTGGCGCCTTAAACTGTTCTGGGGCTTCTTGAACTGGTTTAAGGCCCTATGAGCCTATCTGTGGCCCATTGAGCTAGTCTGATGACCTCATCTCTGGGACCAATGAGCTAGTCTAGTCCCTGGGTGAAGCATGAGCTGCTCTGTGGCCTGATCTACATCAGGGGCCCCTGAGGTGGTCTTGAATAGACAGATAATAATAACACAAGGCAAACTCCCATCATTTCGGGGCGGGGGTCACTGAGCTAGTCTAGTCCCTGGAGGCACAACTGGGGGATGGGGGGAAGCTGCTCAGGGGGCCTCTGATCCACATTTGGGGGCCCCAGAGCTGGTCTTGAATAGATGGGGAATAAGAACACAATGGAAATTCCCTTGTAAAACGGAGCTAACGAGGAATGAGGAATCTCTAAAACGACTTGTGATACCTAGGCACCCCAGGTTATATAAATTGCTTATTATACTGGTGGATTCTGGGAAGGGATGATAAAAAGGCATGTGCCCCTGAGCTCAGAGCACAGTCCCCCTAAACCAGGATTTCTACTAATTAATTTAAATGAAGAACTAGTTGTTACAATTTTCAGCCCTGTCACACCATCCCCATCTAAACCACCGGCCTGTTCACCTTTTATTTACTCTTAACTGGGACCGATGCTTGAGAATATGGAACTTAATAAACGAGTTCAAAAGGTATCTCCCAAATTTTTCCGGCAGCAAAAATGTGTTCTTCCAAAGACACTATGCCACTCCTCGTCCCACGGCGATTGTGGGAGGCAAGGAACTTAATCAGCGTTCAGCCAGGGCTCACTCGTCACGACAAAACCAGTGGGCATAACAAAAAAATTTCCACTCCTAATATGCCTTAACCTGCACATTGTAACAGATATCACATGCCCCGCTGATGTTAAGTGCTTGCATGAGTTGGCTGTCCTTAAATCTATCCCAAAAATTAGTGTTTTGGCTACTTCCATGGCATTTTGGTGATATTTTGTTCCTTTTTTCGGTTTTAATCGAGTTTTCCTTCTCCGTCAATAATTTCTTTTCATTTTTATTGAACCAAAGATGCCCAAAAAATGATACAAACAAAGATATAGTAAGTTTTTAGGTTACGTTAAAAGTGCCCTTTTTCCCCGGGGTGCCCCTCAAAGTTGGTGTGCCCCCCATACGAAAGCTCTGGCTGCGCCTCTGTCTGTCTCCTTATTGTTTATTCCTTCTCTAGACTTCCGGCCTGGCGTTGCCAAGTTCCTCCGTTCCCCTAGCCCGGCACTGCTGGGTTCCTTCCTTCCCTAGGCGTCCCATCCGTGCGATGCTTGGTACCCTCTCTCCCCCTCTTGTGGTTTACTTTGCCTGCCCTTCGGCAGCCGTTCCAGCATTCCAGCAAAAGCTGCCGGTAACCACGAGTTGGCGTGCCGATTGTGCCTTCTGTTCTGATTGGGTAAGCTGTCCTGACATAAACTAACCTTACCTAACCACGTATCGATGCAGCTAGCCGGCCTGCGGCGCCCTACCCTGCGGGGCAAGTATTGCCTTCGTCAGTCGCGGCTTCGCCGCGCCCTCCTCAGCACTCAGGTCTGCTCGCCTTGCTCGCAGATTTCCACCGCTTCGCAGTGACTTTTCGTTGGATCGCCGAAGCCCATTCAGGGAAAGTTACATCTTTCTAAATGGGAATAGCCTTGAAGTTCACTGGGTCACCTGACCCAATAAGCCTTTCGGCCCACCTATCCTTTTAACTCCTTTGCTCTGCACTTAACTATAGGCATGCTGTACCGCAATGTTTTTCCTTGAGTGAAACTGTTCCGCAATGCGTGTCTTGCAGTGAAACTGTGCCGCAATGCCCATCCTGTGTTCATACTGTGCCGCTCAGTGCACTTTAGCTTTGGTAGGTAGAGTCATTTTAGTTCCCGGAGGGTAGCTTAAATAAGGTGTCCGGATATATTCGAACTTTACCTAGGCATTTGTCGATTCAGCGGGCCGGCCTGTGGCGCTCCTACCCTGGGCGGCAAGTTTCGCCCACGCTGACAAGGACTCAGGTCTGCTCGCCTTGCTCGCAGATTTCCACCGCTTCGCAGCGGCTTCGATCCCGATTGCTTGACTGCGACGTAACTGCAGGCGTATGAGTGATTCTGCCTACTTTGTTTACCTGGATGTCTTTATCTGAGAGGGTTTCCCTTACAATTTTTGTTGGAACAATAAGGCCTCACCTGCTCTTCACTCGCACACTTGCATGCTGGTCACCGGTCTGAATCATTTTTGTACTGCACTGTTAACACTATAAACGCAAACGTATCATAGATATTTTGGTATACTGGTCACCGGTCTTAATATGTTTTGTATTGCACTGGTAACACTATAGACGCAAAAGTATTATGCACATTTTTTTGTAATTGCAACCAACATGCTCCAGGAACATCCAAAAATGCATTATCGCATTTTTCCGAATTAAAACGGATAGTAACCATCCGGGGAGTTGGTGCACATGAATTCACAAAATTAGTAAGCACCATTAAGTCTCTTATGCCGAAAGACTTTATCAAACAGTGTGCACATGCGCGCACACGCACTGCCATTTTTATTGTACTGCATGGGAAACATTACCAGCATAGCTCTCAGTTTTGGCTTCAGACCAGGACATAGTCATGCTGCTGGTAGTCGGCGACAGTTTTGTGGCACGTCTTTCGCGCTACCTATCCCACTGCGACAGTGTCCGGACAGCGGGTCTGCCAGGCGCATGCGTCTGTTCAGCTCACTTCCAGCACTGGGCAGTGGAGGCAGCGAGGAGTCGCGGCCGCAGACTGTCCTGATTATCGCGGGCGGCAATGACTTGGCCAGGCCCGAGATGCGGGTTGGAGAGTTGAAGCGCAGTGTTTTGCGCCTCGTCTCTAACCTGCTTGCCACTGGGGTGGGGCGGGTGCTGGTCATGGCGATTCCGCCGCGCGATCGCACCCGCTCCCAGGATGTCACCGTGAGGGAGCACCGCCGTCGTCGCCGCACAGCTAACCACGTGCTGCGTGCGGCGTTTCAGAAAAGTCTCGGCCAAGCTGGTCACTGTCCAGTTTGCGCCAGGTTTTCTGGCGGCGGACGGTGTCCACCCTTCCCGGGTGGGGTGGGACGCAATCCTGCGTACCATCTCCCGGCTTCAGTGAGCCCCTTGCCCCCTGAGCCCCTCCCACCGTGGCCCTTTTAGGGCCAACCTAAATGTCAGCCTACATCGCCTCAATGGCGATGCTTCTGCGCTGTGTTGCACGTACCGTGGCGCAGCGCTCTGCGGCTACCCGTACCGCAGTGTAAATGCAGAGACCTGGACGTGCAAAGCTGGGGCCACAATTTCCGAAGCAAATTCATCTTATTTGTATGATTAACAGCAATAGTTGTAAACATAAACACTGCGACCGTTCCATTCAGGTACTCATCACCATTGCGGGCCGGGAAATCTTGTGCCTGGGTCCAAATCGGTGCTACCAACGCACATACGCAACATCCAAATTTCCTCGTAGCCAGATCTTTTTGAGCTGTCAGAAATTAATCAAAGTCAATCGAGTGTCATGCTGGGAAAATTTTAACAATTTTAGAGGATAGACTTCATGATTGAGCCGGGCAAATCAGTACAGCTCTCAAATGAAAGGGACGAGGAGAGGCAATAGAAGCGTAACAGTTGGGTAGTGAGCCTAATAATGCTGGAACATGGTAAAATGAGTTCGGCTCCAGTAGTCACCTCGGTTCAGCATTCCGAAAAGACAATTGGAAACATTTTATATGTTAAGTCATGCGCAGTTTTGCCAGCCATATTTTTACCTTCGTGAGGCACCGACTTTGAACGGCACTGGAGAAGACAATGACCGAAAAGCTGCAGCTGGCATCTGGTATCCAGGATGTGCGGGATGGAAGATATGTGTGCTGTGCTGAGATGAGGCGAGAACAGCTCACTTCAGAAAGCGGAAGCACTTACCATGGAGCCGGTGGCGACTACTCGAGAATTTTGCTGACACCATGATTGCCTGCTTTAAACAGACACGGCATACGACATAAGAATACATTGTAATGGAAAATAATGACGGGAGCTTTGAAACATTTGTGGTGAGGTAAAATAGTGAAAAGGGAAAAAGCAATGTTGAACGGAAGTACAGTTCAAATCTGCAAGCTCATTCTTCAACACAAATACGCAACGTGCAGATGTGAATCGTTTCGGATACAACTTCGAGACTTGTAGAAAACTTGGCAATTTTCACGATCGAGTGCCATACAACGGAATCCTGTAAATGAATGGAAAACTATGAAATGCACATGTATCTCATCAGTAGTGATAATTGCGTTGAAATTGGTTGGGTAGAAATAAAATCGCAGGAAAACGGAAATCTGGAATATTGCAACGTGAATGGCGACCTCACAAATGCAGGCCATGGCAATGCGGCTATATATTTATTACAACCCATGCAAACACATTTTGATTTCACTCGGTATTTCCGAAGATTGCCTGTCTTCTCTAGCTTGCCAAGGTGAAAATAAAACGCGTTCGTATTTGTTGTAATGAATAGAGGCCTGAGTTCCCATCTTGTAACATATATTAAATATTGGTGAAATAATTCCAAAATATTTCCGCGCAGCCTCTCTTCAAAATCTTAATAACGCGGTAGTTTTCAACGGCAATCCTTTGTCATCACCATCCCAGTGAGATCCTTACAAACCCCCCCAAACAGGTTAGACGTCAACAGGCCAGCACGGTTCACAGCTTTGATACGAGACAACATTCTGGCTGTCAGCGGGATATGACATGTAGAAAATTCTAAAAGCTAAATACACATGACAGAAAATGCTAATACTGGACAAAAGACGCGAGCACTGCACATAAGTTATGAGAGGTGACGAAACCACAAAGACGAAAGGGAAGATACTGTCAAAATGCAACATGCTGATTACAACAAATATCTAAGGATTATCGCACGATGGTAATGCAGCTACTTAATCATTACAGCCAATGCGAATGCATTTTATTTTGCTCCCTATGTGCGCTCATAGTTTGCCTTCCTTTGGCTTGCCAAGCTAAAAATGTTTTCGTATTTGTTATGATGAATAAAGCTCTGAATTGCCACCATGTAATATTCATGAAATATTAGACCACTGGAAGCAGTCCGAGAATAGATCATTTCGATGACAGACAAAGAGACACATATCGAGTGCGCTCATAATTGCGAAATGTATTGTGTTTGATTGCATTATACATGTGGAGTTGTTCTACTTAGTGTATATGGAAGAAATTTTGCTCTTTCACCTCGACAAATATCGGATAGAAATCCCATAATATTATTTCTGTCTTTGTCGAACATACTGTGCGAAAGACGATTTGGATTACCTTGTAATTGAATTATACGTTTTGCTGTTTTCCTAGAGGATGGCAGGAGTCATTTGATGCATCGGTATTTGGCATGGATGTAGATGTAGGCAAAACACTGGAAATATCATTTCGGCTTCTGCATGGTAAATTTTGGAAATTCATCCAGGCTGCCATTTTTGTGATCTTCAAAGTTTACTTGTTGAACGACAGTAAGTAACAAAGTAGCAAATGTTTGCAATCATTCATTCCGGGAAATGCTTAATGGAAATCAGCTGATAGAATTCAGATATTCATCTAGGATTATTTTTTTATTTTTTTATTTGACTTACACGGCATCTCCACTATTCATGTGGCTTTTCTGACGCCGGTCGTAATGAAGATGAGGGACATAAATGACAACTTAAGCAAAAACACACTGTAGGATAAGGATAAGGATAGGATGGTTGCTGGGGAAGGACAAGGATTACCCACGGGGAGGGTCGCCACAGGCGCCGCGCTCAACCCATGGGGTGAGGTAGTGGGACTTGATGATGGGATCCGGTGAAAAAAACATGGAAAACAGCAAACAAGGCGTGACGATGACGGTGATGATGAAAAATTCTCGTTCTTTTTCGGCTGGTCTCTCTTTTTCGTTCTTGTGCTGTTGGCTGTCACATCTGGGAGTGTCGCATTTCTTGTTTCGTCGGCTGGTGACTGGGTTTGCGCTGATGTCGTGACATGTCGTTTGGGAATCGTTAATGTCCTGGGTCGTTTTTCGGCTCTTAATCGTTCTCGGTACGCACATACTGGCGCAGTTTAATTCAACTCCCTGTGAACAGAAACAGTTTTCCTTCTCCTTTTGGCGAAGAAGGTAAACTAAATTGTGTCCTCATGATTACCCCAGTGAAGAATATCTGACTGCCTCTGTTGATGATTTCATTTAACCGTTTCTAGCGGTTGGAAACTTCTTCAAATTCCGGTGACTTGGCTCTCTACTAATAAAACAACGTTAATTTCTACAGTGCTGCACGAAGGAGCATGACTGGTCATTTCTTATTTGGGCTATACAGCAGACGCCTGTACCGGACATATATGCTGGTGCCATTTATTTTGCGTTCCATAAATGACAGGTCTGACGACTGTAAGAGTTTGGGAACGCAGGACACTTGAGGATAAATATCCGATGAAACACACAGAGGCAATGCAGGGATTTGACCCAAAGAACCGTTTGGAGAAAAGAAGGCCAGCAATCATGTCATTGAGCTAATACGTTGCAACTGAAGTTTGATTAAATACACGCAAATATGGTGCATTCTGTTTCTATCCCCTCAGAAATGATGAAACACTGATGTACTTAAATTGATAATGTTTTGACATTGCCTAGTCACCCCACCGAATAATTCCGAATGAAAAGCAACTCAGTTAAACAGCAAACAAAACGAAATGAAAACTAAATGAATAAGGATGGAATTATTCGATGTAACGACAAAGCTATCTAAAAATTTTAATCAATTTCATGCATTAGGTTATATCATTGTGAGAGGACGCTATGTCAAAAAGGAAGATATACTTAGGTATTCCTCACATGTAAACAGTATTGGATGAGCACGCAGCTACCATTAGAGCATTGATGCATGAAACTCCGGGCATTTGAACTGGGTATCACTTTATTCCCTCTGGGAAAAACTGTCTCTATCTTTAGAGGAGAGTAAATTGAAACCCATTCACATGCTCTTTGAATAACGGAAGTAATGTTTGTGCCTTTTGTAAATTATCCATCCGCTGGCGCTTAACATCTTTGAGATAGGCTTAAGATTATATTAATGGACATTCCATACCGTATGTTAATTAACATATCTTATGTTGAGATGATAAAACTTGCACAGAAAACGATGCATCCAAAATATAGGCTTTGAAAAATACTCGCAAACATGAAGGTCACCAAGGAGACAGGAAAATATGATGTCGAAGCATGATGAAAACTAACACATTAAAATCAATAACTTTTCTCGGTGGAATTGTCATCAGAACAAATAATTATAAGCTATTCCAGGGTCTAAGCATTGCAATGGTATTCGAAATACAAAATTATCAGAAGCCGGTGACGAACGAAGTAAGAAACGGCTTCTATTCTGGCAGTTTTTCCGGTCTCGTCGTCGTTGTCTGTTGTCAGAAGCCGGTGACGAACGAAGTAAGAAACGGCTTCTATTCTGACAGTTTTTCCGGTCTCGTCGTGGCTGTCTGTTGTTGTCTGTTCTGAGCGCTGGTATCAGAGACCTAAAACTTTTGTGGATAGAAGGCACTTCCAAATGAATAAGCACGACGGTTGTCAATTTTCAAAATTTTCAAAATTTTGCCCGGAATTTTGCATTATGTGATTTTTAACTTTTATTTTTCTATTTTTTGCTAATTCATCTAGACTCTTCAAACTTGCACCCTTTTACATCAGGGAAATTTGTAGTTCACACAAAAAGTTGGAAAGAAAAAGCTTTAAATTTAGGCCTCTAAATTAGCTTTTAAACTTTGCACCCTAAATTTGGCATAAAACTCATGGTCTAAACTACAGGCTCGAAATATCTGAAGCTACAGCAGTTCAGGTTCTGAGTCAAATATTAACTTAAAGTTCGGTTTGTGCAGTACTGCACAAACACAGAAACAAAACAAAAACCTCGGCCTGCGGCCTCGGCAGGTGCCGCTCTGGCGCAGGAGAAGCCGGTGACAATGTACGTTAGCCAAACAGTTCGATGGACAGGCGAGTTTTTTCAGCAGTTTGATAGTTATAACAATGCAATGTTGGAGTTTTAGGTTTTGTGTTCTCATTATGGCTCCATTCAATCCCCTGTCAAGGCCCATGTTTTCCTAAATTAGCATGTCTCTGCATACTGCACCACGCCTGCCCTCTGTTCATATCATCAAAGAAATAAACACACGCATAATGTTTGTTTTGTTAAGCAAAGACTGGGCATAACGAGAAGAAAGGAGATACGATATAAAATATGATGGGTTTTCCGACGGTATTTCACCTATACCTGCAGATTTTCATCCAATTCTGTCTATTTGTTACCGAGTTATGCCCCAGCTCGAGACCTCAGCCCCACCACCGAACTGATGTCCTGGATCCGCCTCTGCTCGAGCTCCATAGCCCGACACCCATACTGATGTCCTGGATCCGCCTATGCTCAAACTCCTTAGCCTCTACCCCCATACTGATATCCTGGCTCCCCTTATGCTCGAGCTCCTTAGCCCCACCCTCGTACTGATATCCTGGATCCGCCTATGCTCGAACTCTTTAGCCCCTACCCCCGTGCTGAGGTCCTGGATCCGCTTATGCTCGAGCTCCTTAGCCCCACCCCCGTACTGATGTCCTTAATCCGCCTATACTCGAGCCCCTTAGCCCCACCCCCCGTACTGATGTCCTGGATCCGCCTCTGTTCGAGCTCCTTAGCCCCACACCCATACTTATGTCCTGGATCCGCCTATGCTCCAGCTCCTTAGCCTCACCCCCGTACATTTGTCCTGGATCCGCCTATGCTCGATCTCCTTAGCCCCACCCCGTACTGATGTCCTGGATCCGCCTCTGCTCGAGCTCCTTAGCCCCACACCCATACTTATGTCCTGGATCCGCCTATTCCAGCTCCTTAGCCTCACCCCCGTGCTGATGTCCTGAATCCGCTTATGCTCGAGCTCCTTAGCCCCACACTCGTACTGATATCCTGGATCCGCCTATGCTAGAACTCTCTAGCCCCTACCCCCGTGCTGATGTCCTTGATCCGCCTATACTCGAGCCCCTTAGCCCCACCCCCGTATTGATGTCCTGGATCCGCCTCTGCTCGAGCTCCTTAGCCCCACACCCATACTTATGTCCTGGATCCGCCTATGCTCCAGCTCCTTAGCCCCACCCCCGTACTGATGTCCTGGATCCGCCTCTGCTCGAGCTCCTTAGCCCCACACCCATACTTATGTCCTGGATCCGCCTATGCTCCAGCCCCTTAGTCCCACCCCCGTATTGATGTCCTGGATCCGCCTTTACTTGAGCTCCGGAGCCCCACCCCCGCACTGATGTCCTGGATCCGCCTATGCTCGAGCTCCTTAGCCCCACCCCCTACTGATGTCCTGGATCCGCCTATGCTCGAACTTCTTTGCCCCACCTCCGTACTGATGTCCTGGATCCGCCTATACCCGAACTCCTTAACCTCTACCCCCTACTGATGTCCTGGATCCGCCAATGGTCGAGCTCCTTACCCCACCCCCTTACTGATGTCCTGGATCCGCCTATGCTCGAACTCCGTAGCCCCACCTCTGTACTGCCCTGGATTCGCCTATGCTTGAACTCCTTAGCCCCCATCCCCTACTGATGTCCTGGATCCGCCTATGCTCGAGCTCCCGAGCCCCAACCCCGTACTGATGAGCTGAATCCGCTTATGCTCGAGCTCCTTAACACCACCCCCGTACTGATGTCCTGGATCCGCTTATGCTCGAGCTCCTTAGCCCCACCCCCGAACTGATGTCCTGGATCCGCCTATGATCGAGCTCCTTAGGCCCATCCCCGTACTGATGTCCTGGTTCCGCCTATGCTCGAACTCCTTAGCCCCACCCCTGTACTGATGTCCTGGATCCGCCTATGCTCGAGCTCCTTAGCCCCACCTCCGTGCTGATGTCCTGGATTGGCCTATGCTCGATCTCCTTAGCCCACCCTCGTACTGATGTCCTGGGTCCGCCTATGCTCGAGCTCCTTAACCCCACCCTCGAACTGATGTCCTGGATCCGCCTATGCTCGAGCTCACTAGCCCCACCCCGGTACTTATGTCTTGGATCCGCCTATGCTCGAGCTCCTTAGCCCCACCCCCATACTAATGGCCTGGATCCGCCACTGCTTATTAAGTTTATTTAAGCAGGGAGTGCAAGGAGTCACGTGTCATGGTATTACCACAAAGAGGTTTATTCGGCTGGGAAAGAAATGGTGTGCAACGGTGGATCCTTTGGCCAGTGCTACCTATGGTTAGAGGATGCATTAACTAGTGGGTAGATAGATAGACAGTTGCTAAACTTTTATTGGACGGAAACAATATGACAGTTATAACAAATAGATTGACGCAAAAGCCCGAAGGCTTAAGTGGTGGGGCCTCTCTTATCTCTCTCATAAAACACATCACTTTTACCGGACCTATCACACACATACACAGTAAGATTTGGACACACATAAAGAAACAAAACACAACAAACCAAACAAGCAAACCAGTTCCTGACCACCATTTTGTTTTTTAACTTTAACCAGGCCCCCACCGCACGGCCGCCACCCGGCCGTCCGACTGATATGAATATCTAATAGACAACGCGCCCGCCGCACGAGTAGAGGAGCCGAAACGAGACAGACTACCCTGCCACCACCGGGCATTCGCGCTGGTCTATAGCATGCGTAGACAGCTATGGTATCTGTCTCGCATAGCAGCTACAAGTGCGCCGCCCGCAGCGACGCTACGGCCGAACGGCGGGGTGAGGTTTCGAGCGGGAAACATACTAGCATTGTGTATTACATTTAATTAAAGGTACACTGTTGTTGCTATGATATGCAACCTGCTGCGATGGCAAGATATGTCTTTGAACTAGCTTTTTGCCGAATTTTATCCACTTCCATCTATATTAACCATTCGAAATCCTGGTGTGAAGCAAAAATGAACCGATAAAATTACCACTTCGAAATGTATTTTACGGCTGTTAGCGCGGAAGCCGTAAGAGATAAGTGGGGGTATGAGTGAGAAAAATGACGGCAACGAAGTTTTCTATCCAGCCGTGTTAAGTTCAATACCGTAGCTATCATGGTCTGGAAACCAGGGGCTGAGAATAAAAATTTTAAAAACTTATATTTTATTTTTGCCTATAAAATAAAAAGTTTCAGTCTGAAAGTTTTTATCTCTAAATATATAATAAAGGAGGCTATTCTCTTTTATTATCTGAAATGGGAACTAATTTTTATCAATTAGATCGGAAGATATAAGGGTTTGAATTATATTTTGGGAAATGCAGACCTTCACGGAATGGGCCAAAAAGGACTCTTAAATTTCCGTTTTTGTTTTGTTTCTGTGTTTGTGCAGTACTGCACAAACCGAACTTTAAGTTGATATTTGACTCAGAACCTGAACTGCTGTAGCTTCAGATATTTCGAGCCTGTAGTTTAGACCATGAGTTTTATGCCAAATTTAGGGTGCAAAGTTTAAAAGCTAATTTAGAGGCCTAAATTTAAAGCTTTTTCTTTCCAACTTTTTGTGTGAACTACAAATTTCCCTGATGTAAAAGGGTGCAAGTTTGAAGAGTCTAGATGAATTAGCAAAAATAGAAAAATAAAAGTTAAAAATCACATAATGCAAAATTCCGGGCAAAATTTTGAAAATTTTGAAAATTGACAACCGTCGTGCTTATTCATTTGGAAGTGCCTTCTATCCACAAAAGTTTTAGGTCTCTGATACCAGCGCTCAGAACAGACAACAACAGACAGCCACGACGAGACCGGAAAAACTGTCAGAATAGAAGCCGTTTCTTACTTCGTTCGTCACCGGCTTCTGACGGAAATTTAAGGGTCCTTTTTGGCCCATTCCGTGAAGGTCTGCATTTCCCAAAATATAATTCAAACCCTTATATCTTCCGATCTAATTGATAAAAATTAGTTCCCATTTCAGATAATAAAAGAGAATAGCCTCCTTTATTATATATTTAGAGATAAAAACTTTCAGACTGAAACTTTTTATTTTATAGGCAAAAATAAAATATAAGTTTTTAAAATTTTTATTCTCAGCCCCCTGGTTTCCAGACCATGATAGCTACGGTATTGAACTTAACACGGCTGGATAGAAAACTTCGTTGCCGTCATTTTTCTCACTCATACCCCCACTTATCTCTTACGGCTTCCGCGCTAACAGCCGTAAAATACATTTCGAAGTGGTAATTTTATCGGTTCATTTTTGCTTCACACCAGGATTTCGAATGGTTAATATAGATGGAAGTGGATAAAATTCAGCAAAAAGGTAGTTCAAAGACATATCTTGCCATCGCAGCAGGTTGCATATCATAGCAACAACAGTGTACCTTTAATTAAATGTAATACACAATGCTAGTATGTTTCCCGCTCGAAACCTCACCCCGCCGTTCGGCCGTAGCGTCGCTGCGGCCGGCGCACTTGTAGCTGCTATGCGAGACAGATACCATAGCTATCTACGCATGCTATAGACCAGCGCGAATGGCCGGTGGTGGCAGGGTAGTCTGTCTCGTTTCGGCTCCTCTACTCGTGCGGCGGGCGCGTTGTCTACTAGATATTCATATCAGTCGGACGGCCGGGTGGCGGCCGTGCGGTGGGGGCCTGCGCGCTGCGGCGACTTGCGACGAATAAAAAACAAAATGGTGGTCAGGAACTGGTTTGCTTGTTTGGTTTGTTGTGTTTTGTTTCTTTATGTATGTCCAAATCTTACTGTGTATGTGTGTGATAGGTCCGGTAAAAGTGATGTGTTTTATGAGAGAGATAAGAGAGGCCCCACCACTTAAGCCTTCCGGCTTTTGCGTCAATCTATTTGTTATAACTGTCATATTGTTTCCGTCCAATAAAAGTTTAGCAACTGTCTATCTATCTACCCACTAGTTAATGCATCCTCTAACCATAGGTAGCACTGGCCAAAGGATCCAACGTTGCACACCATTTCTTTCCCAGCCGAATAAACCTCTTTGTGGTAATACCATGACACGTGACTCCTTGCACTTCCTGCTTAAATAAACTTAATAAGCAGTGGCGGATCCAGGCCATTAGTATGGGGGTGGGGCTAAGGAGCTCGAGCATAGGCGGATCCAAGACATAAGTACCGGGGTGGGGCTAGTGAGCTCGAGCATAGGCGGATCCAGGACATCAGTTCGAGGGTGGGGTTAAGGAGCTCGAGCATAGGCGGACCCAGGACATCAGTACGAGGGTGGGCTAAGGAGATCGAGCATAGGCCAATCCAGGACATCAGCACGAAGGTGGGGCTAAGGAGCTCGAGCATAGGCGGATCCAGGACATCAGTACAGGGGTGGGGCTAAGGAGTTCGAGCATAGGCGGAACCAGGACATCAGTACGGGGATGGGCCTAAGGAGCTCGATCATAGGCGGATCCAGGACATCAGTTCGGGGGTGGGGCTAAGGAGCTCGAGCATAAGCGGATCCAGGACATCAGTACGGGGGTGGTGTTAAGGAGCTCGAGCATAAGCGGATTCAGCTCATCAGTACGGGGTTGGGGCTCGAGAGCTCGAGCATAGGCGGATCCAGGACATCAGTAGGGGATGGGGGCTAAGGAGTTCAAGCATAGGCGAATCCAGGGCAGTACAGAGGTGGGGCTACGGAGTTCGAGCATAGGCGGATCCAGGACATCAGTAAGGGGGTGGGGTAAGGGGCTCGACCATTGGCGGATCCAGGACATCAGTAGGGGGTAGAGGCTAAGGAGTTCGGGTATAGGCGGATCCAGGACATCAGTACGGAGGTGGGGAAAAGAAGTTCGAGCATAGGCGGATCCAGGACATCAGTAGGGGGTGGGGCTAAGGAGCTCGAGCATAGGCGGATCCAGGACATCAGTGCGGGGGTGGGGCTCCGGAGCTCAAGTAAAGGCGGATCCAGGACATCAATACGGGGGTGGGGCTAAGGGGCTGGAGCATAGGCGGATCCAGGACATAAGTATGGGTGTGGGGCTAAGGAGCTCGAGCAGAGGCGGATCCAGGACATCAGTACGGGGGTGGGGCTAAGGAGCTGGAGCATAGGCGGATCCAGGACATAAGTATGGGTGTGGGGCTAAGGAGCTCGAGCAGAGGCGGATCCAGGACATCAATACGGGGGTGGGGCTAAGGGGCTCGAATATAGGCGGATCAAGGACATCAGCACGGGGGTAGGGGCTAGAGAGTTCTAGCATAGGCGGATCCAGGATATCAGTACGGGGGTGGGGCTAAGGAGATCGAGCATAGGCGGATCCAGGACAAATGTACGGGGGTGGGGCTAAGGAGCTGGAGCATAGGCGGATCCAGGACATAAGTATGGGTGTGGGGCTAAGGAGCTCGAACAGAGGCGGATCCAGGACATCAGTACGGGGGTGGGGCTAAGGGGCTCGAGTATAGGAGGATCAAGGACATCAGTACGGGGGTGGGGCTAAGGAGCTCGAGCATAAGCGGATCCAGGACCTCAGCACGGGGGTAGGGGCTAAAGAGTTCGAGCATAAGCGGATCCAGGACCTCAGCACGGGGGGTAGGGGCTAAAGAGTTCGAGCATAGGCGGATCCAGGATATCAGTACGAGGGTGGGGCTAAGGAGCTCGAGCAGAGGCGGATCCAGGACATCAGTACGGGGGTGGGGCTAAGGAGATCGAGCATAGGCGGATCCAGGACAAATGTACGGGGGTGGGGCTAAGGAGCTGGAGCATAGGCGGATCCAGGACATAAGTATGGGTGTGGGGCTAAGGAGCTCGAACAGAGGCGGATCCAGGACATCAGTACGGGGGGTGGGGCTAAGGGGCTCGAGTATAGGAGGATCAAGGACATCAGTACGGGGGTGGGGCTAAGGAGCTCGAGCATAAGCGGATCCAGGACCTCAGCACGGGGGTAGGGGCTAAAGAGTTCGAGCATAGGCGGATCCAGGATATCAGTACGAGGGTGGGGCTAAGGAGCTCGAGCATAAGGGGAGCCAGGATATCAGTATGGGGGTAGAGGCTAAGGAGTTTGAGCATAGGCGGATCCAGGACATCAGTATGGGTGTCGGGCTAAGGAGCTCGAGCAGAGGCGGATCCAGGACATCAGTTCGGTGGTGGGGCTGAGGTCTCGAGCTGGGGCATAACTCGGTAACAAATAGACAGAATTGGATGAAAATCTGCAGGTATAGGTGAAATACCGTCGGAAAACCCATCATATTTTATATCGTATCTCCTTTCTTCTCGTTATGCCCAGTCTTTGCTTAACAAAACAAACATTATGCGTGTGTTTATTTCTTTGATGATATGAACAGAGGGCAGGCGTGGTGCAGTATGCAGAGACATGCTAATTTAGGAAAACATGGGCCTAGACAGGGGATTGAATGGAGCCATAATGAGAACACAAAACCTAAAACTCCAACATTGCGTTGTTATAACTATCAAACTGCTGAAAAAACTCGCCTGTCAATCGAACTGTTTGGCTAACGTACATTGTCACCGGCTTCTCCTGCGCCAGAGCGGCACCTGCCGAGGCCGCAGGCCGAGGTTGTTGTTGTTGTTGTTGTTGTCTGTTCTGAGCGCTGGTATCAGAGACCTAAAACTTTTGTGGATAGAAGGCACTTCGAAATGAATAAGCACCACGGTTGTCAATTTTCAAAATTTTCAAAATTTTGCCCAGAATTTTGCATTATGTGATTTTTAACTTTTATTTTTCTATTTTTTGGTAATTCATCTACAGTCTTTAAACTTGCACCCTTTTACATCAGGAAAATTTGTAGATCACACAAAGAGTTTGAAAGAAAAAGTTATAAATTTAAGGCTCCAAATTAGCTTTTAAACTTTGCACCCTAGATTTGGCATAAAACTCATAGTCTAAACTACAGGCTCGAAATATCTGAAGCTACAGCAGTTCAGGTTCTGAGTCAAATACCAATTTAAAGGCCGGTTTGTGCAGTACTGCACAAACACAGAAACAAAACAAAAACGGAAATTTAAGGGTCCTTTTTGGCCCATTCTGCGAAGGTCTGCATTTCCCAAAATATCAGTCAAACCCTTATATCTTCCGATCTAATTAAGATAAATTAGTTCCCATTTCAGATAATAAAAGAGAATAGCCTCCTTTATTATATATTTAGAGATAAAAACTTTCAGACTGAAACTTTTTATTTTAGGGGCAAAAATAAAATATAAGTTTTTAAAAATTTTATTCTCAGCCCCCTGGTTTCCAGACCATGATAGCTACGGTATTGAACTTAACACGGCTGGATAGAGAACTTCGTTGCCGTCATTTTTCTCACTCATACCCCCCACTTATCTCTTACGGCTTCCGCGCTATCAGCCGTAAAATCTATTTCAAAGTGGTAATTTTATCGGTTCATTTCTGCTTCACACCAGGATTTCGAATGGTTAATATAGATGGAAGTGGATGAAATTCGGCAAAAAGCTAGTTCAAAGACATATCTTGCCATCGCAACAGGTTGCATATCATAGCAACAACAGTGTACCTTTAATTAAATGTAATACACAATGCTAGTAAGTTTTCCGCTCGAAACCTCACCCCGCCGTTCGGCCGTAGCGTCGCGGCGGGCGGCGCACTGGTAGCTGCTATGCGAGACAGATACCATAGCCATCTACGCGTGCTATAGACCAGCGCGAATGCCTGGTGGTGGCAGGGTAGTCTGTCTCGTTTCGGCTCCTCTACTCGTGGGGCGGGCACGTTGTCTATTAGATATTCATATCAGTCGGACGGCCGGGTGGCGGCCGTGCGGTAGGGTCCCGCTCGCTCCGGCGACTTGCGACGAATAAAAACAAAATGGTGGTCAGGAACTGGTGTGCTTGTTTGGTTTGTTGTGTTTTGTTTCTTTATGTGTGTCCAAATCTTACTGTGTATGTGTGTGATAGGTCCGGTAAAAGTGATGTGTTTTATGAGAGAGATAAGAGAGGCCCCACCACTTAAGCCTTCGGGCTTTTGCGTCAATATATTTGTTATACCTGTCATATTGTTTCCGTCCAATAAAAGTTTATCATCTGTCTATATATCTACACACTAGTTAATGCATCCTCTAACCATAGGTAGCACTGGCCAAAGCAGGGGCGTAGGAACGGTTTGAAAAGTGGGGGGCCAACCTTAGAGGGGGCCCACCTCAAGGGGGCCCCAGTCCACGGGGGCCCATAATTATAAATAAAAAATTAGCTCGTTTGGTGTCAATAAGGCGCGCATGCACACAAGGATGTCAATATATGGAAAATTGAGAAATTAAATTTTGCCCTATGATTTCGAGTTGTACCTATTATGATCTAATAAATCATAGTAAAACGCCAAAAAACATTTTTTGTTTTTTTACCAAGGCCCATTTCAAATACGACATACATTTTTAAGCTTTTTTGGAGGATTTCAGTCATTTTTTACCACGAGCGCGTTTTTTTTATATTTACAGATGTTTAGGCCCTTTTCATCACATTTACAAAATTAAGAACTGTTAAGAAAACTACAGACAATGCTTTGGTACCAAATAGCCTCTTTTCGCTATGCCTAATCAACTTGTATTTGCTTATTCAATGACGAAAATGGGAACATTTATTTAGGTTATTACAGATCTCTTCTTGTCATCATTACAGATTGATTTAGGTGAAGCCTGATCACAATAAATACGCCTAGCTATTAACACTTAAACCAACACAGCAGGCAGATGAACGCGTTTCGACAAAAATTATCTTCTTCAGCATCTGTGGTAGGAGGGATAAGGAACCCGTCATCAAGACATCCTTATCCCTCCTACCATAGATGCTGAAGAAGACAATTTTTGTCGAAACGCGTTCATCTGCCTGCTGTGTTGGTTTAAGTGTTAATATCTGTCAACCACTGTTATACGCCTAGCTATATTTCGATGCCTAAAATGCAGAGTTCCAGCATAACTGCAAGTGCAATGTAGGTACTTGATGGCCAGCTTTGTGATGCCGAGGAGGTGTGGGCATGGTGTTATAGTGGTTAGCAGCCTTGCTTTCCACGCGACCAACTCGGGTTTAAGGCACAGCAGATTCCTTGTGCAAGGAGCAATTTGACTCCCAAGAAACCCCTCCAACAGGGAAAGAGTTGGCGACGCCATATAACCCTGGCATCGAAAGACGTCGCGCCTTTCGATGGCTAAGGGACGACTGTTGCTCGGCATTTGGTGCGGGGACCGTGTCCGATTCATATTTTGTGTTGGGATTGGGATGGAGTTTGATTGGGCCCAGTTCTTGGGACTCATTTGGAAACACTCAGGTAGTAGGTGCCTTGGCTTTTTTACGAAGCGCTCCTCCTCCAGGGGCTTGCAGGCAGCGTACTACCGAACTTGAAAGTTCCCTGACAAGCTATCGGGCCCGTTTGGGTTTCTTGTTATATATTACAGTTACTGATAGTTGTATATTCGTTGCGGGGGCCCACCTCAAAGAGGGGGGCAGTATCTCCCTGACCCCCGGTTCCTATGCCTATGCCGCCCAGGGACCGCTAAATTATCTCGAAGGGCCCCAAGGTCCAAACCATGGCTCAGGAACCCAGATCAGTCAGCTCAAGGGCCTAGACCAGTGCATTAGCCTCGGGACCAGCTTATCAAGGGATCCTACATAAGCACAGGACCCCTAGAAGCTCATCACAGGGGAGTTCCAGATTCCCACAGGGTGCCAGATTAGCTTAGGGGCCCGGTTCAGCTCGGAGGTCCCCAGGTCGGCTTATGTAGGGTCTCAAAACAG
This sequence comes from Lepas anatifera, assembly GCA_034440635.1. Taxonomy (NCBI): domain Eukaryota; kingdom Metazoa; phylum Arthropoda; class Thecostraca; family Lepadidae; genus Lepas; species Lepas anatifera. The sequence goes on along the minus strand of JAOTON010001052.1, from coordinate 219,267 downwards.
CTCAAGGGACTTGTTCAAGCTCACGGATCCCAGCTTAGCTCAATGATGCTAGAACAGTTAAGGGCCACCATACCAGATCAGAGGCCCCAGTTAAGCACAGTGGTACCCAGATTAGCTCAGGGCCCCAGCTAGGCTTAGGGGGTCCCAGGGTGGCTGATATAGAGTCTCAGAACACAGTGGCGTAGCCAGGATTCGGCCAAGGAGGGGTCCGAATACCGTCGGGGGCCCCAGGCCGGGGGTCCCCTTAGTAACCGGGCCCATCTCCTATATTTTTTGTATAGTATTTTAACATTATAACATTCACACGAGGGAAATTTTGTTGTGCCTTTTTAAGCATTCATTCTTATTTTGTTTAAAGCTTGTTTTTTTCGATCCGACCAAGTGTTGGTAAACTAAGGTCACCAAATATTAAGGATGACCAATACCTTATATGGTAGCGTAACTATAATAGCAGCTTTGAGCCATATTTCGGGAAGTTCAATGTTGATGCGCGCATGATGTTAAACCTGAGTCTACCTCAATTCACTCGGGTAATCAGACGTAAAGTTATTGGAGGTCAGTCGTTTTGAGTACGAAGAAATGATCTTCTACGGGAAATGACTAGCAATTATATCCCGGTGTCGAATCCATGAACTCTTTAATCAGGAAATTTCCAAAGAAACGAAAAAAACGAATAAAGATACAAGGGATATGGTAGTGTGTCCCGAACGTTACATATCTTCTATTCCGTCGACAGATCCTGTTGAGATCCAGTTACTTTCTTACCCTTGCTATCTTGTAAACGAGCAAAATTCCAAGACAAAAGGCGCCCAAGATATCTATCGCTTTTGCTCACTCTGTTATTGTTATTTTCAATCTTTCATACCTATTTTTCTTTTTGGGATTATGCTCATCAATTTCTGTCATTACCCTTGTTTGTCTGGTTTCCCACGAAAATATTGGAAAGTTGTTTATTTCAGAATATTTAGGAATGTAGTTATTGGTGTTAAGCTAATATATTAAAAATTGACCAAAGTGCCAAATTCCCTGTTAGATTTGCTCTTATGGTAAAATTAGATTAATTTTTGCCTTTCCTTCGATAATGGTGCCTGATCGTCATGTTTCAATTTGTGCTTTTTAGTACGCAATAGGGGTAGGTACATTTTTCCGAGGCATATGATTTTGAAATTTTTTATTTGAGCTCTGGGGCCACCTAATACCAATACTTGGCGGCGCTCACAAAGCTAATTTTCGGCCGCTCTCCAGATTAGATCTCAGGGGTCTCGGAGACCGATTCACGGCGCCTCTTGATCAAAACTGGGGGCCCCTGAGAATCTCTCGGGGCTCCTGAGAGTAGTTATCGGCAGCACTTCTGAGACTAATTATTGGGCCCCCCAGATTTGCTCTGGAGGGGGGGCTGAGACTGACTATCGTGGCCATCCAGATTAGCTATTAAGGTCCCCTGAGGCTGTCTTTGGGGCGGGGAGGGGGCTGGGAATGACTTCCGACAGCCCCCTGAGACTTACTCTAGGGCGCCCCTGAGACAAACACCCTGGGGGGGGGTGGAATCACCTCTGAGGCTAAGTCTTTGGCGTTCCTGAGACTGACTCGGAGGCTCCAGATTAGCTCTCGCGGGCCTAAGGCTAACTCCGGGCCCGTGAGACCAAAACTCGGGAGCACCTCTGGAAATTACTCTCAGAACCCCGAGATTAACTCTCGGATGTCTCTGAGACTGACAACCGGGAGCCCTCTGAGACTAACTTTTGGGTGCTCCTTGAGATTGACTCTCGGGGCCGCTTATACCAAAACTCGGGGGTGGGGGCGGGGGCACAGCCTGAGGCTAAATCTCGAGGGCTCCCAAAATTACCCCTCTGGGGCCCCCTGAAACCAGCACTCTGCGGATCAAATTAGACTAACTCTCGGACCCCCGGATTAACTCTCGGGGCCACCTGAAACTAAATATTGACTCCTGAGAGAGAAGCCCGTGAGACTATGAGGCCCCCCTGAGACCGACTCTTGGGGTGCTCTGAGACTGACTCTTGGGGTTCTCTGAGACAAACTCTCAGGGGGACCCCGAGACCGAATCTCGGGGTCCCCTAAGACAGACTCTTGGGGTCCCCTTGACCGACTCTTGGAATTCTCTGAGACTGACTCTCAGTGGCCCCCCTGAAATAGACTATGTTGCAGGGCCCTGAGAACCACTCTCTGGGGGGCTCCTGAGACTTTCTCGGCCCCCTCCCCTGAGACAGACTCCCGGGGCCCCTGATACCGAATTTTGGGGCCCTGAGACAAACCCTCTGCGGCCCCTAAAATCTACTTTCGGGGGCCTTGAGACCGACTCTCAGGGCGGGGGCCGTGAGGCCGACTCGGGACACCCTGAGAACGAATCTTCAGGGGCCCCTGAGACTGACTCTGGGGGCCCCGTGATCAGATAATCCTTTGCAGTGGTTCAGATTGGCCCAAGGGGTGGGGGTCTGCGGACGCCTAGGGCCCCCTTGGCTACACCACTGCATCCACACTTTCGGGGGCCCTCTGAAAGCACCATTTGGAGGCCCCTAAAATAATTGCTCCCCCTAGACCAATACTCCGGAGCCCCTTGATGCTGATGCCCGGGGGTCCTAAGACTAAGCTCGGGGTCCCACTTAGATCAGGCTCAGGGGCACCCTTAGACCCATGCTCGCGCTTTTCTCAGGAGTAACTCGACACCGATGTTCCGGGGCCCTCAAGATCAATATTTCGAGCCCCCCCCGAGACTAATGTTCGGTGCTCTGGAGTCCCTCGATGCCGATGCTCGGGGGTCCTGAACCCAGGCCTGGAGGCCCCTGGGATCAAACTCTGGGTTTCATGAGGCCAATGCTCGTGCCTCACTCATGAGTCCCTCGATATCAATAGTCAGGGGCACCCCGAGGAGGGGGCCCTGAACCCCTGAGACCAAGCTCAGGGGCCCCTGAGACCAAGCTCGAGGGAACCCTGAGACCAAGCTCGGATGCTCCCTGAGACCAAGCTCGAGGGCCCCTGACACCAAGCTCGGGGGTTCCCTGAGACCAAGCTCGAGACCCCGTGAGACCAAGATCGAAAGGCCCATGAGACCAAACATCGAAAGGCCCATGAGACCAAGCTTGCCCCCTAAGACCAAGCTCGGTTGTCCCCTGAGACCTAGCTCAGGGCCCCTGAGACCAAGCTCACGGGCCCTCGAGATCAATATTCGGTATTCCAGAGCCCTCGATACCAATGATCGGGTCCCCTGAGACCAAGCTCGGCAGGCTCGTGAGACCAAGCTCGGGGCCCCTGAGTCCAAGTTCAGGGGTCGCCTGAGACCACGCTCGTGGGGCCCTGAGACCAAGCTCTGGGGCACCCTGAGACCAAAATCGAAAGGTCCGGGAGTCCGAAATCAGGGGGCCCCCGAGATCAATGTTCGGTACTCTGGAACCCTCGATACCGATCATCAGGGGCCCCTGAGACCAAGCTCGGGGGTCCCCTGAGACCAAGCTCGGGCGTCCCCTGAGACCAAGCTCGGAGGGCCCCTGACACCGAGCTCGGGGCCCCTAAGACAAAGCTCGGGAGGCGCTGAGACCCAGCTCGGTGGCCCCCTGAGACCAAGATCAGGGCCCCTCGAGACCAATGCTCGTGTTTTCCAATGCATACGGTCAGCCTTATGCATCAGATGACCTCGGATGCCCCCTGAGACCAAGCTCGAGGGCCCCTGACACTAAGCTTAGGGAGAGGGGGCCTGAGACCAAGCTTGGTGGCATCCCTGAGACCAAGCTCGGGGGTCCCCTGAGACCAAGCTCGGGGGCCCTGAGACCAAGCTCGGGGTTATCTGAGACCAAGCTCGGAGGGCTCTCTGACACCAAGCTCAGGGGCCCCTGAGACCAAGCTCGGAGGCCCTGAGACCAAACTCGAAGGGCCCCCTGAGACCAAGCTCGGGAGCTCCCTGAGACCAAGCTCGGGGGTCCCCTGAGACCAAGCTCAGGGGCCCTGAGACCAAGCTCGGGGTTATCTGAGACCAAGCTCGGGGGTCTCCTGAGACCAAGCTCGGGGGCCCTGAGACCAAGCTCGGGGTTATCTGAGACCAAGCTCGGAGGGCTCCCTGACACCAAGCTCGGGGGCCCCTGAGACTAAGCTTGGGGGCCCTGATTCCAAACTCGAAGGGCCCCCTGAGACTAAGCTCGGGAGCTCCCTGAGACCAAGCTCGGAGGGCCCCCAGACACCAAGCTCGGGGCCCCTGAGACAAAGCTCGGGGCTCCTGAGACCAAAATCGAAAGGCCCGTGAGACCAAGATCAAAAGGCCCGTGAGACCGAGCTCGGGAGGAGGGGCCCTGAGACCAAGCTCGGGGGCCCTGAGGCCAAGCTCGGGACCCGCTGGGACTGAGCACAGGAGTCCCCCAAGATCAATATTCTGTACTCTGGAGCCCTCGATACCGATTATCGGGGGCCTCCTGAGACCAAGCTTGGGAAGCCCCCCCCCGAGACCAAGCTCAGGGGCCCCCGAAATCAATTTTTGTGTTTTTAGTGCATAAGGTCAGCCCAAGGGGGTCCGCGGACCCCTGAGACCCCCCTCCCCTGGCTACACGACTGCCAGAACATCTCAAGGGGCCCATTCAAGCTCTCGGCCGCCTGGTCAGGGGCTGTAAAGCCTTATAGGGGTCCCAGACCATCTCAGGGGCCCTCAGTTCAACACAGAGGCCCATATTAGCTCTGATGACCAGATAAGCTTAAGGGCCCGGATCATCCAGGGGCCCCTTGTCGGCATATTTGGGGTTTCAGAACAGTTCAGGGTTTCAATTAAAGCTTATAAACCAATTTCAGAGCAGGGGCCCTATTCCTGTACAGGGGTCCCATATAAGTTTATGGTCTTCTGTGCATCACAGGGGATCCAGATTAGCTCAAGGGACAATATTAACTTTACAGTCCCAGCTCAGCTCAGGGGCCCCCAGGTCGGTGGATATAGGTTCTGGCCAACTCACGGGGCCCTGTTTAAGGCTACGGCTCCTAGCTCAGTTTAGGTAATTTCATGCTGCCCAAACCATCTCAGGGGCGCTCAGTTCAGCTCAAAGGGCCCAGATTAGCTCGTATAGCATCAGAAGCCAGTTCAAGGGCCCCGAGAAGCTTAGGGGACCTTAAAATCAACTCGTAGGACCTCAACTTAGTTTAGGGGCACAGGTAAGTTTAACGGGGTTCCGGGGCAAGCTATCGGGCCAGTTTGAGTTTCTTGCTTGATATTACAGTTGTTGATATTCTTATCTCCGTTGCGGGGGCCCATCCCAGAAAAGTGGGGGGGCCAGTGGCCCCCCTGGCCCCCCCGGTTCCTACGCCTATGGGCCAAAGGATCCACCGTTGCACACCATTTCTTTCCCAGCCGAATAAACCTCTTTGTGGTGATACCATGATACGTGACTCCTTGCACTCCCTGCTTAAATAAACTTAATAAGCAGTGGCGGATCCAGGCCATTAGTATGGGGGGTGGGGCTAAGGAGCTCGAGCATAGGCGGATCCAAGACATCAGTACCGGGGTGGGGCAAGTGAGCTCGAGCATAGGCGGATCCAGGACATCAGTACGGGTTGGGGCTAAGGAGCTCGAGCATAGAGTGGATCCAGGACATCAGGAGCGGGTTGGAACTCGGGACCTCGAGCATAAGCGGATCCAGGAAATCAATACGGGGGTGGGGCTAAGGAGCTCAAGCATAGGCGGATCCAGGACATCAGTAGGGGTGGGGCTAAGGAGCTCCAGCATAGGCGGATCCAGGACATCAGTTCGGGGGTGGGGTTAAGGGGCTCGAGCATAGGCGGACCCAGGACATCAGTACGAGGGTGGGCTAAGGAGATCGAGCATAGGCGAATCCAGGACATCAGCACGGAGGTGGGGCTAAGGAGCTCGAGCATAGGCGGATCCAGGACATCAGTACAGGGGTGGGGCTAAGGAGTTCGAGCATAGGCGGAACCAGGACATCAGTACGGGGATGGGCCTAAGGAGCTCGATCATAGGCGGATCCAGGACATCAGTTCGGGGGTGGGGCTAAGGAGCTCGAGCATAGGCGGATCCAGGACATCAGTACGGGGGTGGTGTTAAGGAGCTCGAGCATAAGCGGATTCAGCTCATCAGTACGGGGGTGGGGCTCGGGAGCTCGAGCATAGGCGGATCCAGGACATCCGTAGGGGGTGGGGGCTAAGGAGTTCAAGCATAGGCGGATCCAGGGCAGTACAGAGGTGGGGCTACGGAGTTCGAGCATAGGCAGATCCAGGACATCAGTAAGGGGGTTGGGTAAGGAGCTCGACCATAGGCGGATCCAGGACATCAGTAGGGGGTAGGGGCTAAGGAGTTCGGGTATAGGCGGATCCAGGACATCAGTACGGAGGTGGGGCAAAGAAGTTCGAGCATAGGCGGATCCAGGACATCAGTACGGGGGTGGGGCTAAGGAGCTCGAGCAGAGGCGGATCCTGGACATCAGTGCGGGGGTGGGGCTCCGGAGCTCGAGTAAAGGCGGATCCAGGACATCAATACGGGGGGTGGGGCTAAGGGGCTGGAGCATAGGTGGATCCAGGACATAAGTATGGGTGTGGGGCTAAGGAGCTCGAGCAGAGGCAGATCCAGGACATCAGTACGGGGGGTGGGGCTAAGGAGCTGGAGCATAGGCGGATCCAGGACATAAGTATGGGTGTGGGGCTAAGGAGGTCGAGCAGAGGCGGACCCAGGACATCAGTACGGGGGTGGGGCTAAGGAGCTCGATCATAGGCCGATCCAGGACATCAGTACGGGGTTGGAACTCGGGACCTCAAGCATAGGCGGATCCAGGACATCAGTACGGGGGTGGGGCTAAGGGGCTCGAGTATAGGCGGATCAAGGACATCAGCACGGGGGTAGGGGCTAAAGAGTTCGAGCATAGGCGGATTCAGGACATCAGTACGCGGGTGGGGCTCGGGAGCTCGAGCATAGGCGAATCCAGGACATCAGTAGAGGGTCGGGGCTGAGCATAGGCGGTTCCAGGGCAATACAGAGGTGGGGCTAAGGAGCTCGAGCAGAGGTGGATCCAGGACATCAGAACGGGGGTGGGGCTAAGGGGCTCGAGTATAGGCAGATCAAGGACATCAGTACGGGGGTGGGGCTAAGGAGCTCGAGCATAAGCGGATCCAGGACATCAGCACGGGGGTGAGGCTAAGGAGCTGGAGCATAGGCGGATCCAGGACATAAGTATGGGTGTGGGGCTAAGGAGCTCGAGCAGAGGCGGATCCAGGACATCAGTACGGGGGTGGGGCTAAGGAGCTGGAGCATAGGCGGATCCAGGACATCAGTACGGGGGTGGGGCTAAGGAGATCGAGCATAGGCGGATCCAGGACATCTGTACGGGGGTGGGGCTAAGGACCTGGAGCATAGGCGGATCCAGGACATAAGTATGGGTGTGGGGCTAAGGAGCTCGAACAGAGGCGGATCCAGGACATCAGTACGGGGGGTGGGGCTAAGGGGCTCGAGTATAGGCGGATCAAGGACATCAGTACGGGGGTGGGGCTAAGGAGCTCGAGCATAAGCGGATCCAGGACATCAGCACGGGGGTAGGGGCTAAAGAGTTCGAGCATAGGCGGATCCAGGATATCAGTACGAGGGTGGGGCTAAGGAGCTCGAGCATAAGCGGAGCCAGGATATCAGTACGGGGGTAGAGGCTAAGGAGTTTGAGCATAGGCGGATCCAGCATATCGGTACGGGGATTGGGCTAAGGAGATCCAGCATAGGCGGATCCAGGACATCTGTACGGAGGTGAGGCTAAGGAGCTCGAGCATAGGCGGATCCAGGACATCAGTATGGGTGTCGGGCTAAGGAGCTCGAGCAGAGGCGGATCCAGGACATCAGTACGGGGCTGGGGTAAGAGGCTCGAGTATAGTCGGATCAAAGACATCAGTACGGAGGTGGGGCTAAGGAGCTCGAGCATAAGCGGATCCAGGACATCAAGGGGCTAAAAAGTTAAAACAGGTAGGGGCTAAAGAGTTAAAACATAAGCGGATCCAGGACATCAGTACGGGGGTGGGGCTAAGGAACTCGAGCATAAGCGGATTCAGGACATCAGTACGTGGGTGGGGCTCGGGAGCTCCAGCATAGGCGGATCCAGGACATCAGTAGGGGTAGGGGCTAAGGAGTTCAAGCATAGGCGGATCCAGGGCAGTATAGAGGTGGGGCTACGGAGTTCGAGCATAGGCAGATCCAGGACATATGTAAGGGGGTGGGGTAAGGAGCTCGAGCATAGGCGGATCCAGGACATCAGTTCGGTGGTGGGGCTGAGGTCTCGAGCTGGGGCATAACTCGGTAACAAATAGGCTGAATTGGGTGAAAATCTGCAGGTATAGGTGAAATACCGTCGGAAAACCCATCATATTTTATATCGTATCTCCTTTCTTCTCGTCATGCCCAGTCTTTGCTTAACAAAACAAATATTATGCGTGTGTTTATTTCTTTGATGATATGAACAGAGGGCAGACGGGGGTGCAGTATGCAGAGACATGCTAATTTAGGAAAACATGGGCCTAGACAGGGGATTGAATGGAGCCATAATGAGAACACAAAACCTAAAACTCCAACATTGCGTTGTTATAAGTATCAAACTGCTGAAAAAAACTCGCCTGTCAATCGAACTGTTTGGCTAACGTACATTGTCACCGGCTTCTCCTGCGCCAGAGCGGCACCTGCCGAGGCCGCAGGCCAAGGTTTGATCTGGCGACAATGCGACCTCGAAACATTAATGAATTTAGCGCATTAATTTATACATTGTAGAAGGAGGTTATACCGAGAAAAGAATGCATAATTTGGTATGCATTCTATTTTTCATGGCATTCTGTTGTGGCATTGAAGCTTGTACACCTGTATTAAGAACATATGCAAGAACAAACATTCATTTCGACCCGAGAAAACGACGAAAAGCACACGCAAAATCCAGAGGAGTTTCCGTGCAAATAGGGCAGTGCATTATATGAGGGCGGGGGGGGCGCCGGCTCGGGGGTAGGGCGCTGAGGTAAAACAATGACATAGGAACAGCTTCTTAAAATATGGTCGCAGATCAGTGGGAGCCCGACATTCTCCGGGCGCCCCGCCAATCAATCCATCCGGCGCCACTTGCCCGGCGCCGCTCATTTGAATGCATTCCATTTTGTATGAAAATGGAATGCATACATTAGTATGACTCGCATGTAAACAGTGTTGGCTGAGTACACAACTACCTTTGGAGTATTTTGCATGAAAACCCGAGCATGTGAACCGGGTATCACTCTACTCCCTGTAGAAAGTGTCCTCTATCTTTAGAGGAGAATATGCTGAAATCCGTTCACTGGCTTTAGTAATAACTCACTCCTGTTCTTAAACTTAGTAAGGTATTCATCTCCTGGCACTTGACAAATGATATAAGGTTCAGAAATTGGTAATGAAGCTTCCATACCACATGCTAGGAAACTTCTGCGTTCAGGAAACAGCACTTGCACGGAGAACAATGCATAAAATATAAGCTTTGGATTACAAACACGAAGAAAGCATGGAGACGGTAGAATATGACCAAAAATCTAAATGTGTGAAGAAAGGCAGTGGTTGAGTTTAAGATTAATTGCAGAAGCATTGAACATCTTTAAAAGCTGAAAGCGAATGAGGACGCAATAAAAAGGCAGTTTAAGCTAACCATCTATTACTTCCAGAAGGAACAATAGAAGAGTGAACTGTAAGCAGGAGTTTTACCAACTATCTCCGCTGGAAAATTAAAACGGCATCCAGTTCACTTCAAAATAATAAAGCTGTGTGAATTCCCTAAAAAGCCTTCGAGAGACAGACCACAAAACATGCTTGGTGTGCCACAGAAACCGCGAAATGGAGCCAGGAAAAGTGACAAATATTCGGAGATTCTGTCACTAACTGAGGCGGAATGTAATCAATGAATTGAAGTTGATGGCAAGAATGTGTTTGGCGAAATGTTCTGACGGCGTGCGACTGTTTGGAGGAAAGACGTTACGATAGCTGTTACGTATCTCTGCCACGGCTTTTGATGTTCTATCAATAAGCTTGATGGGTACACGTAAAGCGTATTGTTTCAATGAAATATAGACAAAACTGAATGTTTTCCCGATGCTGAAGGTCTCTGGAGACATCTTCAGACGGCATGCGATTTATTTGAGGATTTTTTTTGCTGTAGCTGTTTAAAAATCTCTGACACAGAAGTCAATGATTTGAAGTTGATGACAAGAAGGTGTTTGGAGAAATATTCTACGGCGTGCGACTGATTGGAGGAAATACGTTACTTTAGCTGTTTACGTATCTCTGCCACGGCTTTTGATTTACAATCAATAAGCCTGATAAGAAAAACGTAAAGCAGCCCAAAGTACAATCCAAAACTGAACGTTTTCCCGATGCTGAAGGTCTGAAGATATCTTGTTACGAAGGGCGACTCTTTGGAGGAATTTTTTGCTGTAGCTGTTTACGAATCTCTGACACATAAGCCAATGCTTTGAAGTTGATGGCAAGAAGGCATTTCGCCGATATCTTATGACGGCGTGTGACTTATTGGAGGGAAGACGTTGCTGCAGCTCTCCAACTGTTCGTGACACAGAATTCATTGGGGGATAAGGTGGCTTAGTGGATAGCACTTACGTCTTCGAAGCCACTGGCCCCGGTTTCAGAGTCTCGGCGGAGCCTCTGAATAAGTTGATCTGATCCCCAAAATCCCTTCCAACAGGATCAGTGTTGGCGACGCCGTAAAACCTTGGCAGTTGGTGCGTCGTAAGCTCCAGCAGAAGTCAATGATCTGAAGGGGATGGACGGCGTGCGACCTATTGGAGGAAAGACTGCTCTGGCTGTTAACGAATCTCTGCCACGGCTTTTGATACAAGACCAAACAGCCTGATAGGTATTCGAAAGACAGCCTCAGCCTTACGTAGACACATCGAGTGATGTTTTCAATGCTTTATTGCCTTGTATGGCTCTTGGTGGGATCCGTAACTCGCCGCGTGGAGGCTGCCATTGTAGAGTTACTTCTCTTATCGCTGGAAGAGACCCCGCAGGCAGTGCAAAAGCATCACCAGTCCTGCGGGTAGAGAAACAGGTAAACTCTTGTTTACAAAATGTGCTTGCTGCACTTCGCAGCTCTTCACAACTGCAGCACCTCTCGGTGGACCACGTTTTTTGTGACGCCATCGACGTCGGCCGGCAGCGCGAAGCGAAGATTGGCTGGGTGTCCCACCCTGGAGGCGCCCACATACAACTGGCCGTGACTGAAGACAGGCTCATCCAGGTACACGGCCACCCGCCTCAGCGTTTGCCCCTGGGACTTGTTGATTGTCATGGCAAACGCCGCCCGGAGTGGGAACTGCCGGCGCTCCCATGCAAAGGGGTAGGCGTCATCGGGAGGACGCAACGTGAGGCGGGGGATCAGCACAACCTGTCCTGCTCCCTTGCCGCAGGCAATGGTGGCCTCCAGCAGACGCGGGCTGAGTAGCCGGCGCACCAGCAATCGCGTGCCGTTGCAAAGACCGTCTGTGGGCGAGATGTTGCGCAGGAGCAGCACTGGCATCCCCGGCTTCAACGTGAGGTGGTGAGGCGGAAAGCCGGGAGCACAGAGTGTGTTGAGGTACTCCTGCGGAATTTCGAGCGCTTCATCGCCGGCCACAATCTGACGGTCTGCGCTCAGGAGGTGGACAGCCTCGCCAGGGAAGCGGTCCGTGACGAGGGCGTTGAGCTCGTCGACACGCGAGTTGCGGGGCGCCAGCACCGCGCGGGAGGCCATCCACTCCCGGACCTGATGGTGCGCCGCCAGGTCTGGGAACACCCAATCCATGACGGCTCCAGGGTCGGCTGCTGACATGGTGAGGTGCGGCGGCAGATGAACGAAATCCTCTTCGGACCCCGGCAGCAGACCATCGCCGAGTTGGAGCAGCCAGGCAGCGAAATCCTCCGTCTCCTGGCGCTCCACTCCGGCCATCAGGCGCGCGCGATGTTCTCCCGCAGTGGCAGCACAATAAAGTGCCGCCACAGAGGCGACTGCCGGAGGCAGGCGCCAACCACCTGCGCGCGGATTCCGTGCCTGATGACCGGAAGGACCTGGCGAAAGTCGCCGCCGAGGACCTTACCACCGAATGGCTCTTAAATGCTGGTGATGTCCCGCAGCGTCCGGTCTAAAACCTCCAAATGGTGACGGTGGGTCATCGGCGCCTCGTCCCAGACGATCACCGACGTCCGTCGAATCAGTTGGGCGAGCGGGCTTTGAGCGGCGACAGCGCACGTGGAGGTGGCGTCCACCACGAGGGGGCCTTGAACCGGGAGTGGAAAGTTCGCCCCCCCTCGAGCAGCGTGGCGGCTATACCGCTGGAGGCCACGGCCAGCGCGACCTGACCCTCAGCGCGCACAGCCGCCAGCAGCGTGTTAAAGGTGTGCGTCTTTCCGGTGCCCCCGGCTGCGTTCACGAACAGGGCCAGGGGTCTCCGGTCCCGCACAGCCTCCAGCACGGTGTCCACCACCTGGCGCTGTGCCGGAAGTAGCGCTGGCAGGTTGGCAGCCACTTGCAGTCGCAGCGCTGCTGGGTTGTAATCCAGCTCCTCCTGGATCAGGCGCGGCAGTCGATGTATTTCTGCAGCCTGATCCAGCTCTGCTGCACGGGCCCGCTCCTCCTCGGTCACACCTGGCAGCTGAAAGTCTGGTAGGTCCTTGCCCGACTGCTGAAGCCTGCGCTCGATGTCAATGAGCGTCAGAACCGCACGCATGCCTGATGCAAGCTCCTGGTGTCGCCGGACAAAGTCCTCGGACATCGCCTCCAGATGGTCTTGGAAAAGCTGATGCGAGTTTGCCGGCGCACAGTACAGGAGGATGGCGTAGAACAGGTGGCGGATCTGGGCAGGCATTCGGGTTTGGGTGGCGTCCTGCAGGGTCGCCGCCCATTCCCGATCGTCCTGCAGCAGACCCAGCAGCCGGCAGGCTTCCTGGTAGGTGGCGCAGATGACGTTGTCCACCGTCCGCAGCTGCTCAAAGCTGGCTGCTCCCGGGACGTGGTGCAGCAGCACGCGAAGGTAGAACACGTCGCCGTGCTGAGGAGAGACGGACACGACGCGCCCGATGGTCTGGGCCGCCTGCTGATTTCTCCCCTTCTGCCACCTCTTCCCGGCTGCAACCCAGACGTAGGTGGACGGAAAGTCTGGGTGGAGCAGCTGCAGACACTCGGGATCTTCGGCTGCCTTCTCGCGGTTGTATTCGAGCCAGGCCGTGAGGTGGGTGCGGCGTCCGGCCTCCACAGCCTGCCTCTCCTGGCCAGGATCGAAGTACACCTGCTGATGGTCTTGCAGGTGTACGTGGAGTGCCATGACTGCTGGCCTCCGCTTGCTCATGGGGCAGTCGAAGATGCGCCAGCACGCCTCGCTGGCTCCGATCGACCGCAGGTCTTGATACGCGGTGATCTCGTCGTCCACGGCGATCAGCTCGTCGGCACGCACCATCTGGCGGTCGTGACCCTTGTAAATATACCTGAAGAGGTATTTTACACCCTGCACCGAGCAGCACACCTCAACGTTTATGTGGGCATTGTACCGCACGGTCAGGTAGGGGCAGAATGGTACGACCCACTGGTTGTTAATCAGCCGACCGCCGTGGACCTCCTCGCGTCCGCCGTTTGCAGGCGACCTCCGCCTGTACACAGGGTACGGCTGGTAACCCGCCACTCCGTGTCGGTGGCGAAGGGCTTGGGGAAGCCCTTGCTGCACCGGCCTCCCTCCATACACGGAGCGTTGGGGTTCCCCTGGCCGCACTGGTTGTGCACCATGGAGGCCAGTACCATACCGTGTAGCAGGCGTGCCTGCTCCGACTGGGCCGGATCCGGCAGCTCCGCCGAGATGACGTTGTCCACGTCTGCGGCGGTTCGCGGCCGGTCCTCCGGCCCGACGATAATGAGGACGTGGCTGTGTGGTAGTCCTGCCCGATGCAACGTTTTATGAATGTGGCGAAAAAAAAGAGGAAAGTGTACACGGTGGGAGTACGACATCGTTTTGTTTCCCACCAATAGTACAGTCCACAGAGGATTATTGTACAAAACATAAACCCTGGCTTATCACAGAACTGGATGTGCAATTGTTGAGCCCTTTTAAATTTCAATGCCGTCGAATGGTGGCAGTTGTTGGAAACCAAATATATTTTCTTTAAAAAAAAAAACAGGTGAGTTGAACTACATTTGAGGGCAAAAAATAACGTTATTCAATTAAAGCGTTTTTAATCATTTTCAAGCCATACCCGTAGCATAAAACACATGAAAAAATGAGCATGTCATTCATATGAAAGTGGAGAGGAGCTGCTAAGCCTGAATGCAGAGTATAACTGCACCAATGACTGGGAAACATTATTGAAATTGCGCAGAAAAGTCTAAATTTGCCATCATTGCAGGGACGGATTCGGGAAACGGACACATGAACAAATGGCGTGGCCTAATTTAATCATGTTTTCAAGACGCGAGAAGGTCGACATTTTTCAAATCTGCAAGGCTTTTGTGAACTTGGACCTTTAGTGTCCTAACTGAAGTTAACTTTTGCAAATACAACTTTTCCAAATAGTACTTTTGTGTCGCCACGTTTTTTGTGTTTGTCCAGATAAGAAAGGAATACAAATGACGTGGCTGCTTGATCTGAGTCCTGAGTATTAAGTCAGCCAAAATGGTTATAATTTAATGGAATTGAAAGAAACAAATGACCGAATTGGGAAATCGATACAATAAACAATAGTCCAGTCAAGTTAGCATTTACATGTCATAAAATTCTAGCCCCCTATAATATACATAGTTGTGTCTGCAATTGATAGGGGTGTAACATATCCAAAATCCGCAAAAATCTACCGAGCGGATATTTTATAACAGAGGTGCAAAGTCCACGTGCCAGAGAAAAACCAGATGATTCAAAGTATAACATTGTGATGTGTTGAGCCTGCAATATCGTCCCAATGGCTATAATCTTTGGGAAGCAGGTACACATGATACTGGTCAATTTAAACAACCTTAGCCGGCCGGTGGCCTACCCTCGGCTTCCACGTGATGCACGTGCAAAGTAAAAATTTTGCAGTTTTGTCCTTATTTACATTGCTTCCATTAGTTCTCTTATCGATGTTTATTGTCGGATTACTGTTTTTGTTTGTCATGTCATTATGCAATATGTGTTAAAGAGACATACTAAAAATTAGGTCTCTAACTGTAACGGTTTGCTGCTGAAGAGCTTATTTGCTAGGACATGTCGGGATCCTTCACTTTATGGATTTCGCATGCAACACCCATTTTGAGGCCAATTAAACCTTTGAAACGTTTAATCCGGCTGCATAATTAAGTCAGTTGGTTGCTTATTCATCACGGGTCTCATTCTAAAATGGTTGGCAATGAAGTAAGAACCACTAGGCCAACAGGTCCCTGGGTTTACTGTAATGATCGCTCCAATGTGAATATATTTTTTTACGGTACCTTCAGGGTGGGGATTGATAAGTTCGCTATATAGCCCTGGCAGCTGAAGCGACCTTAAACCCCGAGATTTATAAGTTCTGGATTATTATTTTGTAGCAGTAAATAATAAAATTTGACGTGCCGATGTGGTCCGGTTCAAGGCAGTTGGAGTCCCACGATGTGGGGTGTGATACCCTCTCGTGATCTCGATCTTGGTACTAAGGATTATTGGTAAAGATTTGCTTTAATTTGAAATTTGAAATAGAAGTGATAATATTTGAAAAAGGAACGGCCAAAACATTACTTCAAAATTACAAACTTAAAAGAATTTCACGAGAAATTCATCAAATCGCTGTCAATTAAGGTTGGGACCTTTTGGTGGATGGTGTAAATCACGGACACATTTTTGGGCCTGTAAAACTATAAGTCGGTTGATTTTGATTTATATATTTTTTCAACTGGTGACAATAATTCCCGACCATTGATCACGCACATCAGGTCACACATCAGGTCAAGGTCACTATCTAATCCAGCATAGTCGACTCGATACTCATAGTCGACTCATATTCGACTCGTTGAAGCAATCTCAACGTAATGGTATCAAAATAAAAGTTGTATTGTCATTTCCTGCACAGTTATTGACCCAAGTCTGAAAATATGCTTAAGTAGCCCAGATGACCTCTCAGAGGTCACAGGTGAAACATTGCAACAGGAACCTAGAAAGGAGCCCAGGATACCGCGATTTGGGGAATATGAAGGTATTCTCAGCTTTATCCACACAAATACAGCCCAATATCTGTTTTCCCCATGCATTTCCAACGGAGAGGTCATGCTCCATACCTGACCTTAGGTCAGAACCAGGTGCAGTGCCACGGCTTCCCGTCATGACTATGCGTCAGGAAAGGTATATTTGCACTGAAAATATATTTTGCAGAAGGTTTCTGACTTGATCTCGGGATCCCTGAGCCAGTGAAGGGCCCCTAAGAGACCACCAAATTGGCCGGCTGTACCCGCAGTTATGTATCGGAAAGAAATTGTAGTTGTAATTGGTGTGTTTGCAGGAAGCCCGCTCTTTGTTATTCGCTATGGTTTTAGTGCTCGGGACAGCGTGATGGAACGCTGCGTGAAAAGTGGTGGGCGGAGGGGGACAACACATAATCCGTCCTCCAGGGGCGTAGTCAAGGGGGGCGGAAATTTTCCCAATTTTCCCATAAACAAAACTAAGCGCGGGGGTAGGCTGCAACAATGTTTCAACCTGCCCCGCGAAAAATGAATCGTCTTGCCCCGTCTCTGCCCTGAATCAATCGTGGCGCCAAATATTGAACAAGCCAAGAGGTCCCGCCAAAAGTCTTTGCCTCAATTAACACCCGCACTGGAGGGGGGTCTGGCACTAACGCGCACTGGAGGGGGGCCTGGTAGCCCCCTCCCCTAAGATCTCGGAAACTAGGAGGCATAGAAAAACGAAATTTATGAGGTGGGTGGGGGGTTATGGTGATCTACATCATGACAAATTTTTGTTGACCTAGGTGAATATCTTCAAGGTCAAACGAGGTCATAAAGGTCAAAACTTAGCCGTGCTGGGGACCGACCGGTAAATGCCGTGAATATGCGGGAAAATGGCGGGAATAAGCTAAAGACAGACCAGAGTCATACACAGAAGGTCTCAAAAAGCCTTCCCTGAAATTTTGGGATCAAGGTCATTCAAGGTCATTGACCTGTAAGGTCACAATATAGTATACTACTTATAATGTACACTTTGACTAACACTATAGCCACTGTTTGGCGGGAAATGAGGATTGACCTTTGCAAATGACCTTTGATCTTGCCCTTTGACCTTGACCTTGGTATTGGGGTTCCTTATCGATGACGTCATAGCATGACGTACGTCAGACCGGGTAACGTCATTTGACCGGAAGCACTGTGGTCAGTGACCTTGAAAGTGCAGATATGACCTTGGCCTGTGACCTTGACCTTCATGTGTGGTGACCTTGACATATAATCCCGGTTATATGGTGTTATGACTTCACCACTCGGTCTCCAATGCAAGCTAACTGGTCCGACCGCGCGATTACGGCGATCTCAAAATGCAGGTCTGACTTTATAAGCCTATAAGTCAAAAAATTTTCAACCGATTTTCAAAAAATTTTCACCAATCGACGCGCTATTCAATTCTGTTTAATGTGGCAATGTATCGTGTTTCGGCTACAAGCGGTTCTCCGGCCACCTTGGAAAACAGGTGGGGGCCTCCGAGGCCCCCTCCAGTGCGCGCTTAAAGACTGGAGAAACACGCTTTAACCTGCCAGGCTTATGACACGCATGTTATCTTGTATTTCATTTAAAGCGTAATGTAACAGACTAAAAAAATACTTCCAACCTAAAAAAATTGTTTTTGCCTCCTCACCTGGTATCGGCCGACCGCCTTCGCTGGTTTCTTCACCGGAAAGACATTGCGCGTGCGCGGTTCTAGTGGGCCCGCTTAAACTGTTATCTAGTGAATATGTTTTTAGTTACAGCCCCTGATGCATTCAACCCGTGATGCAACCAGCCCCGGTCTCCCCCAATGTTGTCTGCTACTAACACGTTTTCATTGAGAACTAGATTAAAAAGCACGCGGTACATTGTAAGCACTATCCTTTCAAAGACCGAGTCAATGGCATAGGTTTAGAACCGTATCTCATTTTGTGTTTCTGGAAAAAATCTGAATAAATGCTCAAAGTGTGTTGAAATGTGCATGTCGGTTTTACCTCCCGGGAAGGTCATGATCCGGCTCGTGAAAAATCCTACCATCATACGGTTTCATATGGTATTTATAGGCATTGACCGAATTTTAGTGCATTCATTTTCCTACGAAAAACATCCACTCCCATGCGGCCCCGACCAGACCAGGACCCCCCTCCCCTGGTTTGAAAAGAGATCTCCACCCCTGCTCATGAGTAACACATTCAAGAAGAGTCCATGAATCAACGTGAGTCACGATGACAACCCTGCGGGAAAGCAAAGCTCCATCACCTATAGCGAATAAAACATGAAGTTTTATATACTTGCAATGTCAGCATACGCCAAATTTTAGCATCCAAATTATTTCATCCAGTTAGTCCGTTCCGCCAATATATTGACGGACATTATATTGTCCTAGAATATGACCCTAAAAGGAAGTTTCGTCCCATTCCATTTCTTTATAGCTGGAAAGTGTTGTTAAAAACCGATCCAGTTCGGAATTAAACCTGGAAAACATATCTCATCCCGTCCAATTCTATCCTGTTTTGAAATGTGTATCCTGTCTTACATCCCATGCATATTTTTACGGCTTTGGCTGGCCCAAAAGCCCTTGTAGTATGCAGTATTCCCGAAATGAAGGATCCCGACATGTCTCATCAGTTACGCTTGTCAGCAGCAAACCGTTACAGCTAGAGACCTAATTTTTTGTGTGTCTCTTTAGCACATGTTACGTAATGAAATGACAAACAAAAACAGTAATCCAACAGTAAACATCGAGAAGAGAGCTAACGGAAGCACTGCAAATAAGGACAAAATTGCAACATTTTGACTTTGCACGTGCAGCACGTGCAAACCGAGGGTAGGCCACCGGCCGGCTAAGGTTGTTTGAATTGGCCAGCATCATTTGTACCTGCTTCCCAAAAATTATAGCCATTGGGACGATGTTGCAGGCTCGACACACCACAACGTTATACTTTGAACTTTCTGGTTTTTCTCTGGCACGTGGACTTTACACCCCTGTTATAAAATATCCGCTCGGTAGATTTTTGCGGATTTTGGATATGTTACGCCCCTATCAATTGCACACACAATGGTGTATCTTATGGCGGGGTCCGAATTTTATGACATGTTCCCATTATAAAAATGCTAACTTGACTGGACTACAAATCCATTTATGGATGTCAAATGGATGGATGTCAACAAATCCAAATGGATGTCGTGACAACAACGATCTTGGCACCTCTAACCTAAGATTAATGCCGACAATACATCTTGAATGAAACGAGAAACTATGCATTCTCTTCGGCAAGCAGTAAGAAGCTCAATACGGAGAACGGTCTTAGCTAGTTTTTCGGGATTTTTTAACACGCGCATTGACGGGGGTCTGAGCCACCTTCGCATTGACGGGGGCGGGTACCCGCCCCCCCCTAGGATCTCGAGAACCACGGTAGGTAGCGAAAAACGGTAAACCGTGTTGGGCTGCCGATCTACTTCTCCATCGAAAACATTTGAACCATTTTTTTGTCAGGTCACATTTAAGGCCACGAGAGGTCAAAACATGCCCGTCATAGGGATAACATGTAAAATTCAGTTTTTCGGGCATTACATCTGAACAAGTAAAGATAGAGCAAAACGACTTGAACTGTATGAATCCTCTTAGCAAGCCGAATCGAATGATATATAATTTGACCTTGCTAGGTCAAATCAAGGATTTGACCTGACCCGAGGTCAGATCAGGGTCAAATTATATAAAATGCATATCATTAGAACTGCAAAGCCCAGGCGAGTCTAATGCAGCTAAAATAAATGCTCTATCACCATCCGTTACTGAGTTATTCCGTAAAAACCATTTTTCCCATGTATTTCCAATGGAGAGGTCATGCCTCGTACCTGACCTTAGGTCATCAATATCAAAGATACCGGAACATATGTTAGAGAACTCGGTGGGGCCATTATGTGATATGAGTTTCAATGGAATAAGTTCACCCTGCTCCGACTTATGCTATCTTAAACTTTTTTTGAGGTCGGGTCACTTGACCTGTACTGGTGACCTGACCTGAGATGACCTAACCTTAAAATTTTCACAGAAGTTGTAAAATGATGAGGGAAAAGGTATACCAAGTACGGCGGCGCTACGCGCCGCCGTTTTTCTACTGTCTCCGAAAAACCCGAGGGGGGCGGGTACCCGCCCCCCCCGTCAATGCGCGTGTTAAGTTTCTGCCAGCACTCTGACAGCCACTGTTGGTTTCCAGCGTTGATAGGTTTTGGAGTGCTCCGGCGAGGAGCATGATGATAAGTTGATAAGGTGTTCACTGGCCTGTCCCCCCCGAATCCGGATGTAAAAACACTGAAGATTGTATATTCGGGCACAGCCCTTCATCAGAATCATGTAGTAAATCTCAAAATTTCTCAGTCATAGTGTAGCCAGACCTTGAATTGAGCTTCACACAAATGCCTTTTAGAATAAATGGTACCAAGATCGTTGTTGTCACGACATTCATTTTTTTAACCATTCATTCTAAAAGGCATTTGTGTGAAGTTTCAGGCCGGGATAGAGATTTCTATATCTTTGGTTTATCTGGGTGTCGTCGACGACGACAAGAATCTAGAGACTAAACGCGCATATGTGATATTTATCATCTCAGATGATGGATGAAGAGTCGAACGACGATAATGAATTGAGATGGGCAGATAATAAGGTGAGCGACGGATGATGTGCGTTTAGTCAGTACATTCTTTTGCCTCGTCGACGACGAAAGTTTTAGTTTTTTTCACTCCTGAAGTCTTGTTTTTCCTTTACAATCTTATTTTGCTCAAGTTTTTTATCACCATCAATCAACAATCAATCAATCGGGTGGAGTTTAAACAATTTTCATTCATATTTAATCTGGGGTATCACATTATACAAAAAATATTACCAGAGACGAGTTTTTCTACCACTTAGATTTTTGCTGCTTTTTTACTTTAAATTCAACCACAATGTATTGCGAGATCTTATCGTGTCTAAAATGTCGCCAGGTCCCCCTCACGGAGAAGGGCCCAGCGTCAACACCGGATACCCCGAAGAAAATGAGAGAGAACGATAAGATACCATTTACTTTTTGTATTTGTTATGTTTGTTTTGTATAAACCTAAACATGATGTGCCGTTTCACATTATTATCTGCTGAAATTTATATTATTAAATAGTTGATATAGATATGCACCTTCCCTTGCTGTTTTTGCCCTTCGTTAAAGGAAGTGTCCCACTTTTATAATTCGTTTTGAACTGAGAGCAGTTTTGTAGAGCGTGTTGAGAAACCACTATTGGCATCTTTAATTTCACCCGAAGCTCGGTGGATAGTTTTCCTTAAGCTTTTAAGTTTAAAGTTGAGGTGTTTAATGCCTTATTTCAAACCCGGAAAGAATCCTTTCCATATGTTTGCAGTTTTCTGATTGGTCGTAAGCCTTAAGCCTCTCCCACGCGCTGAAAATACCATGCTAGCAAGTGAAAAACCTGCTGCAATATGCTTGTCGAAGGAAAACTTCGGCCGAGGGCCAGATGTCAATTTTGTTGAAAACAGCACAGAAATTCACAGATCACTTTACTCAGACCTGACCAGCTGACGGCCAGCTAGTCAAGCCACGAAAGCGAGTGTTCCGTATTTCGTCTCTTTTAACAAATGATTTTGACATTTGTCAGCCTTATAAATACAATGATTATGAAGATTATTACATAGCTCACTTTTATCCAGTGTGAAGAAATGAAGATGATCGGCATCGCGGCCCCTTGGGTATATGTGATTTTAAATGCCGTGAACTTCAAAAGTTTCCGGGGATAATTGTCAAATTACGTGCGACTTAACCAGCGCATCTTGTAAAATTGCCCAGGAATCACCGTTCAAAAACTACATGGAAAACAACTCAATCCATCTCCCATGAATGGTAATTACATATCTGCCTCAAACGATAATCACGTAACCTTAAACTAATCCATATCTTATTTATTTATTTATTGCAGTTGATGAGCAACAGGTTGTCATGGGTCACCCCCAATTACAGCTCATCTCGTTTCGATACATTTTCGAACACACAAGTACATACATACATAGATATCACGACAAATGCCTAGCTCGTCAGTGATTTGATTATGATCAAATAATCTGATAAATCATTAATCAACACTTTTCTCCAGCCTGTACCTCGGTCCCAACGTAAAGCCCCGAATAGGTATACGACTGGCTGCAGAAATCGTCATCAATAATCGCTTTCCTATCCCAGAATGCGGACAAGGCCCTAAGCTGGAACCCTCACGCTAGTCCCTCCGTCGCCTGTTTAATCTCGGTTGTCCAGTGACAGCCCCTTTTAGTCCTGTATAATAGGCCATGACATTGCTTGTAAGTTGAGGCTGGGATGATGATCCTGAATGATGATGGATTCGGCTATCTTTCTTTCTGGATGATGACGAGTCCGATAGATGACTTAGCTCAAGTGTCTTTTATAGCCCGAATGTCTTGTGCTGTGTTTTTGGAGTAAATGATCTTCTAGTGGCATGATCTTGGTTCGATTGCTCGTATTATGCAGATATTCACTCTTTTGCGATCATTCGGTCCTCATCGGTACTCCTACATATGAAGTTTTGCTTTGATATATCTTCCATGGTCCTCATTCTATTTGATACACTACGTTTACTCCTCCGTGCAGTCGCCTTTGAAACCAGACTGGCATGAAGGACAACCCTGGCCCCCCCAATGGTCATCCTGGTTTTGAAATGGCTGACCGGGCCAATGACAGAAGTTTATTGCCGTTCTTCCAGGCTATATGTATTCTTAAGTTAGATCTCTTTGCGACACTTGCTATGCTACAGAGCAGCTGGTCGTCTACGGAGGGTAAGGTTAAGAACCCGTCAAAAGACTCTGAACATTCTTTATTTTTCTTGCAGCCCTGTTATCTGTACCTGCTTTGTCTCCTTTCCCTCCGCCTAAGGATCCCTAAACAATGCCTACTTTTGAGAAGCAGATACCAAATCTCATATACGAATTTCCTATCATTCTCTAGTAACGAGTTATTCATTGCCATGTGAAACATGCTCCTGATAATGTTGTATTTGGTTAAGGCCGGATAAGCAGAGGTGCTATGTATGGATATTCCCGAGTTGTCAGTGTTATGTGGATACCTGTTTCTATCGTTGTTTTTTTCACCATGTGTTTCTACTGTGAATAACGTATCCAAGTAGGGTAGCCTGCCTCCACTGCCCTTGTGCTTCATGGTTTGTTTTAGGCAGTGGTGCCCTCTGTTCATTTAGCTAAGGAACTCACCCAATGTTTCCTGTCAATGCTAGAAGGTGGCTGCGTCAATATACCGTACCAAGGTGTGTGGTTTGACGGGACATGTGGCTTATTTATGAGTTTCAAATAATCTAAGGATAAAATGGTCAGGGCATGGCTAGTGACGTCAGACAACACTACACATGGATTTGCCCTCTACACCTAACCCTTGACGGTAGTGTTATTCCCCAAGTGAGAAAACAGTTATAGTAATTAAGTGCCGAAATCCGGACATTAGATTTAGGCGTGGTGATAATAAGTCAACCTTATTCGACGTAAAATCCCTTCGCTCGACGCTATGAACCAGACTTTACAAAGTAATCTTGGACTTTACATTCCCGCATTTTTCACAAGGCACGAGCAATTGGTGCATCAGGCTCTTCTATTTGTGCATGCGCAGTGCGGAGCATACCTCAATAACGTGTCTTGTAGAACCCACCAAGGTAAATTGCTGAACGTGTAGGACATTGATATTAGGTCTTTTGATTGATTTTTAAACGAAATTCGGCGATACCTAACGTATTATACATGCCAAAGGCCGTTAGAGATGTGCCTTCACGCTCAACCCTTTTTGGGGTCTCGGTGGGCGTGTCCTTTCCCCGAAAGAAACACCCGCCGGCGTGAAGGCACGGAAAAAGGATGAGGGAAACGTATCAGGAAGTGGAGGGTGGGTGGGGAACGCGCTCGTCGCAGCCTTCCTGCACGGCGCTCACGACGCACTGCCCTCCTCTTCTTTCCCAGCCTGTGCTGAGCCGTCTGGTCGTGTTTGCCTCGGTTATCTCGGCGTCCCTGTTTGAACTGTCGCGGCTGTGCTCGGGTCGCTAACCTTGTTACCACCGGTCGGCGGTAACATCACTTTAGCGGCCCTTCGCCGCCTGCTGCCGTTACCTGTTCCCATATTGATTTCTTACTTCTTTTGGCCGTTAGAGATGTGCCTTCACGCTCAACCCTTTTTGGGGTCTCGGTGGGCGTGTCCTTTCCCCGAAAGAAACACCGCCAAACCGCCAGAGGAGAGCCGCAACAGCAGGACTACGTCGAACCTGTGTTTGTGAAAACCTGGACACAACAGTCACAATGTGAAGCCCATGAGTCGGGCAGCGCCGGCAATGGGGTCGCAGAGCAGGTCCCCGGCACCAACGGGGCCGATTAGCCTCCGGCGCCGTAGGGCAAAAGCGATACCACGACTGGTGGGGGAGCATCGGCCGCCCCGGTAACGTGAGGTGTCTCAAGGCGGTACCTACACACGGCCGCGAGAAAATACGTGCCGGATCAGACACACTGTGCGCGTCTCGGCACTGCAGCCCCTGCACAGTCTTCCCGCGACCCCGATGTTGTCACTATACACAATGGCCCAGTGACCGCACCAGGGTCACTTCAGATTACACAGGCAACAAACACTGGGGAGCGGACCAAGAAAGGTCATGCGCGGCGCCGCCTGAACAGCGTTAGCGGACCACCGCTGTACGCACTGGTGGCGGCCAAACCTGGCGCCCGTGCCGGTCCGCGAGCTGTTTGTAAACACGGCTAAGGCGAGAGTGTCCGGCACGCCGCTGTTTACTAAGGGAAAACATCCGTTCCACTGGGGAGGAGACGGTACCATCACAGTAGGTCGGCCCGCGCGTCAGCGGAGACGGTGTCGTAGAGGCCGGCCACTGAGTGGGCGGCGTCAAAAACCGGCGCACACAGGCACAGCAGGGCGGGATACGACGGCCTGCGTTGGCGATCTTACCGGCGACGAAGAGCTGTTTCGGCTTAGGGACCAAGGGGGGGCTGGGGCACGATCGAGCTAAACGGATGCAATGTGGATAATAATGCCGTGCTCTTTATCGGCGAGCAGAGCCAGTGTCATGGTTATAGTGTCAAAAACGACGCCAATAATTTTCAGGTAGGTGGCAGTCGGAGCGCATTCGGAACCCGCCAGGAACACTCCGAGCTCGGCACAAAAGCGAAGGGAAGTATTGAAGGCGTGAACTGTCTTTAGATAAGTTGGAGGGCCGACTCCAAAGAGGATATTGCATTTCAAATTGAGCCATGTCCCGAAGTCTGCTGGATAAGGGCGGCCAAGCACTCTGCAAGTCGGTAAATATCCTATGCGAGCTGCGGCATCCGAACAGTAGCGCATTTTGGGGGAAAGTGAGCCGTCCAGGCAAACCCGAGCGAACGAAAATGGGAGGGGTGCACGGGACATGTTTGAAAGCGGCCGTGATAGCAGCTTTAAAAGGCAGAAGCCCGCCGCCACCAATGGGGAAGATGTTTCGAATTAGCTCGTCTATACTAGTGTAGTGGACGCGAAAACGGTCGCGGATAGTGTAGCCATTCAAGGCGGCGTCATGGGGCTGAAAAAGGATAATATACTGTGCACGCAGCTAGGCGGCTTAGCCGGGCCTGGATGGGTTCCCCCGAAAGGAAGGAAAAAGTGGGGATGGAAACAGCCCCGTGTAATCCCAGCCGCAGTCTCGGGACCGATGGGTGGGCTGACAGCCGCTCGGGGCCGAGAAGGCGAAATGGCCGCCTGGCGATCCCTCCACTCCTAAGTCGGCGCCCTACCAAAAGCAACCAATGAGGAGAGGATGGGGCAGACAACATAGGAGGAGAGACTCATCTAATACTCTAACTCTACTCTAATCGGCGTACGCAGGAGAGGTGCAGCTGTGTGGTCAGCGGCCGCGCTGCTGTGTCCGGGACAGCATGCGATTGCATCGGAATGACCAGAATTTGGTCCCGGCGGCACCCAAACTCTGTCTCTTCCGGGTTGGAGTCTGAAGAGGACGAGTCCCGGCGGCGCCGCTGCCGTAGCACCACGCCATTGCTGTGGTCTTCCCTTCCAGTGCCGTTTCCACCCGGTGGTGCGCGGTCTGGCCGTCGTAGGGGGCGCGCCGGCTAGGTTCAGCGCCACGCCGCTATCGTTGTTTGCAGATTACGGCGCTGGGCCGGCCGTCCAGACGGGGGTGGTGGTTAACTGAGGCGGCGGCTGACCCTGTGTAAACCCACCGGCCGGCGGCGGTGCCAGTGTAGACCACTGAGCGTGTAGACGCGCCAGCAGCGGGCGAGGGTGCCGCGCTAGACACACGAGCTGGTGGCGGCCCAGCCGGGTACTCGCCAGCCGGCTGCGGCGCCGGTGTGTACACATCGTCTCACGGCTCCGGCAGCGGGTTCCCTCTCGGCTGGAGGCTGGGGCCGGCGGTGGAACACAGTCGCCAACGGCGGTGGTGCTGGTTTGAACAGCTGTGTCCAGATCCGAGCGGAGGCCAGCGTCCCTCGCTGCCTGCTCGGCGCTGCCAGCGCAGGAAGGTGTTTGTTTGTTCAACAGGTGTACGGGATGCCGCGACGAGGAGACGCAGCGAGAGTGCAAGTGGGTGCGTGAGGGGGGAGGAGGGTCATTGTATTCGTGTATAGGACAGCCCCGCCGCAGAGGCAGGGGCGGATACAAGGGGGGCTAAGGGGTTCAACCCCACCCCCCTCCAATGTGCGAGTGCCTATAGTTAATGCCTAGGCGGGGGCTGAACAGAGATAATGGCGAGGGAGGCTCGAGCCCCTAGCCCCCCCCAATGAAGTCCTGGATCCGCCACTGCTCTGAGGGGACTTTAACCAGGTACTACGTGTGCAAAAACCAGGGCGCCTGCGCTGTTTTGACCAGGATATACTGGCATTACTTGTAAACTATATGTATCGAGGCCAACCTGACAAGCAAGTTTGGCGCTTACGCCAAAGGATACTCTACTGACCAAGGTGTCTGTACACTCACTCAGGGCTGCAAACGAAAACAATTTCTGTTGTTATCGGATTAGCTTAGAGCAGGGAGACTGAACCAATGAGTGGTTAAAGGGAATGTGGCACCTTCACAACGTGAGTTTAACTGAGATAGCCAAGTTGTAAAGCAAGTCGGAAAACCCGGTAATCCGTATATCATTTGTCTTGGAACTCGATATTTCCGTAGAAAAAAGCTCACATCAGATGAAGCGGCGCAGCCTGTTACACGACGCCGACATTACAAGCGCTAGCCGTGCCGAGCGACTGCTTGCAAGGCGACATACACGCGGAGCCGGGGCACAGACGTAACCACAAAAGGCCGTACTGGACCAGCGGCCACTATTTTGGAACTTGGCATCCGATGTCCTAGGCACGGCTGCAAAAGTGGCCGGGCCGATGCGAAGAAAGTGGGAGGCATGGCCATGCGGTCGTAACGTGGCAGGGACGAAAAAGGTGCAGTGGGCGCGTTGAAGGACTATTGTTCTGGAGATTAAAGGGAATTTGGCGCCGTTATAACGTGATTTTAACTGAAATAGCTGTAAAGTTGTAAAGCATGCCGGAAACCCGGTACTCAAAATATTATTTGTCTTGTAACTCAAAATTTCCGTGGAGAAAAGCTAAAAGCCTTTCTGAAATGTACCCCAAATGTACTCCAGTCAGGCGGCCACGGTTGCCAGCTGTTGGTGTGACGGCAGCGCTTACGTCACGGTGATTAATCAGCCAATATCAGCTCTTGAATGCTATTGAATATGATAGCAGTGCCAGATCATGACGTCATCCACAGACAGATGTGTATTTGCCACACTAGAGGAGCATTTCAAAATCAAAATATTGGATGCATTGTACATTTTTCAGGGAAATCATGCACGTTTTCATGGATTTGCTAAAAATACCCTAATTACACTAAATTTCTGGATTTGACCAAGGTGCCACATTCCCTTTGATGGCGTGTGGTGGCCCATGTCGTCGTGTTTTGTATATGGAGGTAGATGATACATCGTGTGGGCTCCATAACCGGGTACCCTATCGGCCGCGTCCGGGGCTGTCGAAGAGGAATGCGATGCACAGACCAGGGTATAAAGCCAAAGCACAGACGGCCCAGACGCAGCGTTGGGCTCACGGGAGGACAGTGCAGAGCTTGTATTTGAGACGGCGCAGTTTGTCGAGAGTGATTGGTGACCGAGCCGGCCGGGAAGCTGTCGGCAAACCTCTGACGGCGAAACTCAGGGGTGCAGCAGTGGCTCTATTGCAGCCTGCGCCAGAGGTTAACAGTGACCGGCTGGTACACCCGTGGTCAGGTGAAGGTACCGCACCGCGGCGAGGTGCTGCCGCACTGTGGCCAGCGACCCGCCGCGCAGGCCAGAAAGCTGATATGGTAAACAAGCGTGTCTTCCTGGGCGGGGACAGGTGAGACGCCGCTGTAGCTGAAAAACTGCAGATAGCAGCGCTGGCCGGAAGTGGAAGCACGCCGGGACGTGGAGGCCAGTCTGTTGTGCAACACAGCTCGGGTGGCGCTGTCCAACGTGGCGTCACGGCTGCAGGGGTGCCTCCTGTGACGTGGAAACCCCAGAAACATCCCCGGGGCTGGTGTGTGCAGAGCGCCGGTGGCTAGGCCAGACCCGTGCTGAGCGGGTGGAGCCGGACTATCTCGATAACCTGGGAAGCCGTAGCTCCACTCAGTGTACCGACCGCAGTTTCCCGGATGATGTTTGCACGGGATACAGTGTACACAAGAGTGGGGCGTTGAGAGGCGCAGTCGCTAAGGTGGGTTGCCCGGCCGACCACTGATAGCAGTGTAAACATCCGAGAACCAGAGCACGGCCAGCTGCGGAGCGCCGGCGGGACAAGACCAGCTACGCCGGAAGTAGACAGCCGGGGTAGTGTCAAAGTCCGTGGAAGGCTGTAGCTACAGATATCCGAGGCGTCGGTTGGGCGATCCAGCATAACAAGACGCCGTGTGGGGCGAACCAGAGATGCAAGGTCTGTGTCACTCCAGCCTCCTGAGGGGGAAGGAGGGATCCAGGGACCCGAGGCGTCGGGTAGGGCGATCCAGCACGCCGAGGCGTCGGGGGGCGGTCCAGCATCTCGAGGCGTCCAGGGGCGATCCAGAGACCCGAGGCGTCGGGTGGGGCGATCCGGCATCCCGAGGCGTCGGGGGCGATCCGGCATCCCGAGGCGTCGGGGGGCGATCCGGTATCCCGAGGCGTCGGGGGTGGTCCGGCATCCCGAGGCGTCGGGGGCGATCCGGCATCCCGAGGCGTCGGGGGCGATCCAGAGACCCGAGGCGTCGGGTGGGGCGATCCAGAGACCCGAGGCGTCGGGTGGGGCGATCCAGAGACCCGAGGCGTCGGGTGGGGCGATCCAGAGACCCGAGGCGTCGGGTGGGGCGGTCCGGCATCCCGAGGCGTCGGGGGCGATCCGGCATCCCGAGGCGTCGGGGGGCGATCCGGTATCCCGAGGCGTCGGGGGCGGTCCGGCATCCCGAGACGTCGGGGGGCGATCCGGCATCCCGAGGCGTCGGGGGGCGATCCAGTGACCCGAGGCGTCGGGTGGGGCGATCCAGCATTCTCAAACGATACGAGTCGAATAAGAGGACTTACCGGGTCTGGTGACCTCCGAGTTGAATATGTCGATACTGAGCGGCAATAACACAATACAACAGCGATATCACAATAACGAGCGGAACGCGCTCGTCGCAGCCTTCCTGCACGGCGCTCACGACGCACTGCCCTCCTCTCCTTTCCCAGCCTGTGCTGAGCCGTCTGGACGTGTTTGCCTCGGTTATCTCGGCGTCCCTGTTTGAACTGTCGCGGCTGTGCACGGGTCGCTAACCTTGTTACCACTGGTCGGCGGTAACATCACTTTACAGTCTACGCGCACAACTTTTAGTTTCCAACTCGACTGTAAATTTCTTTAAAATATTTTCAGGTGGTCAACGCGCATGTCGTTTAATCTACCGCGGGTTCAGAGGTGTCTGGTGGACTTGATTCGATGGTCACTTCTATCTATGGTTATATATTATGCGAAATTACATTATTTATTAGCAAATCCTAAACAGTAAACATCCTAAAATGTTTTATATAAACAAATTAAACAAGACCGGTAGGTATGTACCTATTCACATTATTTTCCGATGCTATAACACACACGAGCTCACATTTGAGCCAACACAGCAGATGAACGCGTTTCGGCAGGAGTCTTCGTCAACATCTAACGGGTGAGGGAATGGTGTAAGAATGGCTACGTATATATTGATAATCATAGAAACATCAGGAGCATATGAGGAACACATGAGAACATTTCGATACAAGTTAGATGTTAAGTCATGTTGCGAAGTTTAACATAAGTTGTTCAAAGAAAACTCATTTAAGTTTATGCATTTGCTACGTCTTTAGAACTTCAGAAGCCGATGACGAGCGAAGTGAGAAACGGCTTCTATTGTATCAACTTTAGGGTTTTTCGGGATTTAGTTTCTGGTAATGTATGTGAAAAGTTATTTATCGGATATTTCCAATATATTGGACGATTCTTTATCAACGGATGTTATGACACTGTGCATCGATTAAACATTCATAAAAATACAAACACACGATGACCACCACTTGATCTTCCCAATAAGGCTACCTCCCATTTTTTAACTTTTCAAACCATATTATCGATGTGAACAATTTTTCGGATGAGATCAAGAGGCCTAAATTATGAATATTAAATATAATGGCATTTGAATTAATAACTGGAAATATCAGATGACCTATTACCAGAACCACTACTAAATTACCTATTACCCAAACATCAAACACCTACGACGGTTCTAATATAGGATCCCAGATTGGGCTGATGGTGGCATTTCCGCGGTCGCAATTTATATCTGCCTCTCGCAGTCTGATTGCTATCGCCTCCTTACCTGACCGGCGGCCAAGCTTAGGCTCTACTGCCAGAATTTTTACATCTCTTGGATTTGAATATTTACTACAACTATACACATGCCATGAAGTGCTGATTTTGAAAACCTACCTTTCTGAATATCTCCTATGTGCTCTTCCACCGTTACCCCCAGTGGCCTCCCCGATTCCTCTACGTATTTTGATCCGCACTATTCTGGCTTCTATTCTGACATTGTTTATATGTGGCAATGGAAGACCTGGCATGGTGTTTAGTAGCTAGTGTTGTTCTGTCCGGGCAATGCATATTCATTCTTTGATTTTGTGTTTTCTCAAGTCTTTTTCATGCGCAAGAATTTCAACCCCGTCCCAGTCTAAGGTGTGACCTGTTTCAGTAACGTGTTGTCAAATGCCAGAGTGATTTGTGTCCCCTATTGTGATGGCTATTTTGTGCACTTTCTCTCTAGTCTTGGTAGTTCTCTCTGTTATTCCAATGTAGATTTAAGCACATTGACAGGTATGCTTGTAAACTAGATTCTATTTTTGTTTTTTTTCTTTTGTTTTTTTTCAGTAGGTTAGATGAAGCATTAATAATTCGCGAGTATCAATACTGTTACCGCTGTAACTTACCTAAAATGGTCGTTAAGTCCCCATTCGAGATTGATCCATTGTCGGAAAACACGTCTTCTTCTTCTGTTACCATTCTCCATTCTGAAGCCAACACAAATCAACAAGATGGCGACCGAGGAATGTAACAGTGCTATGACCCACTGTCAAATTCAGATTTTACAGTTGCAAAATTATAGAAACAATCTTACAGTCATCTTTGCTTTATGAAATTTATCGACGAAATAGTGCATCGCAATGTAATTCTACCGTTCAGCCGTCCAATTGTGGACGGCTGTTAGCTGTAAAATCTCAGCTGTAACTGCATGCCTGTAAATGGTAGAATCCGCCCGTTTTATGATATTAGATCGGTACATTTTACAGTTCAACTGTAAAAATATCGTTATTCTGACGTTTATTAAATCCGTTTCTGATGGTTTTCATAAATCCGTCTCGGGGCCTTTCTGTGTATCCCGACCTGCCTCGCTCGGTTCCACATCCTGCTTTGGATGTTTCTCTGGATAATGGATAGCGCCCATGCAATTATTCACTCGTTTCCAACCTGTACCTTGCAAAATATCCTTGAAAAGCGCACTTACTTCACTTAGTGAAGTAAATGCACTTACTTCACTTAGTGAAGTAAATGCACTTACTTCACTAGTGAAAAGCGTCACTTACTCAGTCAGAAATCTGCAATATTGTATTCAGCCGGAGGTTTGTTTAACTTTCATAACACGGTCTTCTCCATCGATATCCCCGGGCTTCCTCAGCAATGACCAAATGTCAACGCTTAAGGGTGCGTTACCCTCGACACATGCACCACACGACATGACCCGTCAGAACTAATACCCTGTTTCCCCAACAACAGATGTCAGGTCTATCGTTCATTCACCTTGATACACATATCGCCCACGTGACACGTCGGTTGTAAACCGTAGTACGCTGCGCATTCCACGCATTACGATCCTTCAGGTGACAAAGAACCGCTGCGGGCAAGGTCAGACGGGTCGCAGTAACAGGTGTCCTAGCAGAGGCGGGTCCAGTATTTTTCAGAGGGTAGACTGGTATTGGGCAAATGTATTGATTTCTCTAAATGAGAAAGCGGTTGCGGCTCGCACCACTGTCACCTGGGATGGACCAAAGCTAGCCAAATGACAGTTCAAGCATGGCTGTGGATTGGCTACGCTATTTGCGTCAGTTAGCAGCTAGTCAGCTGTAGGATCCATAAGTGTCGCCACCGGCAAAAAGTGGGGGGCCAGCCAAACTTCAACCTGATGCTGACAAAAACTTTCAACATCAGGACCAAAAACTGTTCGAATTTTGGCTCCTCGCTGCATTCCGCAGCGGCTGGATATAAGAATGTCCGGTTGTCTCTCATTTTGACCGAGATCAGGAAATTTTTGGCCAAAAAGTGGGGGCGCCAGGCCCCCTGGCCCCCTTTTTCCGACGCGTATGGTAGGATCCTTAATTTCCCACTTCGTCAGCTTTAGTGACCAAACTTTGTAGACCCTCTTTCATCCTCCCAAACTCGGCTAGTCCTTTTCCGTCCTGGAAAATATATCAGCACAATGATGAATGATAAATTATGTATATTCCCATAACATCCTTGTTTACCTGTTTCCGTGACAACCTCAGGGAAATGGGAAAAAGGACAACCTTCTTCCATCCCGACAAAAAAATCTAAAAAAGCGTGGTCCTAACTCATACCCCGTCACATTACATTCCCTCTATAAACGGAGTGTCCTGACTTTGTAAATTTATTGTGTCTACTTTTGAACGCTATAGTGTTTAGCATTATATTCTCGGCCCGCCTTACGTCGGTGTTTCGTCATTTCCCGTGCGTACGCACACACGCACATACATACGACATATGGGCCGCATGTCCCTCAATTGTGACCGCCTTGGTGTATCTTAGGGATCCCCGCCTCGTGGCGGTCCCCCGGCTCGGGCGTGCGTTTGCGCAGGGCTCACGGACTCGCTCACCCATCGAACCCTGAGGCGCGCAGGTCCAAGTGTTTACCAAATGTATTTATTGTGGAACATTGTTCTGGTGCTCAGAGAGGGGGGCGTTCTACCCCTCGATCATGTGCGGAGTTGTCCTCACTGTGATCGATAGGTAGTTCTGATTACAGGATAGTTTGTGATGTAATCGACAATACACATGTACGGTCTCAATCCCGTCCAGACCCTTACTGACTACATCAGTTCAAGATAAACCAAAACCTTTGTAATGTATTGAAAGCAGTCTCCCAAGTTATCTGCTCTGACTCAGGCCAGTATCGAAGGATGGTCTCCGAAACATATAAGAGACCATCCATAAAGTACATCAGGAAAACAGAAGGGGGCGGGAAATCAGCAACCGTTTTGATAGACTTTGCAACAGGGCGTGAGAAGGTTACCATGTAGTTAGAATTATTAGGATATGTGTTACGTAATTTATCGATAATCCCCTCAGCTCTGACTTAGAGTGAACATTGATGTGATTCAATGGAGTCACACACATCATTATTGTGGGATTTTGGATTTTTTTGTTATTTTTTTCTTTTTTTATGAGGAGCGGAACCGTGAAAGATTTGTGGAAAACGTGTCTGACGTCCAAATTACCATCACATCCCTCTAGTCATCAGACCATAGTTCCCTGGTGTTAAGAGCTAAAGGTAAGTTGGTGGAAAACGCACAATACGTATTCTATAGTCCATATTCTATATACGTATTCTCAATAGTCTATATAGTCTATATACCTATTCTCTATATTTTATTGACCTGAACAACGTTTCTAAAATATTCTGCAAGCATTAGGAGATGATGCAACCTCCCCTCCCCCGCAATTTTCAAGGCGTGTCGTGACTATTTCAGGGATAGCCATAGTTCAATTGGGCGATAAAGTTCTTTCTGGTAATTTACAGGTTCAAGGATGACTTTCATGGAGTCTAAAGACACAGAAAACACCGTAATGTGCCAGAGGATAAAAATATGTGTATAAATCACAAGCAAAATACACGGATATTTTGCTCAAAAATAGTGAAGTGGAACCATCAGCAGCAAAAAAATTGCATCCGGCATGAGCTTCAAGCAATGAGGGTAAAGAGAGTTTACCGGTCGAAAATTTGGAACATTGAATGCGATAAAGCTGATGGACTAAGGAACGGGAAACACAAGTCCTCATATGACTACTCAAAAGTGACTCTAGTCAGCAGCATCGGCGATAACAGGTGCTGGCATATATGACACAGAAATCTGACTCACACATTTGTTTGCCTTTCTTTATGAAAAGTGTACTATTGGGACACACTAGTTGAGTGGATTTCTGCTCTGCGGTCGTCGTCGCGAGCACTCTGCTCCCGGGACATACGCCGTTTTCTTTTCCCTGATAGTTCTTATCACTCCAGCTCATGGCGACCAGAAATGGGTCTTGCTGATATTGGTAGAGCCTAGTGTTCTACCGTTTGTATTCCGATGAAGGGAGAGTGTTATCCTTGACCATGGCGATGGAGGCACAGTGATATAAATCCTAGATTGCTTAGTGGAGAGTGACACCCAGGCGCTCTGAATTTCCCATTCACTTTTTCTTACTCACTGGATTTTCGTCGGCATAGTTCAACAATCCTAGTGTATAAAAAATCATCTAGTGTGGAATTTTGATGAAAATGTGCTAAGTTTAAGTAAGGAATGTAATCGAGTTTCAAATAGGTCCCACAATAGTATAGTGTTTGGACTTTTTACTCGCCTGCTATATTTTCCAACATGAATTCTACACTCAGTACCTCAGTGCAAAACCAGTTTTGAAACACTGCGGAGTGGGGCGCTGCAACATCCCAAATATTATCCAGCATACTGAGCGCGTCTTTCATTTTTTCCGAGCGTCACCTTCCCACTCTGTTCTTTGTCAGCAAAATTTTCCATCCAGCAGCCGTCGCAAGTTCCCTTTGCAGTTAGGTATATTTCGTGAACGCCATGGCTCAAAATGTATTCACACTTACACTTTTGCTGGTAGCAGTAGTGTCTCCATTCCCTGCTGTTGGTAAGGTCGTATTCTAGAACCTCGGGCGCCTGCGGAAGTTTTGCTCTGCTGAGGGAGGATGATGGGCAGCAAATGAAGAAGGCTTCCATATATTTTAGCTGACGCCGAGGCCTAATTTTTTGGGCTTTCACTCGTTGAGACAGATCTCTAGTGGCGGCTTTTGCTTCTAGGGATCATAGGCCAATCAATTTCTACATGTCCCCAGAAATCGCTTATTTATGTACCTAAAAGTACGAACAGGATTCAAGCGGGCTAATTCGGCATAAACCTCCCTCAAGACCGTTCCCTGTAAACCACCTCTGCTTGCCATTGCACACAGCTTACGTCGGTAAAAACACCTTCTTGGGTCAACTAGGCTATTTGACGCAAATCAGATGCAATGTAACGCACAGCCGATCTTCATTTGTACTTTAAATTGGTTTAGAATGCTCGATTATGTCAATATTATTTCGAAAATACACCCACGTAGCTTTCCGGTACGATTTTTGATGAGCTGCGATTATGCAAAATTTACTTCAGGCTGATTTTTCGACCGCAGACGGTGACCTGATAACGACGAAATTTTGAACGGATGTCCAAAATGAACCAAATAATGAAAAATTTGCGGGGACACTCATTTTAAACAAAAGTGTGCAAAATATGAAGCCATATTGCTTATCAAAACACCAACTCCGCAGCATTTCATATGCTAGTAGACTCATGAAGGCTCATATTGTCTGGTTGCATGCAACCAGACAATATAATCCTTCATGAGTCTACTAACAAACAATGTGCGCCATCCAGCTCCGGCCAGGCAGGTCGTAACTGGCCAGAAAGTAAGAGAGATCATACACCTTCAGCTTCCAACTCTGACACTACATTTTCCACAGCAAAACGGAAAGCTAACCAGATTCTGACCCAGTTTTGTTAAATACTTTTGAACATGTCCTGTGCCCCCAAATCCGTTAAAAACAAAATATACATTTTTGCTGGAAGTTAATTGGCCTAGTCTCACCTGAGACTCTGTTTGTGATTCCAGTCTGTGTTACCCTCACTGGTTCACAAGAGAAGGTACGACTTGAAAGAAAGAACGTGCTTGAAATGTGGTCATTAGAAGGAGTGAGCTTACGACCGAAAGCAAGGAAGTGAACGTAGGAATACATTTGACAAATTACGACTTTGTGCTGAATCTTCTTTGTATGTCACAAAGAACAAGTTTTTCTCCGTTGGATCTATGGTGTGACTGTTTCTACAAAACTAAAGAGGATGTGTCGGTGCCTTCCTATATTTACACGTAAAATCTGTAACATCGGGCACACAGCTGTCATCTACCAGTTGAAGTTACCGCGTTAGCGTCAGATCAAATACCCAGCGTCAGAAAAAGGTTAACCAAACAGTATGCACAAATCCCATGCAAAGACATTACAAGCCAAAGTGCACCATGCCAATAGAGACATTAAGCTTAATACCTACATCTTTGAGCTTTCATGCAGTGAGACGATCTTGACCCTCGTGCTGATGTGAGTCATTCATTTAACATGCCGCAGATATGAATCATCCCAAGTGGACATGCTTCGCTCGCTTATCTTTCTTTCAGGTCATTCACGCTAACAACATAAAATCATGCTTCTGTGGAAAAATGAACATGCGTTACAACCTTGAAATATTTCCTCGGCCCATGTTGTGCACACATTTCAACCTAAGGTGTGTTAACCTTTAGTTATATCAGTACATGTGCAATACACTGGCAACAATGAAAATGATGGTCGTAGTTTCGGTGCTAGAGTCTAAACTCCAACACTAGCAAAAGCAGTAACATATGGGATCAATTAGAACAAGGGTAACATCGACAGATCCATGATTTTCGGTGTTGTTGCATGGGCATAACATCGCATCCATGACACTGACAGTGTAGGATCTGCACATAATGACGGTTTCGGGGTCCAAAAAACTAACACCATGTGGCAGCCATCGGCTGAGTATGATGCCCAGTCCCTCTGATCATGTTATGCACGCTTTATTGGCCAATCATATTGTTGGGAAATTACAGCAATTGCAATTTAAAAATTTAATTAAGATTCCAAAACTGCATTCATATTTTTAACGAGACTTCTTAACTCCATTCATGTTTTTAACGAGACTTCTTTGTTAATACAAATGTGTGATAACTGAAAAGCGTTGTCCCAATATCTTTCCCTGCCCAATTTCAAAATTTAGTTATTTTATTCACTTTGTGTTTATATAAAACTTAGTCATAATTGTTTGGTTTGAAACGCAAACCCCATTAAATAATCCGAATTTTGGTTTGGGCTACACTTCGGCTCAGTGTCCTGAAATTCACAATTTTAAGTGGAAAACGTATCTTTCTCAGATTTATTTAGGGCTCACCAGGGACTTGTTTTGACCTCACTTGGCAGAGGAATCCCGGGCATGAAAACCGGTATAATACACATCTAAATTATGACAGTGAATACCCAAACCATATAAATAGAATTCCCAACCACCATTGATGTGATATCTTGCCTGATTACGTCCCCTCGCCAATCTCAAACGCCAATACTACTCCTCCCACATACACCAAGAACGATATGACAACATGTTAACGCCGCACAAAACACAAAACAACCCCGGACTGCCCCAAACTAAAATATAAAACCCACAGAAAAAACACCAACGGTGACATGGGAACAGTGAACTAACAAAGGTTTTCTGGAGGTATAACAAACTTTGTCATGTCACAGAAGTTTTCTGGCCCTTTCAAATACAAAAGAGGGCGCATACTTTTTGCCTAAGCCGGCTTGGGATTGGCTGCTACCAGATTTTCAGGCGAAGGAAATACTTACGTGGGGTATTTGTTCAGTGAGGCCGATTGGATCGAGGCGCATTCGTTTTCGTCCACTTTTAATTTTTGGCCATTATTTGCACTAGAATAGGATACAAGTCACATTTGAAAGGTTCAAAATGAAACGTAGATTCCTATCAAGACCACCAATAATGTGAAAGTAATATTATAATTTCCAGGGAGGCTGCCAAAGTCACCCTGATTTTTGGACTATTTTTTAGTGTTGGTGACATTGAGGAATAAATTAGGATATATATTATTTTACTGAACAAAAGTTGGAAAGTCATACATTTTAACTCATCAAAACTCATCAGCGCTACCTGCTTTCTAGGTATCTGCTGAGTGAAACAGACGAACTCCGGCCCACCCGTTGTCGATGGAAAGACGGGATTTTGGCTAGGGGTGCCTGGTTTCCGTTTTTTTCATTCAATAACTTCTCCATTGCAGCTAAATTGGGAATACATTGAAGAATGTGAAAATCGTCCTGTGTGGAAGGTGACTGAAAGGTGCATCATATATCCGCCTGCAAGGCAACAGGTTATATCTGCCTCTTTTTGTTAGTCGAAATATTAAATATTATTTTGAAGTGGTGTTAAAACTGGCCATTATCTGCCAAGGTTTGTATTTGTTTTAGTCCTGAATTAATATTGTATGAATACAGAAAAACAAATAATAAAACGAATAAAAGACAAATGATAGAAGCTTTCGAAATCATGGCATCTTCAGCTATGACACATTATTAAGTACAAAAATTCAAAATGACTATCACACGTCTTAAAGCAACCGCTCTTTCTTTCTGCAGAAATCTATGGACACTAGAACGATAGCAATTAAAAGTACAAAGCACACACAATATACATATAAATCCTAGAAGTACCCCTTTTTTATCTGAATAAGAAAGATAATACATCACAAGACCAACTAGACATTTTACGGCGACTTGTGGGAGATAGACCATTAAGCTGACATAGTGTCGTCGACGATGACAAGAATGTAGGGACTAAACGCGCATATGTGATGTTTATTCTCGCTGACGATGGGTGGAGAGGCGAACGACGATAATGAATTGAGATGGGTGGTTGGTAAGGTGAACGACGGATGATGTGCGGTTTTCTGCAGCAAAGGAAAGGGAAAACAAGATATAATTTCTATCAGAACAATCATAGGTACTTTAAGCAGAACATCAAAATAAATGGTCGAATGCCAAATAATACAATATTGGTTTGTACTCAGTCTTTTTCACTCCTTAAGTCTTGTTTTCCCTTACAGTCTTATCTCGCTCAACTTTTTCTAATCAACAATCAATCAGTCTATCAATGAAGTGGGTTTTAAGCAATTTTAATTCATATCTAGTCTAGGTTTTTACATTTTACAAATGGTTTCCAAAGACGACCAGAGACGAGTTTTGTCTACCACTTATTGGGCGCGATATGGCCTCACCAGGCTGGTGCGCCCACTAAACCCAAATAACTAACTAATTTCTACCACTTATTCTTGCTCTTTTTCTTGCGTTAAATTTGACCACAATATGTCGCCAGATCTTATCGTGCAAAGATGTCGCCGGGTCCTCCTCACGGATAAGGACCCGGCGTCAACACCTGGTGTTCATTTTGGGTCCATGATCGCGTATACAAATTGATTCCTTGATTTTAGTTTCTGTGACGTCAACCAGGACCTCTCAAAATGTCAACCAGGACCTCTCAGAAACTAATTATGTTCCGCGCGCTAGCTAAACCTTGCCGCAGAGCGAGGATGGCTGTGGATTATTTACCTGCCTGAAAATAGATTGGCATCTTCCACTATACAAAAATCGATGTTGTCATAATCACCTGCAGCTGGCGGAACGAACCCCAAGACCTGGTCATTCTGGCAATCATATGTAAGGAGAGAGGAGAGTGAAATTTCATCTAACATGATTGTGCAGTGACGCTCTGTTTCAAGTGGTGTGCGGGTAGTGTTTTTCTCATGAGTTTGTCTTTTCTTCCAATGCTGGGCTGGGTTTGCCTCTTATTGACTGATAGGAGTTGAGAGTTGCTGATGCTTTGTCAATATACTCATTTTTAGACGTCACAACTAAGAATTTACATTTGTAGGATTGTTTAATGATTATCGACTCATCTTTTCAAAGTTTTGGATAAATTTTTTCGTATCCTCATTAGTTGTCCCATTCCGCCTTTGCTCATAGTTGTATGCTGCAAAGATACATGGTTACAACTTGCAGAATAAGCTTTATGATTGCACTAATATATATTCGCTATATGCATATATATATATACATATATATATATATATATATATATATATATATATATATATATATATATATATATATACAGTGCTGGTTGAACGTCACCGCAGCTTTGGCTTTTTGTAGTTTTCTTTCTAGGGTTTCAATGTTCCTGATAAGTTTTCGGTTTTCTATGCTATGTTCGTGTAAAATTGTTCCGATATTCATGTCACATTAAAGAAAATTGAAGTAAAAACGCACCTAAAGTCGACCGGCTTCATTTATCTCACATAAACATTTTCAAGACTGAGGTACGTTGAATAGTAGTTACAAAATTTAAGGTTTGAATTTTTGATGTCTCGCACAAGATCCCATGCATATGAGCACTAATCACTTCACATTGCGGCAAATAAACATGCAACACGATTAACACCACAGAGATTGATTAGATTGTCAAGATGAATAAATTGTCTAAAAGGAAAGCTTTACATTACGAGACAAGGACAAAATTCATAATACACTCTAAGCGTTACAATGAAAGTACACGTGAGGGGGAGGGGCTACTCTATGATAGCCGAGGCCCCTCAAAAAGTAGGAGAGTTCCCCTGGCGTTCTGCTGTTTATTGATCAGTGAGTCGCGCTCCCTGATGCACACGGCTTCTAGTGCCGCATTAGCTATATCTAGTAGGCATTAGTTATACCCTAGCACCCCGTTATTCAACGCAGGCCAAGAAAGTTGAATTAGAGCTTTTGTATCAGAGAATTTGCAAGCTGAATAGGGAAAATAAGATAGGTGTCAACCCGGATGTACAGGAGCAGCTCAGGGCAGAAAGTACCAAAAACAGGAGCGGAAGTAGCAAGCCATCACTTCACCCACGTCTTCGGTGCGCTGCTAAAGATCTCCAGCACAATAAGAACATCGTCGTACGCAAAGCAGACAAAGCCCAGCTATTTGTCGTGATAAACGCTGAAGAATACTATCAGAAAACAGCTGTCATCTTAAATGATGAAACCAAGTTCAAAAGAATATCAAGAAATCCGGTTGAAGAATTAAAAAAGCAGGCCAACAACCTTATAGACGCTTCCAACAAGGTCAGTAAGGTGATCAAGTTTGAACGGATAGTGGGTGAATACCAGCCTGGATATTTTTACGGTGATGTAAAAACGCACAAGGAAGGAAACCCACTGCGACCCATTATATCACAAATCCCGCTGCCTACGTATCAGCTAGCAAAAACATTGAACAAGCTCATCAGCCCTTACGTGCAAATTTCTTTTTATTAAATCCAAATTGAACCAGCACTAAATAATAAAACAGATAACACACAACATAATGGAACACTGCTCAGCCAATCTTGTGCTGGAACCGAGCTCCGTCAGCTGCCACGCAGGCCTGCAGTCGCCTGGGGACGGCACCTACTGCTCGGGCAAGCTGTCTCCGGGACAACTGGCTCCAGCACGCTGTCAGCCTTGCCCTGAGCTCTTCGACGGTGCTTATTTTCTGACCTCGGC
Source organism: Lepas anatifera (assembly GCA_034440635.1). NCBI lineage: Eukaryota > Metazoa > Arthropoda > Thecostraca > Lepadidae > Lepas > Lepas anatifera. The sequence goes on along the minus strand of JAOTON010001052.1, from coordinate 177,031 downwards.
ACACTTGTCGCTCCAACTCACTCCACACGAAGAAGTCCAAAGGGTTGAGGTCCGAACTCTTCGGTGGCCACGCATCCAGCTCGATGAAGGCCGGGCAGGCCTGCTCCAGAAACTCGGCCACTGAGTGGGCCGTGTGGCATGGAGCGCCGTCTTGCTGGAAGGTCCAGTTGGAGCCACAAACCTCCCTGATGTCGGGGAAGTAGTGATGATCCATTATTTTTCGATAGGTGTGCTGGTTGAGGCGCACATCGGAGTCGATGCAGACCAGGTTGGTCCTCCCCATCGCGCTGATACTGCCTCCCACCATAACTCGGTCCCCATGGGACCTCGAAAAAACTTAAATTCTTTCAGGTGTGACATGTCACTGCATATACGAAAATTGTGTTACTGCACTTTGTAACACAAATTTTATTAACACATTATTTAATAATTTTTAAACAAAATTTCACTCCACATAATATGATTATAAAGAAAATTCAAAGCTTTTTCCAATGGAGTAGGCAGTTTGTCATTCAACGAAGTAAATTTGAACTTACGGACGTTTAAAGTTAAGGGCGCCATTTTTTTGGATCACCCTGTATATACACACACATATATATATATATATATATATATATATATATATATATATATTCTTGATGAAAGATGACAGCGTGTTTGGCATTTGTCAGTTTTCTATTCAGTGTTTCGATTTTCCTTATTAGTTTTCTCTGCTCGTTGGATGGAAACTCAGATAATAGTTTACCAAATGATACATTTCGCGACGTTTCGTCAATCACATTAACATCTTCGGGCATATCAATTGGTACAAATACATAAATGCATACAAAATACACTCATCTACTTTCGGATCGTCTCGATATAACTAGCTCTTAATTCTTAAACAGCATGGACAAATCTTAGTTTAAGATTTCATGCTGATAGCTCATGAGGGCACCATCAAAAAAAGAGACGATACTGGTTTTTAAAATTAAACTTACATACATATTCTAACATATTTCTAAACACTTTTATTTAGGGCAATCCTTTGTCACTTATGCTACCTAACTTTACGCACACTTATCTTAACCTAGGCCCCAGGGGGCGCCATCGAATAATGATAATGTGGATATTTGATTCATCTGCCGATTGATGGTCGGGCTGAGATCGCGGATGAATACCGACTCCAGAACCTGCAGCTTCTTTTTGTCTTGGCAGCGAGTGAGGATGTCTGTATTATCGACGAGGATGGTTCTTGTCAGGGTCTTGTCGTGGTCTTGTCTTAGATGTTTCTGTGGAGCGCCTTCTTGCAAGTGCATAGTCATCCTCCTTGAGAAGCTCGTCGTTGTGTAACCTACATAGCTACGCTCTGGACGGTGCGCGCAGTCACCAAATGGGCATTTAAATTGGTAGACTATGTTGATGGCTTTTAATTTCGAGTTCTTCTCGGACAGGTTGTTCTTCATGACTAGACTTGAGATTTTTGGGCTTTTATAAAATATTACCAGGCTGATCTTGTGCTCTGGATTTTTGGGTTTGCAGTTTTTGATGACGATATCCTGCAGGGTCTTCTCTTCTTTTTTATATTGGGTTGTCATAATGTTTTGGTAGAAAATCCTGATGTCGTTTCCTTTGTTGGTTTCATTATCTGGTTTTTGCTGATGGTACTTGTTAAGTTGTCTGGAAATTATTTCTTCTATGTTGGCTTTCTCATAGTTGTTTGAAGCTAGAACACTTCTGATCCGGTTCAGCTCTTGGTGAGCAATGGGTGAGCGCACGATGGACGTACGCTCTTATCACGCTGTCTTTATACCGCTGTGGGCACTCACTTTTACCGTTGAGGCAATGACCCGTATTTGTCTCTTTACGGTACACTTGTGTTGTGTATTCAGCATTGGTGGCATCCACCAGCACATCGAGGAAAGGCATCTTGTGCTCAACACTTGTTTCCGTCGTGAAATGGAGTTCAGAGACCTCCTCTAACTTGTTCTTCAGAGTTTCAAGCTGTTCAGTGTCCTTCACATCTGAGTATATGTCATCAATATAGCGACAGTAAAGATAGGGCTTGGTTTCCATCTTCTCCAGAGCCTTCTCCTCCACGTAGGACATGTAGCTTTGCACAAATAATACTCCCAGGGGGGAGCCCATCGCAACGCCATTTACTTGATAGAAGAGTTTGCCCTCTGGGCAACGGAAGGGGGCACTTTTGTGCAAACAGATAGCATCTCTTCCAGTATATGACGTGGTACCCGAGGTGGTGGTAGATCAGGATGATTGAAGGCATTGTCAAGGATGATCTGAATGGTTTTATCAATGGGCACATTCGTAAAAAGGCTTTGGGCATCAAGAGAAGCAATTATGCCTTTTCTTTCTCGGAGCTTGAGTATTTCTAAGAATTCCGTAGATGATTTCAACGAGTATGTTCCTGGTATGAAGGGAGATAGAAGACTATTAAGCTTCTTGGCCAATGTATAAGAAGGTGTAGGAATCTGAGATATTATAGGTCTTATCGGGTTGTCCGTTTTGTGTGTCTTTATATTCCCGTATAAATATCCAGGGTTAAACTCTCCGATGACACGCTGAAACTTAACGTCTCCTTGAACGGCATTAGCCGCGTCTATCAGCTTGTTTAGTGCCTTCTTCTGCTGTTCTATGGGGTTTCTTGTGATCTTCTTGAACTTGGAAGTATCATTAAGAATAGCATTGACTTTTTCCAGATAAGCACTCCGGTCTAGGATCACAAATATGGGGGCCTTATCTGCGCGCCTAATTACGATGTTTGTATTGTTTTTTAGTTCTCCTGCCGCCTCACGTAATCTGGGACTTAATACTGTGCTCCTAGAATTACCCCTATGTTTCGTGCTCTCGGCTTGAAGCTGCTCCTGAATGTCAGGGTTTACTTCAATCTTACCAGCAGTGTGCAGGCTGCAAATCTGTTGGTAAAGTAATTCGATTTCTGCTTTTTTCTGTTTTTGAGAGTATTTTGGATAAAACTGACAGTTTAATCCTAAGTTTAGGAGTTCTTGCTGACTATCTGTCAGTTCGTGTTTGGACAAGTTTACAAATGCATCAGTTCAATTGATAGAATCAGTACGGCCAGCTCTGAGCCTCAAAAGTTTCTTTTCGATGGTGGTCTTCACAGTCTCCTCATATACAACGCTAAGGCAATCTAAATGTTTCTCTGTTCTCTCACGTAGTGAAGTCGTCAAATCTAAGTCACGGAAACGGGTAAACACTGATGAATCCTCACGCTCTATTTCATTTACAAGCTTTTTCTTCCTTTTGAGTTCTTCTTCAAGGAGCTTCCTTCTGAAATCGAGAGTTGTCTTCCTGCGCTGTACTGCTCGGTCATATAGCTTAAGATTAGTATAGTATGGGAGCAGGTTTTGGTTCACACATTCTTGATTAAAGATGACAGCGTGTTTGGCATTTGTCAGTTTTCTATTCAGTGACAAATGCCAAACTCCCTGCTTAAATAAACTTAATAAGCAGTGGCGGATCCAGGCCATTAGTATGGGGGTGGGGCTAAGGAGCTCGAGCAGAGGCGGATCCAAGACATCAGTACCGGGGTGGGGCTAGTGAGTTTGAGCATAGGCGGATCCAGGACATCAGTACGGGGTGGGGCTAAGGAGCTCGAGCATAGGCGGATCCAGGACATCAGGAGCGGGTTGGAACTCGGGTCCTCGAGCATAAGCGGATCCAGAACATCAATACGGGGGTGGGGCTAAGGAGCTCGAGCATAGGCGGATCCAGGACATCAGTAGGGGGTGGGGCTAAGGAGCTCCAGCATAGGCGGATCCAGGACATAAGTATGGGTGTGGGGCTAAGGAACTCGAACAGAGGCGGATCCAGGACATCAGTACGGGGGTGGGGCTAAGGAGCTCGAGCAGAGGCGAATCCAGGACATCAGTACGGGGGTGGGGCTAAGGGGCTCGAGTATAGGCGGATCCAGGACATCAGTGCGGGGTGGGGCTCCGGAGCTCGAGTAAAGGCGGATCCAGGACATCAGTAGGGGGTGGGGCTAAGGAGCTCCAGCATAGGCGGATCCAGGACATAAGTAAGGGTGTGGGGCTAAGGAGCTCGAGCAGAGGCGGATCCAGGACATCAGTACGGGGGTGGGGCTAAGGAGCTCGAGCAGAGGCGGATCCAGGACATCAGTACGGGGGTGTGGCTAAGGAGCTCGAGCATAAGCGGATCCAGGACATCAGTACGGGGGTGGTGTTAAGGAGCTCGAGCATAAGCGGATTCAGCTCATCAATACCGGGGTGGGGCTCGGGAGCTCGAGCATAGGCGGATCCAGGACATCAGTAGGGGGTGGGGGCTAAGGAGTTCAAGCATAGGCGGATCCAGGGCAGTACAGAGGTGGGGCTACGGAGTTCGAGCATAGGCGGATCCAGGACATCAGTAAGGGGATGGAGTAAGGAGCTCGACCATAGGCGGATCCAGGACATCAGTAGGGGGTAGGGGCTAAGGAGTTCGGGTTTAGGCGGATCCAGGACATCAGTACGGGGGTGGGGCTAAAGAGTTCGAGCATAGGCGGATCCAGGATATCAGTACGAGGGTGGGGCTAAGGAGCTCGAGCATTAGCGGAGCCAGGATATCAGTAAGGGGGTAGAGGCTAAGGAGTTTGAGCATGGGCGGATCCAGCATATCGGTACGGGGATTGGGCTAAGGAGATCCAGCATAGGCGGATCCAGGACATCTGTACGGAGGTGAGGCTAAGGAGCTCGAGCATAGGCGGATCCAGGACATCAGTATGGGTGTCGGGCTAAGGAGCTCGAGCAGAGGCGGATCCAGGACATCAGTACGGGGCTGGGGTAAGAGGCTCGAGTATAAGCGGATCAAAGCCATCAGTACGGGGGTGGGGCTAAGGAGCTCGAGCATAAGCGGATCCAGGACATCAAGGGGCTAATGAGTTAAAACAGGTAGGGGCTAAAGAGTTAAAACATAAGCGGATCCAGGACATCAGTACGGGGGTGGGGCTAAGGAGCTCGAGCATAAGCGGATTCAGGACATCAGTACGTGGGTGGGGCTCGGGAGCTTGAGCATAGGCGGATCCAGGACATCAGTAGGGGTAGTGGCTAAGGAGTTCAAGCGTAGGCGGATCCAGGGCAGTATAGAGGTGGGGCTACGGAGTTCGAGCATAGGCAGATCCAGGACATATGTAAGGGGGTGGGCTAAGGAGCTGGAGCATAGGCGGATCCAGGACATCAGTTCGGTGGTGGGGCTGAGGTCTCGAGCTGGGGCATAACTCGGTAACAAATAGACAGAATTGGATGAAAATCTGCAGGTATAGGTTAAATACCGTCGGAAAACCCATCATATTTTATATCGTATCTCCTTTCTTCTCGTCATGCCCAGTCTTTGCTTAACAAAACAAACATTATGCGTGTGTTTATTTCTTTGATGATATGAACAGAGGGCAGGCGTGGTGCAGTATGCAGAGACATGCTAATTTAGGAAAACATGGGCCTAGACAGGGGATTGAATGGAGCCATAATGAGAACACAAAACCTAAAACTCCAACATTGCGTTGTTATAAGTATCAAACTGCTGAAAAAACTCGCCTGTCAATCGAACTGTTTGGCTAACGTACATTGTCACCGGCTTCTCCTGCGCCAGAGCGGCACCTGCCGAGGCCGCAGGCCGAGGTCTGTCTGTTGTTGTCTGTCCCGCCTGAGAATTGATGTCAGAGCTCTGGAATTTTGTAGGGTGATAGCCCTTCTGCTCCAGACACCCAAACTGAAGCCCCGAGTCGAAATCCAAAATAGTTTTTAAGAAATATTGGCTCAAACTTTTTCTGTTTTATATTTGTCTAATTTTTACTTCTTAAGCTACGAACTTGAAATTTATGTCCTTTTCAAAGGATAACAAGGGCCAGCTAGGGGAAAAAATTGAGCTGATCCGACAATATTTATGGCGTGAAAACGCTGCATTTCTCAAGCGAGCAAAAACCTGCTAAAAGTTGATGGCCGAATTGTGCGCTCGAAATGTCAGAAGACAGGCCTCAGTTAGCTGAAAGACAGTTACCTAGGGGTAGCTAGGAAAATTTTGTAGTGCTTAGGCATAGTTTAGAGTGCAAAACGCAAAATTTTGACCTACTTTTTACAGTTCTTCCGGAAGACTGAATTTTGGTTCATTTCATTTCAACGTTAATATCTCACAATCTAATTGAACGATTTAAGTTTTCATTTCAAATAATGAAAGAACATTGCTTCCGCCTGAAAATATTTGGAGATGGAAATTTTGAATGTGAAATTCTTTGTTTCATAGGCATAAACAGAAATGGAGTCAAAAAACTTTTTATTTGCATCTTCCTGGTTCAAAGCTCATGTCACTCACAAACTCAGAACTGACATGGCTGAATAGGGAAGTTACGTGCTATCATTTCGCTCACTTATACTACCCACCTATCTCTAATGGCTTTCGAGTAATTAGTCCAAAATGTATTACAAGATGCTAAATTTATCGGACCACCTTTGCTTCTCACCATGGTTTCAAGTCCTTAAAATGGATGGAAGTGGAAGATATTTGGCATGGAGCTAGCTTAGGATCCTAGCTCGACGATACAAATAATTTCAGCCCAAAAGACTGTTTGGTTCGTCTTCTAGAAGCACCTTTATATCGTGCCTTTTCGGGACAAGCACAGCACCCGGCGCCAGCGGCCCGGCATATTCGGCGGAGTTGTACCAGCCAGTGACCTCCTGACGGGTCACAGCTGTTCAGCTAGTGGGAGGGTGAGTAGTGTGGCACGGTGGTCTAGTGGTTAGAGGCACCGTCTATTGATCAGGTAGGTCCGGTTCGAATCCGGGGATGGGCACGTACTCTTTATTGGTTATTTCAAAGAAGAGAATGATAAAACGGACTTACAGGCTTATGAAGAGATACATTAAGCCGCCCCGGTAGCTCAGTTGGTAGAGCGTTGGGCTCCGGCCCGCTGCTCAGAAGCATGCAGTGGCAGTGCATGTCCAGGCTTGGGATCGGTTCCCCTGAGACGCTCCGGCGCTCAATAGTTTACCCGACGTACAGGTCGGCTGCCAACTGACTGGTGAGAGGGTGACCTGAGCGGGGCGGCCGTCCCTGTGCTTTGTGGGACGTTAAACTTTGGCTTCTAAATCAACCCTCCATTGAGGGAGTTGCTCGTTCGGGTGGTGGGGTCGGGGTCTCCGTGACAAGTCCCTTGATGACTTCAGTGAGACTCCGACTCCGCCAGTCGCACTAGGAACAACTTGAACAAAATTTATAAAAAAATAATAATAAGAGCGAAATATGGTTTGCTTTCGGCACATTGTCATGCGGCTCTCCTGCGCCGGTGGGGCGTTAGCCCATGCCGCAGGCCGAGGTTGTCAGAAGCCGGTGACGAACGAAGTAAGAAACGGCTTCTATTCTGACAGTTTTTCCGGTCTCGCCGTGGTTGTCTGTTGTTGTTGTTGTTGTCTGTTCTGAGCGCTGGTATTAGAGACCTAAAACTTTTGTGGATAGAAGGCATTTCCAAATGAATAAGCACGACGGTTGTCAATTTTCGAAATTTTCAAAATTTTGCCCAGAATTTTGCATTATGTGATTTTTAACTTTTATTTTTCTATTTTTGCTAATTCATCTAGACTCCTCAAACTTGCACCCTTTTACATCAGGGAAATTTGTAGTTCACACAAAAAGTTTGAAAGAAAAAGCTTTAAATTTAGGGCTCTAAATTAGCTTTTAAACTTTGCACCCTAAATTTGGCATAAAACTTATGGTCTAAACTACAGGCTCGAAATATCTGAAGCTACAGCAGTTCAGGTTCTGAGTCAAATATCAACTTGAAGTTCGGTGTGTGCAGTTCTGCACAAACACAGAAACAAAACAAAAACGGAAATTTAAGGGTCCTTTTGGCCCATTCCGTGAAGGTCTGCATTTCCCAAAATATCATTCAAACCCTTATATCTTCCGATCTAATTGATAAAAGTTAGTTCCCATTTCAGATAATAAAGAGAATAGCCTCCTTTATTATATATTTAGAGATAAAAACTTTCAGACTAAAACTTTTTTATTTTATAGGCAAAAATAAAATATAAGTTTTTAAAATTTTTATTCTTAGCCCCCTGGTTTCCAGACGATGATAGCTACGGTATTGAACTTAACACGGCTGGATCGAAAACTTCGTTGCCGTCATTTTTCTCACTCATACCCCCCACTTATCTCTTACGGCTTCCGCGCTAACAGCCGTAAAATACATTTCGAAGTGGTAATTTTATCGGTTCATTTTTGCTTCACACCCGGAGTTCGAATGGTTAATATAGATGGAAGTGGATAAAATTCGGCAAAAAGCTAGTTCAAAGACATATCTTGCCATCGCAGCAGGTTGCATATCATGGCAACAACAGTGTACCTTTAATTAAATGTAATACATAATGCTAGTATGTTTCCCGCTCGAAACCTCACCCCGCCGTTCGGCCGTAGCGTCGCTGCGGGCGGCGCACTTGTAGCTGCTATGCGAGACAGATACCATAGCTATCTACGCATGCTATAGACCAGCGCGAATGCCCGGTGGTGGCAGGGTAGTCTGTCTCGTTTCGGCTCCTCTACTCGTGCGGCGGGCGCGTTGTCTATTAGATATTCATATCAGTCGGACGGCCGGGTGGCGGCCGTGCGGTGGGGCCTGCGCGCTGCGGCGACTTGCGACGAATAAAAAACAAAATGGTGGTCAGGAACTGGTTTGCTTGTTTGGTTTCTTGTGTTTTGTTTCTTTATATGTGTCCAAATCTTACTGTGTATGTGTGTGATAGGTCCGGTAAAAGTGATGTGTTTTATGAGAGAGATAAGAGAGGCCCCACCTCTTAAGCCTTCGGGCTTTTGCGTCAATCTATTTGTTATAACTGTCATATTGTTTCCGTCCAATAAAAGTTTATCATCTGTCTATCTATCTACCCACTAGTTAATGCATCCTCTAACCATAGGTAGCACTGGCCAAAGGATCCACCGTTGCACACCATTTCTTTCCCAGCCGAATAAACCTCTTTGTGGTGATACCATGACACGTGACTCCTTGCACTCCCTGCTTAAATAAACTTAATAAGCAGTGGCGGATCCAGGCCATTAGTATGGGGGTGGGGCTAAGGAGCTCGAGCATAGGCGGATCCAAGACATAAGTACCGGGGTGGGGCTAGTGAGCTCGAGCATAGGCGGATCCAGGACATCAGTTCGGGGGTGGGGTTAAGGAGCTCGAGCATAGGCGGATCCAGGACATCAGGAGCGGGTTGGAACTCGGGACCTCGAGCATAAGCGGATCCAGAACATCAATACGGGGGTGGGGCTAAGGAGCTCGAGAATAGGCGGATCCAGGACATCAGTTCGGGGTGGGGCTAAGGAGCTCCAGCATAGGCGGATCCAGGACATCAGTTTGGGGGGTGGGGTTAAGGAGCTCGAGCATAGGCGGACCCAGGACATCAGTACGGGGGTGGGCTAAGGAGATCGAGCATAGGCGAATCCAGGACATCAGCACGGAGGTGGGGCTAAGGAGCTCGAGCATAAGCGGATCCAGGACATCAATACGGGGGTGGGGCTAAGGAGCTCGAGCATAGGCGGATCCAGGACATCAGTAGGGGGTGGGGCTAAGGAGCTCCAGCATAGGCGGATCCAGGGCATCAGTTCGGGGGTGGGGTTAAGGAGCTCGAGCATAGGCGGACCCAGGACATCAGTACGGCGGTGGGCTAAGGAGATCGAGCATAGGCGAATCCAGGACATCAGCACGGAGGTGGGGCTAAGGAGCTCGAGCATAGGCGGATCCAGGACATCAGTACGGGGTGGGGTAAGGAGCTCGAGCATAGGCAGATCCAGGACATCAGTACGGGGTGGGGCTAGGGAGCTCGAGCATAGGCAGATCCAGGACAGTACGAAGGTGGGGCTACGGAGTTCGAGCATAGGCGGATCCAGGACATCAGTAAGGGGGTGGGGCTGAGGAGCTAGAGCATAGGCGGATCCAGGACATCAGTACGGGGATGGGCCTCAGGAGTTGGAGCATTAGCGGATCCAGGATATCAGTTCGGTGGTGGGGCTAAGGAGCTTGAGCATAGGCGGATCAAGGATTACCAATAGAGGAGGCACCGTCCGCAGGGCATGGGGTGTAATCCGGAGCATAGAGCGCAACTTTTGACACGTAAAATCCTTCCGATGGGCGCCAATTTTTGCATCTTAGGGGGAAAGGGTGGGAAGTGACATTTCAGGGGTGCCATCGAATGTTTTAGGGGCGCCGTGGCCATTTCAGGGGGTGCTGAGGATCGACCAAAGAGGGGGCGTGCACGTGCCTCCTATCCCCCGCTACCCTGAATTCACCTTTTAGCTCCAGCCTCTCTGCCATTGCCTCCAAACATCCTTTGCTCATGCTATAGCTCTAGGAATTTTCACATGGGGGGGGGACTTAAGCCCACTAGCCTCGCCCTTTGTATCCGCTATCGTATTTAGACATGTAAATAATATATAAATCTCGTTGCACTCTATTCCATATTGTCGAACAATATTAATGAGAGGAAATCGGTCATGCAGATTTTGAATCCGGTCTTCAGGTCAATGAAAGGTCACTGCGCATGCGCAGTGGAACTAATGGTAACAGAGGCTATCCCGGCAACCTACGGGTCGATTTTTTTGAAATTTTGTGAACAAGAAAATGACACGGAGTGAAAACCACAAATAATGTCATAGTGAAGCTGCACTGCCCTGCGCATGCGCAGTAGAAATCTTAAGGATAAGCCTTAAAGGTGAGGATATTTCAGAAGAGGACATGGAGAGAGGAGAGCGAACATGCTTAAATTTAGTATGAAAGTTTTGACACCCTTGCTTACTACAAAGGTAAGTGCGCATGCGCATTAGAACTTATGGTCAGGGAGGCTATCTCGGGAGCCAATAGACCGATTGGGCTAAAAATTTGAGAGTAATAGCAGAATACTATCTGCTAATCCCAATTCACGGAATTATGACATTGCATTGTGCTGCGCATGCTTAGTATGAGTTCTAAGGAATATTAGGCTATAAGGGATAGTTTAGTTCAGGAGACAAACAAACGACATACCAACCTGCTTCAGTCAATTATAACGGTATCTTCGCTCTCATTCACTGCAGACTTTAGTGCGCATGCGGACTGGGACTTAGGATAATCAAAGCTAACTTGGCAACAAATAGGCTGAATTGTGTGAAGATCTCCAGGTGCAGGTGAAATATGGTCGGCAAAAGCATAATATTTTATATTGTATCTCCTTTCTTCTGGGCATAGCCAGTCTTTACTTAACAAACCAAACTTTATACGTGTGATTATTTATGTGATGACATGAACAGACGACAAACGTGGCGCAGTGTGCAGAGACATGTTAGTTTAGGAAAACATGGACTTACACATGGGACTGAATGTAGTCAGAATGAGAACATTAGACCTCAAGTCCCAACATCGCGTTAGTATATGTATCATACTGCTGAAAACACTCGCCTGTCAATCGAACTGCTTGCCTAACGTACATTGTCACCGGCTTCTCCTGCGCCGGAGCGGCACCTGCCGAGGCCGCAGGCCGAGGTTGTTGTTGTTGGCGTCTGTCAGTCCTGAGAATTGATGTCAGAGCTCTGTAATTTTGTAGGGTGATAGCCCTTCTGCTCCAGACACCCAAACTGAAGCCCCGAGTCAAAATCCAAAATAGTTTTTGAGAAATTTTGGCTCAAACTTTTCTGTTTTATATTTTTCTAATTTTTACTTCTTAACCTACGAACTTGAAACTTATGTCTTTTCGAAAGATAACAAGGGCCAGCTAGGGAAAACGAATTGAGCTGATCCGACAATATTTATTGTGCGAAAACGCGGAATTTCTCACGCGAGCAAAAAACCTGCTAATAGTTGATGGCCGACTTGTGCACTCGAAATGTCAGAAGACAGGCCTCAGTTAGCTGAAAGGCAGTTACCTAAGGGTAGCTAAGAAAATTTTGTAGTGCTTAGGCATAGTTTTGAGTGTAAAACGCAAAATTTTGACCTACTTTTTACAGTTCTTCCGGAAGACTGAATTTTGGTTCATTTCATTTCAACGTTAATATCTCACAATCTAATTGACCGATTTGAGTTTTCATTTCACATAATGAAAGAACATTGCTTCTGCCTGATAATATTTGGAGATGGAAATTGTGAATGTGAAATTCTTTGTTTTATAGGCATAAATAGAAATTGAGTCAAAAAACTTTTTATTTGCATCTTCCTGGTTCCAAGCTCATGTCACTCACAAACTCAGAACTGACATGGCTGAATAGGAAAGTTACTTGCGGCCATTTCGCTCACTTATACTACCCACCTATCTCTAATGGCTTTCGAGTAATTAGTCCAAAATGTATTACAAGATGCTAAATTTCTCGGACCACCATTGCTTCTCACCATGGTTTCAAGTCCTTAAAATGGATGGAAGTGGAAGAAATTTGGCATGAAGCTAGCTGAGGATCCTAGCTCGACGATACAAGTAATTTCAGCCCAAAAGAATGCTTGGTTCGTCTTCTAGAAGCACATTTATATCGTGCCTTTTCGGGACAAGCACAGCACCCGGCGCCAGCGGCCCGGCATATTCGGCGGAGTTGTACCAGCCAGTGACCTCCTGACGGGTCACAGCTGTTCAGCTAGTGGGAGGGTGAGTGGTGTGGCACGGTGGTCTAGTGGTTAGAGGCCCTGTCTCTTGATCAGGTAGGTCCGGCTCGAATCCGGGGTAGACCACGTAATCTTTATTGGTTATTTCAAAGAAAAGAATGATAAAACTGAGTTTCAGGCTTATGAAGAGATACATTAAGAACGAAATATGGTTTGCTTTCAACACATTGTCATGCGGCTCTCCTGCGCCGGTGGGGCGTTAGCCCAGGCCGCAGGCCGAGGTCTGTCTGTTGTTGTCTGTCCCGCCTGAGAATTGATATCAGAGCTCTGGAATTTTGTAGGGTGATAGCCCTTCTGCTCCAGACACCCAAACTGAAGCCCCGAGTCGAAATCCAAAATAGTTTTTGGGAAGTTTTGGCTCAAACATTTTCTGTTTTATATTTTTCTAATTTTTACTTCTTAAGCTACGGACTTTAAATTTATGTCCTTTTAAAAGGATAACAAGGGCCAGCTAGGGGGAAAAATTGAGCTGATCCGACAATATTTATTGCGTGAAAACGCGGCATTTCTCACGCGAGCAAAAAACCTGCTAAAAGTTGATGGCCGACTTGTGCGCTCGAAATGTCAGAAGACAGGCCTCAGTTAGCTGAAAGACAGTTACCTAGGGGTAGCTAGGAAAATTTTGTAGTGCTTAGGCATAGTTTAGAGTGCAAAACGCAAAATTTTGACCTACTTTTTACAGTTTTTCCGGAAGACTAAATTTTGGTTCATTTCATTTCAACGTTAATATCTCACAATCTAATTGACCGATTTAAGTTTTCATTTCAAATAATGAAAGAACATTGCTTCCGCCTGAAAATATTTGGAGATGGAAATTTTGAATGTGAAATTCTTTGTTTTATAGGCATAAATAAAAATGGAGTCAAAATACTTTTTTATTTGCATCTTCCTGGTTCCAAGCTCATGTCACTCACAAACTCAGAACTGACATGGCTGAATAGGGAAGTTACGTGCGATCATTTCGCTCACTTATACTACCCACCTATCTCTAATGGCTTTCGAGTAATTAGTCCAAAATGTATTACAAGGTGCTAAATTTATCGGACCACCTTTGCTTCTCACCATGGTTTCAAGTCCTTAAAATGGATGGAAGTGGAAGATATTTGGCATGGAGCTAGCTTAGGATCCTAGCTCGACGATACAAATAATTTCAGCCCAAAAGACTGTTTGGTTCGTCTTCTAGAAGCACCTTTATATCGTGCCTTTTCGGGACAAGCACAGCACCCGGCGCCAGCGGCCCGGCATATTCGGCGGAGTTGTACCAGCCAGTGACCTCCTGACGGGTCACATCTGTTCAGCTAGTGGGAGGGTGAGTAGTGTGGCACGGTGGTCTAGTGGTTAGAAGCCCTGTCTATTGATCGCGTAGGTCCGGTTCGAATCCGGGGGTGACCACGTACTCTATTGGTTATTTCAAAGAAAAGAATGATAAACCTGACTTGCAGGCTTATGAAGAGATACATTAAGAACGAAATATGCTTTGCTTTCTGCACATTGTCATGCGGCTCTCCTGCGCCGGTGGGGCGTTAGCCCAGGCCGCAGGCCGAGGTCAGAACCACATGACGAAATGCATGGAGCGCAGCGTAATAGTATTTTTCAGAGTGGTTCTAATCTGGCCGCTTTACCGGTCTCTTCGTGGTCTGTCTGTCTGTCAGAAGCCGGTGACGAACGAAGTAAGAAACGGCTTCTATTCTGACAGTTTTTCCGGTCTCGTCGTGGTTGTCTGTCAGAAGCCGGTGACGAACGAAGTAAGAAACGGCTTCTATTCTGACAGTTTTTCCGGTCTCGTCGTGGCTGTCTGTTGTTGTCTGTTCTGAGCGCTGGTATCAGAGACCTAAAACTTTTGTGGATAGAAGGCACTTCCAAATGAATAAGCACCACGGTTGTCAATTTTCAAAATTTTCAAAATTTTGCCCGGAATTTTGCATTATGTGATGTTTAACTCTTATTTTTCTATTTTTTGCTAATTCATCTAGAGTCTTCAAACTTGCACCCTTTTACATCAGGGAAATTTGTAGTTCACACAAAAAGTTGGAAAGAAAAAGCTTTAAATTTAGGGCTCTAAATTAGCTTTTAAACTTTGCACCCTAAATTTGGCATAAAACTCATGGTCTAAACTACAGGGTCGAAATATCTGAGGCTACAGCAGTTCAGGTTCTGAGTCAAATATCAACTTAAAGGCCGGTTTGTGCAGTACTGCACAAACACAGAAACAAAACAAAAACGGAAATTTAAGGGTCCTTTTTGGCCCATTCCGTGAAGGTCTGCATTTCCCAAAATATCAGTCAAACCCTTATATCTTCCGGATCTAATTGATAAAAATTAGTTCCCATTTCAGATAATAAAAGAGAATAGCCTCCTTTATTATATATTTAGAGATAAAAACTTTCAGACTGAAACTTTTTATTTTATAGGCAAAAAATAAAATATAAGTTTTTAAAATTTTTATTCTCAGCCCCTGGTTTCCAGACCATGATAGCTACGGTATTGAACTTAACACGGCTGGATAGAAAACTTCGTTGCCGTCATTTTTCTCACTCATACCCCCACTTATCTCTTACGGCTTCCGCGCTAACAGCCGTAAAATACATTTCGAAGTGGTAATTTTATCGGTTCATTTTTGCTTCACACCAGGATTTCGAATGGTTAATATAGATGGAAGTGGATAAAATTCGGCAAAAAGCTAGTTCAAAGACATATCTTGCCATCGCAGCAGGTTGCATATCATAGCAACAACAGTGTACCTTTAATTAAATGTAATACACAATGCTAGTATGTTTCCCGCTCGAAACCTCACCCCGCCGTTCGGCCGTAGCGTGGCTGCGGGCGGCGCACTTGTAGCTGCTATGCGAGACAGATACCATAGCTATCTACGCATGCTATAGACCAGCGCGAATGCCCGGTGGTGGCAGGGTAGTCTGTCTCGTTTCGGCTCCTCTACTCGTGCGGCGGGCGCGTTGTCTATTAGATATTCATATCAGTCGGACGGCCGGGTGGCGGCCGTGCGGTAGGGTCCTGCGCGCTGCGGCGACTTGCGACGAATAAAAAACAAAATGGTGGTCAGGAACTGGTTTGCTTGTTTGGTTTGTTGTGTTTTTGTTTCTTTATGTGTGTCCAAATCTTACTGTGTATGTGTGTGATAGGTCCGGTAAAAGTGATGTGTTTTATGAGAGAGATAAGAGAGGCCCCACCACTTAAGGCTTCGGGCTTTTGCGTCAATCTATTTGTTATAACTGTCATATTAGCCGTTTTCACACGAGGAATAAAGGGAATTTAGTTCCTACTGTTTACCATCCTAAAGGTAAACAGTAGGTACTAGGTAGTTGCATTTCTGGAGCACCAATTTTGTATTCATGAAAAGATTTAAGCTCTTAAGTATGATAATAGATATTTTTTTACATATTTAGAAGGGCATATCGCACAAAGATACATTTCTGCTCTGTAGAGCAACATACGCATTTGTGCTAGTAGAAATTCATTTGTTTTGGGATTTGTTCATACCCTTGGGATTTTTCCCAGGATCCCGGGTTACTGGTATCGAAGACGGTATTATCAGGATCTATTTTTTTCAACGTCATTGGAATTTCTCAGTTCAAAGACAAACCCAGGGGCAATGGTGATGGGGCGAGGACTCCTTTGGACTGAGCCAAAACACTGCAAATGAACCGATATTGTTCCCACGCGAGGTCTGATGGGTGTTCTGGAAGTTGAATGGGGAACCCAAGTGCCGCCGAAATGTTGGTCGCAGGGCGATGGCGAATTCAGGACTTTATTGGGGACCTTTCTCGCTTTTCTCGCTCCTGCCTCGTAGCAGCCCCCCGGCTCTGTAGTTATTATAACGAATCTGATATTTTCCAGGGGGACTAGATCCCTCCATCCGCCTGCGTAGCGTTTGCCACGGGCGGATCTAGAATTGCCGATCGTCGGTGGGGGGGGGTGGGAAGCTTCCAAGGGCGGAGCTATCTGGACTTCCGATCTTCTTTTTCAGCGCCACTTTTGACCGGGAAAGCTATTACGTGGGCGCAAAATTCTATCGGCAGGTGCTGATTTTTGCATCCTGAGGGGGTGGGAAGCGACGTTTCAGGGGGGGGGGCGCATCGACGTTCGAGGGGTGCCGTGACTATTTCAGGGGGAACCAAGGGTCGCTCGAGAGGGAGGGACACCTTCCCCTTTGCCCCCTGGATCTGCGTATGTCTAGCCCCCTTGAACACAGACAGATCCAGGACTGGCCATCGGGGGAAGGCGCCTTCCCTGGGGGCGCCATCCAGACCAGGGGATGCCACTTCTGGCCGACTAAATCCATAAAATGGTTGCCAAAGTTATCTGTGGGCGCTGATTTTCGTATCCTGAGGAGGGGAGTAGGAAGAGACATTTCAGGAGGGGGGCACCGACGTTTCAGGGGGCGCCGTGATCATTTCGTAGAGGCACCGTGACCATCTCAAGGCGCAACTTCCCCCTGGATCCGCGTATGCCTAGCACCCCTTGTACATAAACAGGTTCATGATTATCAATCAGGGGGGGGCATCGGGACTAGGGTGCGACACTTTTGGCCGGGAAAAACTTTCAGGTGGGCGCAAAACCTTTCGGCGGCGGGGGCCGATTTATGCATCCTTAAGAGGGGAGTAGGAAGCAAAATTTCAGGGAGGGGGGACACCGGCCTTTCAGGGGGCGCCGTGACCATTTCAGGGGGCTTAAAGTGTCGTTCGGGAGGGATGAGCACATGCCTTCTTTGCCCCTGGATCTGTGTATGCCCGGCTTCCCTTGAACATAGGCAGATCCAGGATTGGCATTCGGAGGGAGGGGCACCCTCCTGTAAGGGGGGTGCCTTCCCTTCCCCCGTGGGGTGTCATCTAGACCAGGCGCGCCTTTTCTGGTCGACAAATCACCAGGTGGGCTCCAAATATTATCATTGGGCGCCGATTTTCGCATCCTGGGGGAAGTGACATATCAGGAGGCGCCATCAGCCTTTTAGGGCTGCAGTGACCGTTTCAGGGAGCGCCGATGGGCGATGGAGGCATCTGCCTCCTTCGATTCCCGTATGTCCCTGTGTCCGCTATTAACTTGGGGGTCCTCAGGTGGAGATCCAAGGGGGTGGGCGAAGGCGTAGCCGCTTCCCTTTGGGATAGGATTAAGCACTGCAAGGCAGCTCTCTTTGATGTCAGATGGGCGTTGATGGGAAGCTCAAACGCCACCCATATATTGGACCAAGGCAGTGGCGGATACAAAGGTGGAGGGCGCTCGAACCCAAATATGTGCTTATAATAAATGCATAGTTAGATTCCGTTTTGAGCAAATTGCGGAGGAGGTTTGAGCCTGCAGCCCCTCAATGTATTCCTGGATCCGCCACTGGTTAAGTGGCCCACAAATTGGGCTGGGGTCCCACGAGTTAGTTTAGGTCCGCAGAAGAGTTGGTCTGGATGTCCCGAAAGTTGCGGAAGTCCCGAAAGCACTGCAAGGCGGCTCTCTTTGATGTCAGATGGGCGTTGATGGGAAGCTCAAACGCCACCCATATATTGGCCCAGGCAGTGGCGGATACAAAGGTGGAGGGCGCTCGAACCCAAATATGTGCTTATAATAAATGCATAGTTAGATTCCGTTTTGAGCAAATTGCGGAGGAGGTTTGAGCCTGCAGCCCCTCAATGTATTCCTGGATCCGCCACTGGTTAAGTGGCCCACAAATTGGGCTGGGGTCCCACGAGTTAGTTTAGGTCCGCAGAAGAGTTGGTCTGGATGTCCCGAAAGTTGGTCTCGGGGGTTCTCAAGAGCTAGTCTGAGTGGTTTTAAATCGTTTATC
The DNA here is from genome assembly GCA_034440635.1 of Lepas anatifera. NCBI lineage: Eukaryota > Metazoa > Arthropoda > Thecostraca > Lepadidae > Lepas > Lepas anatifera. Next base: position 158,615 of record JAOTON010001052.1, on the reverse strand, counting down.
CCGGGGGCTGTAAAGAGTTTATCTCGGGGCGGTCCAAAATTGTTTGTTACGAGGGCCCAAAGTATCAGTTTTGGAGTGACCTTACGATTAGTCTCAGGACCCTACCCGGAATGATTTAGTTAAGGGGGCACAATACACTGTCCTGGGGGCGATTTATTTTTACTGGTGATGAAATTATTCGTCTGCCGCCCCGCGCCCAGCCCCACTGGAGGCATGGAATTTGTATTGGGACATTTCCACAAAAGGGTGTTTTACTTCCTTTCAAAGCGTTCCTTAACCGCACCGATTCGGACTAACACAGAATGTAATATATTTGCAAACTCTAACTAATCAGATCGTTTGTGTGGCAACATTTTTTTCTGTGATGATATATTGATAAATATAAATATATTGAATAACGGGTTTCCCGGCACCCTTTACAGCTTGGCTATCTCAGTTAACACGCGCATTGACGGAGGGCGGATACCCGCCCCCCCCTCCCTTCGGGTTTTTCGGATACAGTAGAAAAAACGGCGGCGCGTAGCGCCGCCATTTTTGCATTTTATATACCTCGACCCTGACCTAACCTCAGGTCAGGACAGATCCTTGATTTGACCTATCAAGGTCAAATTATATACCATTCGATTCGGCTGCTTGCTGGGAGGATTCATATCGTTCAATTCGTTTTGCTTTATCTTTACTTGTTCAGACGTAATGGCCAAAAAAACTTAATTTACATGTTATCCCTATGACTGCATGTCTTGACCTCTCGTGACCTTAAATTTGACCTGACAAAAAAATGGTTCAACTATTTTCGATGGAGAAGTGGATGGGCTACCCAACGCCGTTTACCGTTCTTCGCTACCTACCGTGGTTCTCGAGATCTTAGGGGGGGGCGGGTACCCGCTCCCCCTCGCCAAAGCGAAGGTGGCTCAGACCCCCGTCAATGCGCGTGTTAAATCACGTTATAAAGGTGCAGCGTTGTCTTTAAAGGGAATGTGGCACCTTGGTCCATACGCGTCGGAAAAGGGGGGCAGGGGGCCTGGCCCCACACTTTTGGCCAAAAATTTCCTGATCCGTCAAAATGCGAGAAAGCCGGACATTCTTATATCTAACCGCTGCAGAAGGCAACGAGGAGCCCAAATTCGAACAGTTTTTGGTCCTGATGTTGAAAGTGTTTTGTTAGTATCAGGTTGAAGTTTGGCTGGCCCACTCCACTTTTTGCCGGTGGCAACACTTATGCCTTGGTCGAATCATGGAATTTAGTGAAATTAGGCGAACTTTTACCGAAAAATAAAAATAAAACCACTCATCATTTCTCTGAAAAATGTTCAATAAGCTCAATATTTTGTTTTTAAAAATACTCCTCTAGGAAAATAAGTAAATACCTGCCTGTGGTGATGTAATGACCTGGTAACCACTACCATACCTACTTGAAATGCTTCAAGGGCTTCGATTGGCTGTTGCTCATCGTGACGTCAGCATATGTCGTCACACCAGCAGCTCACAACAATGGCCGCCCGGCGAGGGGTTGATGAGGGGTTGGTGTCAGGTAGGTTTTAGCCTTTTTCTACGGAAATATCGAGTTCCAAGACAAATGATATATGGAGTACCGGGCTTTCCGACTTGCTTTACAGCTTGGCTATCTCATTTAAAATCAGGTCGTTATGAAGGTGCCATATTCCCTTTAAGCATTGCATATGCTGCAATGTTCAGAGTCGGGTGCCAACCGGTTTAGGCATCCCATTTTCGGACTGCTATCCGAAAATCCGTGCATTTGTCCGGGATATGTGGCAGCGCTCATGGGAGAACCACCCTAAGGGCAGTAAAATACGGGTGCTGAAGCCCAAATTAGGGGTATGGTCGTCGGCCAGTGCGCAGTGCAGGAGAGAGGAGGAGATTCTCGCCACGCTGAGTACGAGCCACACATACGCGACACAGCCGTACCTCGTCTGCGTTGATGGTCCGCTGGGGTGCCCGTGCTGCGACGGGCGACTCACAGTGGCACACGTGTTAGTAGATTGTCGTGATTCCAAGACTGAGACGGCGATATACCTGACGGGGGCTCCTTCTCTGGAGGAGCTGTTCGGAGAGCGCCGCACTGCTGACATTTATAATATTGTTTTATTTCTAAACAAGGCTAACTTTCATGTTATTTGCTCACCTGGAGGTAGCCGCCCCTGAAATGCACGGTCTACTGTTATCGCCGACTATTTGACAATTTTTTCTTTTTAATTTGTTCTACCATCGACCCATCCAGGGATGTAGCCAGGGGGCGGCAGGGACAGTCCCCCCTGAGGGCCCGAGGAGCCCCTCTGAGGACATGAGCCGCGCGACGAGCGGCTCGCCCGCATTATGCTCGTTGGCCAAATTTGAAATTTTATATCAGACGAGCCCTCTTAAGCCCTCTTCAGCACTCTATTCTGGAACAAGCATGGCTCTTTTTACCCATCAGATCCCTTATGGCGCTGTCGCAGGGGCCCTTTTCGGGGCGCCGTCCCCTCCCCCACCCGAGCGAAATTCTGGCTACGCCCCTAGACCCATCGTTTTTAACTGTGTCTCATTACCGCATTTTAAACTTGACTGGGCCTAGCAGTACCCCGGTGTGTAATTTTATTATTTTGTTATGGGCGCCATATGACCCTGACATCGGTGCGCCCCTAAACCTAACCCTGGGCAAGGAGCGCTCCACCGTTCGAGGCACGAATTTCCGTTAGCTTGCACGCCCCAGCGTACGGCACCAAGCCCGTTAAGTTCACAGAAAACTCAGCGAAAATATTCTAGAAGTCAGCCTTCAGATATAAATAATGCAAAATTTGACAGAACGTTTCCAATTCAACATCAGATTTTGAAACTTGCGAATTATGTATCACACTTTGCAACGACTTGGATGAGAACCAAAAGATGACGACACATGCAAATAGGTATATCCCGACAGAAGGTTTGAAATTTAAAATTATCAATTTGTAAACAAATGGGCATTATCTGCCCAATCAGCCTGCTTAAAAGCAATATTTGACCAAAAGCAGAAAGTGTTCCAATTGACCAATTTTCCAGAATAACCAATACAAATCACCAAAAATCAGCCCCTAAGACCCACCACATTAGGTACGTTTCACAGAGTTTGAATTGGTCACCATCAAATTCTAAATAAATTGTGTAAATGATGTATAACTACTGCTCTGCAGAAGACTGTACCTATGCAGCATACCAATATTCTTTCAAGGATGTTTCTGAAAACTCATGCATATGTGCACTAAGTTTCAACAGCTAATCAATTTCAAATATGTCAATACTTTATATATATATATATAAAAATATATATATATATATATATATAAAAAAAAGGTTCTTTTTTCCTCCTCCCTTACTTAATTCCTGAACCCACTTTTAGCGCTCCTGGGTCGCCTGTGCCTGGCGCTGATGGCCGGGGCGGGGTGCCCCTGGTGGGGGGCTGGTGTCGCCGCGGTTCACCGACGGCTGGCCGTCCGGCCGTGGGAGGGTTACGTCCGCTCTGCGGCTGCGTTTCGCCGGTCGCCGTACCTGGGGCGCCCGCCTGCTGCCCGCCGCGGCGTCCGTCTGCAGCTGCATGTCCGCAGCGGCCACTCTGCATTCTCAGCGATCGCCGCGCCCGGGCGGCCTCCCGCCGTCCGGGGCGGAGGCCGCTCGACGACTGCGTCTCGGCACTCGCCACGCCCTGGCGGCCTCTCACCGTCCGGCGCGGCGGCCGCTCGACGGTCGCGTCTCGGCGATCGCTGCGCCCGGGCGGCCTCTCGCCGTCCGGCGCGGTGCCCTCCCTGCGGGTCCATGTCTCCAGTCGCCGCGGTGGGGTGGCCTCCCGCCACCCGCCGCGGCGGCCACTCTGCGGTCTCAACGATCGCCGCGCTCTGACGACCTCTCGCCGTCCGGCGCGGCGGCCGCTCAACGGCTGCGTCTCGGCGGCCGCTCGACGGCTGCGTCTCGGCGGTCGCCGTGCCTTGGCGGCCTCTCGCCGTCCGGCGCGGCGGCCGCTCGACGGCTGCGTCTCGGCGGTCGCCGTGACTTAGCGGCCTCTCGCCGTCCGGAGCGATGTCCTCTCTGCAGCTCCATGTCTCCGGTCGCCGCGGCGGCTACTCTGCAGTTTCAACGACCGCCGCGCCCTGGCGGCCTCTCGCCGTCCGGCGTGGCAGCCGCTCGACGGCTGCGTCCCGGCAATCGCCGTGCCCTGGCGGCCTCTCGCCGTCCAGAGCGGTGTGCGCTCTGCGGCTGCACGTCTCCGGTCGCCGTGTGGCGGCATTGCGTCTTTCTCTGCGGCCGGGATCTGGCCCGGCGGTTGTGTGCACTATATTGTTCCGCTGTTTTGTACTGGTACTCATGCATTTTATAATATTGCTTAGCGTAATCATGCCGCCCGGCGCTAGGATTTTAGGGTGCACACCCATTGTTTTCTTCGTTTTTTACCGTTGTAGTGTTTTGCCTGTGTGCGTTGTCGCAAAATACATGTATGGATGGAGGTGGGGATGAAAAAGGAAAATGAAGCACATGCACTGTGAAACAACAAGAATGACAAGAACCTGTAAATGATGAAATTTTCAAATTTTACAGAAAATGTGTAAAACACGCGATATTCAGCTCCAGAACCAACCTATGTGTAGTTTACCACATAGTTTGTAGCTTAAAATTAACAATTCAAACACAAAATGGTTCTTATTTGAGTAACCTTGCAACATAATTGTCAAACCAGTACCTACATTATCAATCATATCAAGTTCAAAGAAAACTCAAATCACAAATCACCTAGAAGTCAACCTGAAGATATTAATAATGCTTAGTTTGATAAAAAGTTTCTAATTGAATATCATCAGGTTTTGAAATTGGGAAACATATATCCAGCTTCACAACCACTTGAGAGAACCAGAAGACGCTGAAACATGTGAATTTAACCAAAAGATATACAGAGATCACATGGAAATCAAACCTCTGAACTAAATGATGCATACCCTGACAGAATATTTAAGCTTCAACATCCTTAAGATGTAAACGCATGAATATGAACTTCCCAATCTGTACCATACGTAAGGACAGTACTTAACAAAAAACAAAAAACATTCAAACAGGTGAATTTCCCAGAATATTTTGTACAAATAAAATGAAATCAGCCTTAAGACCCATCCCATTAAATATTTCTTTGAAAAGTGGGAATTCAACATTATCAGATAGTTAATAAGTTCAGTACATCATTTTTACTGCTCCACAGAAGACTGCAGCTCATCAGCATATAAATAATTTTGAGTTTTCTAAAAACCCATGAACCCATAAACTGGATTTTATCAGTTTACCAACTACTTTTTTTAGAAAAATGGATTTCACATTTTAGTGATTTAAACATAATCAAATATTTAATAAATTGGGTACATAATCTGTACTACTCCGCAGAAGGCTGCAGCCAGTGTCCCAAAACCTGGGGTGCTGGGTGCAGAACAACACCCAGTCAATCAGAATTTTCCACTCACTTTTATATTTTTTTGCTGAATTTTCCACTCACTTCCAACAATATTTACTACTACTATTGAATAACTATTGAACAATATTTTACTACTATTGAATTTTACTCAACAATACTTACTACAAAGGCCAGTTCCATTGCCTCCTCTACCAACGTCCACTGGAAAAAGAGAGCAGCAGAATCGACTAGAAGATCGCCAAATTAACTCGGCTCTTATGCGCTTCTTTCGCTTTTCTGAAAGAGAATCTGGCGACTTCTATTTTTCTGGTCAATTATACCTGGCATCCTTATCTCCACCAATTTCAGTGGAACAACAGAATCGAAATTCTGGCGCGGGCAAGACGCACAGTGCCCCCTCCCCTGCCCCACCGGAGAAAGTTCCAATGGGTGAACACCGCCACTAAATTCCACCACTCGCAAAATTGGTGAGTGGAAAATTAGACACCCTAGCCTTGTGTTGCCAAAAAAATGAGCTGACCGCTTTGAAAGATACATTTCTGGAAAGCAGTTTATCTGTGCATATGATTTCTAGGCTTACGTCCTTGAAAAGTTGTTTTTGTATTTCTGGTACCGAGAATAGTGAAAAATCATTTTTGGTCATCTTGCTGTTAAAAGCAATTATCTTGAAATTTGTATGGTAAGCAGCATATTTTTTTGACATTGTATCGTAGAAAATTAACCATTTATTGCGTAGAAAATAATTTTTATCCATATTAGCCCTTCATTGCTGCGTCCACGCCGTGTGACACCCAAATCCACTCACGACACCCTACGACACCCTAGGCATAAATACGCTGATATTTAAGTTGAACTAAAAGTTTCCGGTACTTTAATACATTGAAACTCTACATTTTCACTAAATGATTTTTTGGGCAACAAGAATGCATCCAGTTACCCTTCAAACATCGGCACTTTTTTGTATGGCTGGTCTACGGCGTGGACTTACCAAAACGCCGTCTTTACATCTAGTAAATAAAAGCGGCATCTTTAGGCTTTGTGAAAGGCTGGTTTCGTATTCGTTATTGACAAAACATTGTTAGTCTTTCTCTTGGTGTGCTTTTAGTTGCATAATTTTCTAGTCTATAAGGATTTAGAAAATTAATTTAGAGCAAGTTTTCAAATGCAAATTATGTTGCTTATGCGACCGGCAACTGGATTGCGATCAGAAATTTAAATTAGTGGTTGCTTCGACGCTGTCGCAGCCCGCCGCGCCTGGCTGATTGTAGACGAAAGGAAGAAACAACAGAAAGGAGGCTGCAGCAGCTTCGACTAATATTGATAGAAAGCAGCATACTCATATGAAGGTGAGTATATATGTGAAGAGAAGCAGGGGAATTGACAGGTAAAGAAAAGAAACTTTTAGCAAGAGTCTGGAAGAGTTTATTGCCATGATAGAAAGTTTGTAGTTTCGTCTGGGTTAGTTAAGTGTAAACCAAGGCTCTACTGGGCCCTAGCATAGGTGTATGCGAGGTGCAGTGATTGAGGCCAGGAGTGGCCTCCAAAATTCCGATAGCTATAGGTATAGGTATAGGGAGGGGCGTTGTCCCGGACAGGAAAACTATACAGTGTATGCGTAGATAATGAATTTTGGAACTAGAGCCCTGTTCCAGCTGTCAGCACAGTTTTGTCAGCAGGACCTCCAACCTCTCCTCCAGAAAAGTAACATCAGCGCCATAATCACCTCTTGTTTGTGCTAAGCAAAGGGAACTCAAACCTTTAAACCATTAAAAAATATTAGGCTGCACTTCGTGCACTTACAGTTTTTCATCAGCACAAACAGCAGGCCGTCAGCCCGTAAAACCTCTAGAACTAGTTCCCGGGGAGAGGCTACAGTCCTGTGACGTAGGCGCAACGCGGCCCGCTGATTGGTGCTGACAAAACTGTGCTGACAGGTGGAACAGGGCTTAGGTATTGCATGAAAAAATCCCTTTTCATTTTTCACCACCTGCCGATCTCGGAGGCCCCTCTGCAGAGTTGTCTAAGGGGCCCCGATATTTCGTCTCAGGGGCCCTTAAAAGCTGGTCGTGTGGGAGTGGAGGGGCACAAGAGTTGGTCTAGGGAAGCCCCCAAGAGTTTTAGTGGCTCCCAGAGTTCTTTCCCCCAAAGGTTGGTCTCAGAGGCCCCCAAAAAGTTTTTTATTTGTGGAAATTCACCAACTCCTTAAAAAAATTGGAGACTGCATCAGGGGTTTCAGCTGGTAAAGATTTACCTGCTTAACCCAAATTTCTCACATGGGAATGGTCAAACAAAGCTGTTTGGGCATGATTTAAAAATATTTACTTTGAGAAAATTAAAGGAAATGTTCATCCTTGAGTTCAAACAAGGGCTCTGAGAGTTTACCACCTGAGTACAAAATTTGAAATTTTTTACTCCGCCATACATTTTGAGAGGAATTTTCCACTCACTCGCCATACATTCCGAGCTGAATTTTCCACTCGACACCCTAGCGCAAAACCTATTTTGGGTCACTGGCTGCAGCTTATCAGAATATCAATCACTTTGGGTTTTTTCTATAAATTTAAGCACCCATGGACTAAATTTCATCAGCTTCTAAATCACATTTATTTTTAAGAAAATTATTCATATTGCAATGAATTCAGCATTATCAAATAATTGGTCTTAATAAATTGGGTATATGATTTGTACTGTTCCACCAAAGACTGCGGCTAACCGGAATATGGATAATCAAGGTATTTATAAAGAAAATTCACACACCCACAAACTGGATTCCATCAGCTAAACAAATACCTCTTCATTTTCAAGAAAAACACTTCCTATGGCTGGCAACATAAGCCTACAGCCTACTCTGAATGGTCTCGTGCCAGATGTGTGCGCAGTTTTTCTATAAACTCAAGCACCCATGAATGGATTTTCATCAGCTTCACAAGCACATTTATATTTAAGATCATTTTTCATATTTCAATGAATTCAGGATTATCAAATAATTAATAAATTGAGTATATGATGTTTACTGTTCCGCAGAAGACTGCGGCTAACCAGAATATGGGTAATCATGGGATTTATTTAAAAATTCATACACCCACAAACTGGATTCCATCAGCTTAACAAATACCTATTTATTTTCAAAAAAAACACTTCATATGGCTAGCAGCATAAGCTTACAACTTACTCTGAATGGTCTCGTGGTAGATGTATGTGCTAATTTTTCTATAAATGTAAGCACTCATGAACTGATTTTTCATCAGCTTCACAATCACATTCATACTTAAGATCATTCTTCATATTTTAATGAATTCAGGATTATCAAATAATTAATAAATTGAGCATATGATTTTTACTGTTCCGCAGAAGACTGCAGCTAACCAGAATATGGATAATCATGGGATTTATTTAAAAATTCATACACCCACAAACTGGATTCCATTAGCTGAACAAATACCTATTCATTTTCAAGAAAAATACACTTCATATGGCTAGCAGCATAAGACTACAACTTACCCTGAATGGTTTCGTGGTAGATGTGTGTGCAAAGTTTTTCTTTAAATTTAAACACTCATGAACTGAATTTCATCAGCTTCACAATCACATTTATATTTAAGACCATTTGTCATATTTTAATGAATTCAGGATTATCAAATAATTAATAAATTGTGTATATGCTTTTTACTGTTCCGCAGAAGACTGCGGGGAACCAGAATATGGATAATCATGGGATTCATTTAAAAATTCATACACCCACAAACTGGATTGCATCAGCTAAACAAATACCTCTTCATTTTCAAGAAAAACACTTCCTATGGCTGGCAACATAAGCCTACAGCCTACTCTGAATGGTCTCGTGCCAGATGTGTGTGCAGTTTTTCTATAAACTCAAGCACCCATGAATGGATTTTCATCAGCTTCACAATCACATTTATTTTTAAAAACATTTTTCATATTTTAATGAATACATCAGTACCAAATAATTAATAAACTTGGTATATGATTTTTATTGTTCCGCAGAAGACTGCGGCTAACCAGAATATGGATAATCATGGGATTTATTTAAAAATTCATACACCCACAAACTGTATTCCATCAGCTTAGCAAATACCTATTTATTTTAAAGAAAAATACACTGCATATGGGTAGCAGCATAAGCCTACAACTTACTGTGAAGGTTTTCTGCTTGACCACGTGGTAGATGTTTGTGAATGTTTCTAACTAATCAATTGGAAGAGCGCATCTCTAACGTAGTTTTCCTATTTAAACACCTGCCATATCAATTATTTTGACCAATTGATTGGCAGCAACTTTGCAATGACAAACCTATGCATCACACATCTGAATTCCTAAGATATTTGCCCATCAACAATGGCTGCCTGGACATCCAACAATTTGCCAGAAAATTTGGGGTGGCAGCATGGGGTTAATTTCTGTTATCTTGAGAAAAGTTTGCGAAGGGTGAACATATCCCAAGTTTCGTGAACCGTGAGTGCTGCTGATTGGTTAAAATGCTCACGGCAGCATAGGCAGAGGCTAAGTACCCTCCTACTAGAATTGTACTTTTCCCAAGGTGGAACTTTGCCAGATGTAAATTCCGACCGGGCGGGTCGGAACATTCGGTGGAGGGGCTCGCGTACTACTTTTTCCCACGAAGGGATTATGGCTTAGATTTAAGGGAATTTCTATGAATATTCTGAATGAGGATGATTGCAGATCACTTAAAATCATACAATATCTATTTTATAACTGTATTTTGGTCCCAAATGAGCTCTTGGGCCCCAAAATGTGCGTAGTCTAAAACCTACTATTCACCCGGGTAAATAGTAGGAAGGTGAATAGTATGAACTAAGTTCCATTTATTTCCTCGTGTGAAAACGGCTATTGTTTCCGTCCAATAAAAGTTTAGCAACTGTCTATCTATCTACCCACTAGTTGATGCATCCTCTAACCATAGGTAGCACTGGCCAAAGGATCCACCGTTGCACACCATTTCTTTCCCAGCCGAATAAACCTCTTTGTGGTAATACCATCACACGTGACTCCTTGCACTTCCTGCTTAAATAAACTTAATAAGCAGTGGCGGATCCAGGCCATTAGTATGGGGGGTGGGGCTAAGGAGCTCGAGCATAGGCGGATCCAAGACATAAGTACCGGGGTGGGGCTAGTGAGCTCGAGCATAGGCGGATCCAGGACATCAGTTCGAGGGTGGGGTTAAGGAGCTCGAGCATAGGCGGACCCAGGACATCAGTACGAGGGTGGGCTAAGGAGATCGAGCATAGGCCAATCCAGGACATCAGCACGGAGGTGGGCCTAGGAGCTCGAGCATAGGCGGATCCAGGACATCAGTACAGGGGTGGGGCTAAGGAGTTCGACCATAGGCGGAACCAGGACATCAGTACGGGGATGGGCCTAAGGAGCTCGATCATAGGCGGATCCAGGACATCAGTTCGGGGGTGGGGCTAAGGAGCTCGAGCATAAGCGGATCCAGGACATCAGTACGGGGGTGGTGTTAAGGAGCTCGAGCATAAGCGGATTCAGCTCATCTGTACGGGGTTGGGGCTCGGGAGCTCGAGCATAGGCGGATCCAGGACATCAGTAGGGGATGGGGGCTAAGGAGTTCAAGCATAGGCGAATCCAGGGCAGTACAGAGGTGGGGCTACGGAGTTCGAGCATAGGCGGATCCAGGACATCAATAAGGGGGTGGGGTAAGGAGCTCGACCATTGGCGGATCCAGGACATCAGTAGGGGGTAGAGGCTAAGGAGTTCGGGTATAGGTGGATCCAGGACATCAGTACGGAGGTGGGGCAAAGAAGTTCGAGCATAGGCGGATCCAGGACATCAGTAGGGGGTGGGGCTAAGGGGCTCGAGTATAGGCGGATCAAGGACATCAGTACGGGGGTGGGGCTAAGGAGCTCGAGCATAAGCGGATCCAGGACATCAGTACGGAGGTGGGGCTCGGGAGCTCGAGCATAGGCGAATCCAGGACATCAGTAGAGGGTCGGGGCTGAGCATAGGTGGTTCCAGGGCAATACAGAGGTGGGGCTAAGGAGCTCGAGCAGAGGCGGATCCAGGACATAAGTATGGGTGTGGGGCTAAGGAGCTCGAACAGAGGCGGATCCAGGACATCAGTACGGGGGTGGGGCTAAGGGGCTCGAATATAGGCGGATCAAGGACATCAGTACGGGGGTGGGGCTAAGGAGCTCGAGCATAAGCGGATCCAGGACCTCAGCACGGGGGTAGGGGCTAAAGAGTTCGAGCATAGGCGGATCCAGGATATCAGTACGAGTGTGGGGCTAAGGAGCTCGAGCATAAGCGGATTCAGGACATCAGTACGGGGGTGGGGCTCGGGAGCTCGAGCATAGGCGAATTCAGGACATCAGTAGAGGGTCGGGGCTGAGCATAGGCGGTTCCAGGGCAATACAGAGGTGGGGCTAAGGAGCTCGAGCAGAGGCGGATCCAGGACATCAGTACGGGGGTGGGGCTAAGGGGCTCGGGTATAGGCGGATCAAGGACATCAGTACGGGGGTGGGGCTAAGGAGCTCGAGCAGAGGCGGATCCAGAACATCAGTACGGGGGTTGGGCTAAGGAGATCGAGCATAGGCGGATCCAGGACAAATGTACGGGGGTGGGGCTAAGGAGCTGGAGCATAGGCGGATCCAGGTATGGGTGTGGGGCTAAGGAGCTCGAACAGAGGCGGATCCAGGACATCAGTACGGGGGGTGGGGCTAAGGGGCTCGAGTATAGGCGGATCAAGGACATCAGTACGGGGGTGGGGCTAAGGAGCTCGAGCATAAGCGGATCCAGGACCTCAGCACGGGGGTAGGGGGCTAAAGAGTTCGAGCATAGGCGGATCCAGGATATCAGTACGAGGGTGGGGCTAAGGAGCTCGAGCATAAGGGGAGCCAGGGTATCAGTATGGGGGTAGAGGCTAAGGAGTTTGAGCATAGGCGGATCCAGGACATCAGTATGGGTGTCGGGCTAAGGAGCTCGAGCAGAGGCGGATCCAGGGCATCAGTTCGGTGGTGGGGCTGAGGTCTCGAGCTGGGGCATAACTCGGTAACAAATAGACAGAATTGGATGAAAATCTCCAGGTATAGGTGAAATACCGTCGGAAAACCCATCATATTTTATATCGTATCTCCTTTCTTCTCGTTATGCCCAGTCTTTGCTTAACAAAACAAACATTATGCGTGTGTTTATTTCTTTGATGATATGAACAGAGGGCAGGCGTGGTGCAGTATGCAGAGACATGCTAATTTAGGAAAACATGGGCCTAGACAGGGGATTGAATGGAGCCATAATGAGAACACAAAACCTATAACTCCAACATTGCGTTGTTATAACTATCAAACTGCTGAAAAAACTCGCCTGTCAATCGAACTGTTTGGCTAACGTACATTGTCACCGGCTTCTCCTGCGCCAGAGCGGCACCTGCCGAGGCCGCAGGCCGAGGTTGTTGTTGTTGTTGTTGTTGTCTGTTCTGAGCGCTGGTATCAGAAACCTAAAACTTTTGTGGATAGAAGGCACTTCCAAATGAATAAGCACCACGGTTGTCAATTTTCAAAATTTTCAAAATTTTGCCCAGTATTTGCATTATGTAATTTTTAACTTTTATTTTTTATTTTTTGCTAATTCATCTAGACTTTTCAAACTTGCACCCTTTTAGATCAGCGAAATTTGTAGTTCACACAAAAAGTTGGAAAGAAAAAGCTTTAAATTTAGGGCTCTAAATTAGCTTTTAAACTTTGCACCCTAAATTTAGCATAAAACTCATGGTCTAAACTACAGGCTCGAAACATCTGAAGCTACAGCAGTTCAGGTTCTGAGTCAAATATCAACTTAAAGTTCGGTTTGTGCAGTACTGCACAAACACAGAAACAAAACAAAAACGGAAATTTAAGGGTCCTTTTTGGCCCATTCCGTGAAGGTCTGCATTTCCCAAAATATCATTCAAACCCCTATATCTTCCGATCTAATTGATAAAAATTAGTTCCCATTTCAGATAATAAAAGAGAATAGCCTCCTTTATTATATATTTAGAGACAAAAACTTTCAGACTGAAACTTTTTTATTTTATAGGCAAAAATAAAATATAAGTTTTTAAAATTTTATTCTCAGCCCCTGGTTTCCAGACCATGATAGCTACGGTATTGAACTTAACACGGCTGGATAGAAAACTTCGTTGCCGTCATTTTTCTCACTCATACCCCCACTTATCTCTTACGGCTTCCGCGCTAACAGCCGTAAAATACATTTCGAAGTGGTAATTTTATCGGTTCATTTTTGCTTCACACCAGGATTTCGAATGGTTAATATAGATGGAAGTGGATAAAATTCGGCAAAAAGTTAGTTGAAAGACATATCTTGCCATCGCAACAGGTTGCATATCATGGCAACAACAGTGTACCTTTAATTAAATGTAATACACAATGCTAGTAAGTTTTCCGCTCGAAACCTCACCCCGCCGTTCGGCCGTAGCGTCGCGGCGGGCGGCGCACTGGTAGCTGCTATGCGAGACAGATACCATAGCCATCTACGCATGCTATAGACCAGCGCGAATGCCCGGTGGTGGCAGGATAGTCTGTCTCGTTTCGGCTCCTCTACTCGTAGGGCGGGCGCGTTGTCTATTAGATATTCATATCAGTCGGACGGCCGGGTGGCGGCCGTGCGGTGAGGCCTGCGCGCTGCGGCGACTTGCGACGAATAAAAAACAAAATTGTGGTCAGGAACTGGTTTGCTTGTTTGGTTTGTTGTGATTTGTTTCTTTATGTGTGTCCAAATCTTACTGTGTATGTGTGTGATAGGTCCGGTAAAAGTGATGTGTTTTATGAGAGAGATAAGAGAGGCCCCACCACTTAAGCCTTCGGGCTTTTGCGTCAATCTATTTGTTATAACTGTCATATTGTTTCCGTCCAATAAAAGTTTATCATTTGTCTATCTATCTACCCACTAGTTAATGCATCCTCTAACCATAGGTAGCACTGGCCAAAGGATCCACCGTTGCACACCATTTCTTTCCCAGCCGAATAAACCTCTTTGTGGTAATACCATGACACGTGACTCCTTGCACTCCCTGCTTAAATAAACTTAATAAGCAGTAGCGGATCCAGGCCATTAGTATGGGGGTGGGGCTAAGGAGCTCGAGCATAAGCGGATCAAAGACATCAGTACCGGGGTGGGGCTAGTGAGCACGAGCATAGGCGGATCCAGGACATCAGTAGGGGGTGCGGCTAAGGAGCTCCAGCATAGGCAGATCCAGGACATCAGTTCGGGGTTGGGGTTAAGGAGCTCGAGCATAGGCGGACCCAGGACATCAGTACGAGGGTGGGCTAAGGAGATCGAGCATAGGCGAATCCAGGACATCAGCACGGAGGTGGGGCTAAGGAGCTCGAGCATAGGCGGATCCAGGACATCAGTACAGGGGTGGGGCTAAGGAGTTCGAGCGTAGATGGAACCAGGACATCAGTACGGGGATGGGCCTAAGGAGCTCGATCATAGGCGGATCCAGGACATGAGTTCGGAGGTGGGGCTAAGGAGCTCGAGCATAGGCGGATCCAGGACATCAGTACGGGGGTGGTGTTAAGGAGCTCGAGCATAAGCGGATTCAGCTCATCAGTACGGGGGTGGGGCTCGGGAGCTCGAGCATAGGCGGATCCAGGACATCAGTAGGGGGTGGGGGCTAAGGAGTTCAAGCATAGGCGGATCCAGGGCAGTACAGAGGTGGGGCTACGGAGTTCGAGCATAGGCGGATCCAGGACATCAGTAAGGGGGTGGGGTAAGGAGCTCGACCATAGGCGGATCCAGGCCATCAGTAGGGGGTAGGGGCTAAGGAGTTCGGGTATAGGCGGATCCAGGTCATCAGTACGGAGGTGGGGCAAAGAAGTTCGAGCATAGGCGGATCCAGGACATCAGTACGGGGTGGGGCTAAGGAGCTCGAGCATAGGCGGATCCAGGACATCAGTGCGGGGGTGGGGCTCCGGAGCTCGAGTAAAGGCGGATCCAGGACATCAATACGGGGGTGGGGCTAAGGGGCTGGAGCATAGGCGGATCCAGGACATAAGTATAGGTGTGGGGCTAAGGAGCTCGAGCAGAGGCGGATCCAGGACATCAGTACGGGGGTGGGGCTAAGGAGCTGGAGCATAGGCGGATCCAGGACATAAGTATGGGTGTGGGGCTAAGGAGCTCGAGCAGAGGCGGATCCAGGACATCAGTACGGGGGTGGGGCTAAGGGTCTCGAGTATAGGCGGATCAAGGACATCAGCACAGGGGTAAGGGCTAAAGAGTTCTAGCATAGGCGGATCTAGGATATCAGTACGAGTGTGGGGCTAAGGAGCTCGAGCATAAGCGGATTCAGGACATCAGTACGGGGGTGGGGCTCGGGAGCTCGAGCATAGGCGAATCCAGGACATCAGTAGAGGGTCGGGGCTGGGCATAGGCGGTTCCAGGGCAATACAGAGGTGGGGCTAAGGAGCTCGAGCAGAGCCGGATCCAGGACATCAGTACGGGGGGTGGGGCTAAGGGGCTCGAGTATAGGCGGATCAAGGACATCAGTACGGGGGTGGGGCTAAGGAGCTCGAGCATAAGCGGATCCAGGACATCAGCACGGGGTGAGGCTTAGGAGCTGGAGCATAGGCGGATCCAGGACATAAGTATGGGTGTGGGGCTAAGGAGCTCGAGCAGAGTCGGATCCAGGACATCAGTACGGGGGTGGGGCTAAGGAGATCGAGCATAGGCGGATCCAGAACATCTGTACGGGGTGGGGCTAAGGAGCTGGAGCATAGGCGGATCCAGGACATAAGTATGGGTGTGGGGCTAAGGAGCTCGAACAGAGGCGGATCCGGGACATCAGTACGGGGGTGGGGCTAAGGGGCTCGAGTATAGGCGGATCAAGGACATCAGTACGGGGGTGGGGCTAAGGAGCTCGAGCATAAGCGGATCCAGGACATCAGTACGGGGTGGTGTTAAGGAGCTCGAGCATAAGCGGATTCAGCTCATCAGTACGGGGGTGGGGCTTGGGAGCTCGGCATAGGCGGATCCAGGACATCAGTAGGGGGTGGGGGCTAAGGAGTTCAAGCATAGGCGGATCCAGGGCAGTACAGAGGTGGGGCTACGGAGTTCAAGCATAGGCGTATCCAAGACATCAGTAAGGGGGTGGGTTAAGGAGCTCGACCATAGGCGGATCCAGGACATCAGTAGGGGGTAGGGGCTAAGGAGTTCGGGTATAGGCGGATCCAGGACATCAGTACGGAGGTGGGGCAAAGAAGTTCGAGCATAGGCGGATCCAGGACATAAGTATGGGGGTGGGGCTAAGGAGCTCGAACAGAGGCGGATCCGGGACATCAGTACGGGGGTGGGGCTAAGGGGCTCGAGTATAGGCGGATCAAGGACATCAGTGCGGGAGTGGGGCTAAGGAGCTCGAGCATAAGCGGATCCAGGACATCAGTACGGGGGTGGTGTTAAGGAGCTCGAGCATAAGCGGATTCAGCTCATCAGTACGGGGGTGGGGCTTGGGAGCTCGAGCATAGGCGGATCCAGGACATCAGTAGGGGGTGGGGGCTAAGGAGTTCAAGCATAGGCGGATCCAGGGCAGTACAGAGGTGGGACTACGGAGTTCAAGCATAGGCGGATCCAAGACATCAGTAAGGGGGTGGGTTAAGGAGCTCGACCATAGGCGGATCCAGGACATCAGTAGGGGGTAGGGGCTAAGGAGTTCGGGTATAGGCGGATCCAGGACATCAGTACGGAGGTGGGGCAAAGAAGTTCGAGCATAGGCGGATCCAGGACATCAGTGAGGGGGTGGGTTTCCGGAGCTTGAGTAAAGGCGGATCCAGGACATCAATACGGGGGTGGGGCTAAGGGGCTGGAGCATAGGCGGATCCAGGACATAAGTATGGGTGTGGGGCTAAGGAGCTCGAGCAGAGGCGGATCCAGGACATCAGTACGGGGGTGGGGCTAAGGAGCTGGAGCATAGGCGGATCCAGGACATAGGTATGGGTGTGGGGCTAAGGAGCCCGAGCAGAGGCGGATCCAGGACATCAGTACGGGGGTGGGGCTAAGGGGCTCGAGTATAGGCGGATCAAGGACATCAGCACGGGGGTAGGGGCTGAGCATAGGCGGTTCCAGGGCAATACAGAGGTGAATCTAAGGAGCTCGAGCAGAGGCGGATCCAGGACATCAGTACGGGGGTGGGGCTAAGGCGCTCGAGTATAGGCGGATCAAGGACATCATTACGGGGGTGGGGCTAAGGAGCTCGAGCATAAGCGGATCCAGGACATCAGTACGGGGGTGGTGTTAAGGAGCTCGAGCATAAGCGGATTCAGCTCATCAGTACGGGGGTGGGGCTCGGGAGCTCGAGCATAGGCGGATCCAGGACATCAATAGGGGGTGGGGGCTAAGGATTTCAAGCATAGGCGGATCCAGGGCAGTACAGAGGTGGGGCTACGGAGTTCGAGCATAGGCGGATCCAGGACATCAGTAAGGGGGTGGGGTAAGGAGCTCGACCATAGGCGGATCCAGGACATCAGTAGGGGGTAGGGGCTAAGGAGTTCGGGTATAGGCGGATCCAGGACATCAGTACGGAGGTGGGGCAAAGAAGTTCGAGCATAGGCGGATCCAGGACATCAGTGCGGGGGTGGGTTTCCGGAGCTCGAGTAAAGGCGGGTCCAGGACATCAATACGGGGGTGGGGCTAAAGGGCTGTAGCATAGGCGGATCCAGGACATAAGTATGGGTGTGTGGCTAAGGAGCTCGAGCAGAGGCGGGTCCAGGACATCAGTACGGGGGTGGGGCTAAAGAGCTGGAGCATAAGCGGATCCAGGACATCAGCACGGGGGTAGGGGCTAAAGAGTTCGAGCATAGGCGGATCCAGCATATCGGTACGGGGATTGGGCTAAGGAGATCCAGCATAGGCGGATCCAGGACATCTGTACGGAGGTGAGGCTAAGGAGCTCGAGCATAGGCGGATCCAGGACATCAGTTTGGGTGTCGGGCTAAGGAGCTCGAGCAGAGGCGGATCCAGGACATCAGTACGGGGCTAGGGTTAGAGGCTCGAGTAAAGGGGGATCAAAGACATCAGTACGGAGGTGGGGCTAAGGAGCTCGAGCATAAGCGGATCTAGGACATCAAGGGGCTAAAGAGTTAAAACAGGTAGGAGCTAAGGAGTTAAAACAGAAGCGGATCCAGGACATCAGTACGGGGGTGGGGCTAAGGAGCTGAAACATAAGCGGATTCAGGACATCAGTACGTGGGTGGGGCTCGGGAGCTCGAGCATAGGCGGATCCAGGACATCAGTAGGGGTAGGGGTTAAGGAGTTCAAGCATAGGCGGATCCAGGGCAGTATAGAGGTGGGGCTACGGAGTTCGAGCATAGGCAGATCCAGGACATATGTAAGGGGGTGGGGTAAGGAGCTCGAGCATAGGCGGATCCAGGACATCAGTTCGGTGGTGGGGCTGAGGTCTCGAGCTGGGGCATAACTCGGTAACAAATAGGCTGAATTGGGTGAAAATCTGCAGGTATAGGTGAAATACCGTCGGAAAACCCATAATATTTTATATCGTATCTCCTTTCTTCTCGTCATGCCCAGTCTTTGCTTAAAAAAACAAATATTATAAGTGTGTTTATTTCTTTGATGATATGAACAGAGGGCAGGCGTGGTGCAGTATGCAGAGACATGCTAATTTAGGAAAACATGGGCCTAGACAGGGGATTGAATGGAGCCATAATAAGAACACAAAACCTAAAACTCCAACATTGCGTTGTTATAAGTATTAACACGCGCATTGACGGGGGTCTGAGCCACCTTCGCATTGACGGGGGGCGGGTACCCGCCCCCCCTAAGATCTCGAGAACCACGGTAGGTAGCGAAAAACGGTAAACGGCGTTGGGCTGCCCATCCACTTCTCCATCGAAAACATTTGAACCATTTTTTTGTCAGGTCACATTTAAGGTCACGAGAGGTCAAAACATGCCCGTCATAGGGATAACATGTAAATTCAGTTTTTCGGCCATTAAATCTGAACAAGTAAAGATAGAGCAAAACGACTTGAACTATATGAATCCTCTTAGCAAGCCGAATCGAATGATATATAATTTGACCTTGCTAGGTCAAATCAAGGATTTGACCTGACCTGAGGTCAGGTCAGGCTCAAATTATATAAAATGCATATCATTAGAACTGCAAAGCCCAGGCGAGTCTAATGCAGCTAAAAAAATGCTCTATCACCATCCGTTACTGAGTTATTCCGTAAAAACTATTTTTTCCATGTATTTCCAATGGAGAGGTCATGCCTCGTACCTGACCTTAGGTCATCGATATCAAAAATACCGGAACATATTTTAGAGAACTTGGTGGGGCCATTATGTGATATGAGTTTCAATCGGATAAGTTCACCCTGCTCCGACTTATGCTACCTTAAACTTTTTTTGAGGTCGGGTCACTTGACCTGTAATGGTGACCTGACCTGAGATGACCTAACCTTAAAATTGTCACAGAAGTTGTAAAAATGATGAGGGAAAAGGTATACCAAGTACGGCGGCGCTACGCGCCGCCGTTTTTCTGCTGTCTCCGAAAAACCCGAGGGGGCGGGTACCCGCCCCCCGTCAATGCGCGTGTTAAACTGCTGAAAAAACTCGCCTGTCAATCGAACTGTTTGGCTAACGTACATTGTCACCGGCTTCTCCTGCGCCAGAGCGGCACCTCCCGAGGCCGCAGGCCGAGGTTGTTGGTGTTGTTGTTGTTGTCTGTTCTGAGCGCTGGTATCAGAGACCTAAAACTTTTGTGGATAGAAGGCACTTCCAAATGAATAAGCAACACGGTTGTCAATTTCAAAATTTTCAAAATTTAGCCCAGAATTTTGCATTATGTGATTTTTAACTTCTATTGTTCTATTTTTTCCTAATTCATCTACAGTCTTTAAACTTGCACCCTTTTACATCAGGGAAATTTGTAGATCACACAAAAAGTTTGAAAGAAAAAGTTATAAATTTAAGGCTCCAAATAAGCTTTTAAACTTTGCACCCTAAATTTGGGATAAAACTCATAGTCTAAACTACAGGCTCGAAATATGTGAAGCTACAGCAGTTCAGGTTCTGAGTCAAATACCAATTTAAAGGCCGGTTTGTGCAGTACTGCACAAACACAGAAACAAAACAAAAACGGAAATTTACGGGTCCTTTTTGGCCCATTCTGCAAAGGTCTTCATTTCCCAAAATATCAGTCAAACCCTTATATCTTCCGATCTAATTAAAATAAATTAGTTCCCATTTCAGATAATAAAAGAGAATAGCCTCCTTTATTATATATTTAGAGATAAAAACTTTCAGACTGAAACTTTTTTATTTTAGAGGCAAAAATAAAATATAAGTTTTTAAAATTTTTATTCTCAGCCCCTGGTTTCCAGACCGTGATAGCTACGGTATTGAACTTAACACGGCTGGATAGAAAACTTCGTTGCCGTCATTTTTCTCACTCATACCCCCACTTATCTCTTACGGCTTCCGCGCTATCAGCCGTAAAATACATTTCAAGGTGGTAATTTTATCGGTTCATTTTTGCTTCACACCAGGATTTCGAATGGTTAATATAGATGGAAGTGGATGAAATTTGGCAAAAAGCTAGTTCAAAGACATATCTTGCCATCGCAACAGGTTGCATATCATAGCAACAACAGTGTACCTTTAATTAAATGTAATACACAATGATAGTAAGTTTTCCGCTCGAAACCTCACCCCGCCGTTCGGCCGTAGCGTGGCTGCGGGCGGCGCACTGGTAGCTGCTATGCGAAACAGATACCATAGCCATCTACGCATGCTATAGACCAGTGCGAATGCCCGGTGGTGGCAGGGTAGTCTGTCTCGTTTCGGCTCCTCTACTCGTGCGGCGGGCGCGTTGTCTATTAGATATTCATATCAGTCGGACGGCCGGGTGGCGGCTGTGCGTTAGGGTCCCGCTCGCTGCGGCGACTTGCGACGAATAAAAAACAAAATGGTGGTCAGGAACTGGTTTGCTTGTTTGGTTTGTTGTGTTTTGTTGTTTCTTTATGTGTGTCCAAATCTTACTGTGTATGTGTGATAGGTCCGGTAAAAGTGATGAGTTTTATGAGAGAGATAAGCCCCACCACTTAAGCCTTCGGGCTTTTGCGTCAATCTATTTGTTTTACCTGTCATATTGTTTCCGTCCAATAAAAGTTTATCATCTGTCTATCTATCTACCCACTAGTTAATGCATCCTCTAACCATAGGTAGCACTGGCCAAAGGATCCACCGTTGCACACCATTTCTTTCCCAGCCGAATAAACCTCTTTGTGGTGATACCATGACACGTGACTCCTTGCACTCCCTGCTTAAATAAACTTAATAAGCAGTGGCTTATCCAGGCCATTAGTATGGCGGTGGGGCTAAGGAGCTCGAGCATAGGCGGATCCAAGACATCAGTACCGGGGTGGGGCTAGTGAGTTTGAGCATAGGCGGATCCAGGACATCAGTACGGGGTGGGGCTAAGGAGCTCGAGCATAGGCGGATCCAGGACATCAGTACGGGGTGGGGCTAAGGAGCTCGAGCATAGGCGGATCCAGGCCATCAGGAGCGGGTTGGAACTCGGGACCTCGAGCATAAGCGGATCCAGGACATCAGTAGGGGGTGGGGCTAAGGAGCTCCAGCATAGGCGGATCCAGGCCATCAGTTCGGGGGTGGGGTTAAGGAGCTCGAGCATAGGCGGACCCAGGACATCAGTACGGGGGTGGGCTAAGGAGATCGAGCATAGGCGAATCCAGGACATTAGTTCGGGGGTGGGGTTAAGGAGCTCGAGCATAGGCGGACCCAGGACATCAGTACGGGGGTGGGCTAAGGAGATCGAGCATAGGCGAATCCAGGACATCAGCACGGAGGTGGGGCTAAGGAGCTCGAGCATAGGCGGATCCAGGACATCAGTACGGGGTGGGGTAAGGAGCTCGAGCATAGGCTGATCCAGGACATCAGTACGGGGTGGGGCTAGGGAGCTCGAGCATAGGCGGATCCAGGACAGTACGGGGATGGGCCTCAGGAGTTGGAGCATTAGCGGATCCAGGATATCAGTTCGGTGGTGGGGTTAAGGAGCTTGAGCATAGGCGGATCAAGGATTACCGATAGAGGAGGCACCGTCCGCAGGGCAAGGGGTGTAATCCGGAGCATAGAGCGCAACTTTTGACACGTAAAATCCTTCCGATGGGCGCCAATTTTTGCATCTTAGGGGAAAGGGTGGGAAGTGACATTTCAGGGGTGCCATCGAATGTTTGAGGGGCGCCGTGGCCATTTCAGGGGGTGCTGAGGATCGACGAAAGGGGGGGGTGCACGTGCCTCCTATCCGCCCCGCTACCCTGAATTCACCTTTTAGCTCCAGCCTCTCTTCCATTGCCTCCAAACCTCCTTTGCTCATGCTATAGCTCTAGGCATTTTCACATGGGGGGGACTTAAGCCCACTAGCCTCACCCTTTGTATCTGCTATCGTATTTAGACATGTAAATAATATATAAATCTCGTTGCACCTTATTCCATATTGTCGAACAATATTAATGAAAGGAAATCGGTCATGCAGATTTTGAATCCGGTCTTCAGGTCAATGAAAGGTCACTGCGCATGCGCAGTGGAACTAATGGTAACAGAGGCTATCCCGGAAACCTACGGGCCGATTTTTTTGATATTTTGTGAACAAGAAAATGACACGGAGTGAAAACCACAAATAATGTCATAGTGAAGCTGCACTGCCCTGCGCATGCGCAGTAGAAATCTTAAAGAAAAGCCTTAAAGGTGAGGATATTTCAGAAGAGGACATGGACAGAGGAGAGCGAGCATGCTTAAATTTAGTATGAAAGTTTTGACAACCTTGCTTACTACAAAGGTAATTGCGCATGCGCATTAGAACTTATTGTCAGGGAGGCTATCTCGGGAGCCAATAGACTGATTGGGCTAAAAATTTGAGAGTAATAGCAGAATACTATCTGCTAATCCCAATCCACGGAATTATGACATTGCATTGTGCTGCGCATGCTCAGTATGAATTCTAAGGAATATTAGGCTATAAGGGATAGTTTAGTTCAGGAGACAAACAAACGACATACCAACATGCTTCAGACAATTAAAACGGTATCTTCGCTCTCATTCACTGCAGACTTTACTGCGCATGCGGACTGGGACTTAGGATAAACGAAGCTAACTCGGCAACAAATAGGCTGAATTGTGTGAAGATCTCCAGGTATAGGTGAAATATGGTCGGCAAACCCATAATATTTTATATTGTATCTCCTTTCTTCTGGGCATAGTAAGTCTTTACTTAACAAACCAAACTTTATACGTGTGATTATTTATGTGATGACATGAACAGACGACAAACGTGGCGCAGTGTGCAGAGACATGTTAGTTTAGGAAAACATGGACTTACACTTGGGACTGAATGTAGTCAGAATGAGAACATTAGACCTCAAGTCCCAACATCGCGTTAGTAAATGTATCATACTGCTGAAAACACTCGCCTGTCAATCGAACTGCTTGACTAACGTACATTGTCACCGGCTTCTCCTGCGCCGGAGCGGCACCTGCCGAGGCCGCAGGCCGAGGTTGTCAGAAGCCGGTGACGAACGAAGTAAGAAACGGCTTCTATTCTGACAGTTTTTCCGGTCCCGTCGTCGTCGTTGTCTGTTGTTGTTGTTGTCTGTTCTGAGCGCTGGTATCAGAGACCTAAAACTTTTGTGGAGAGAAGGCACTTCCAAATAAATAAGCACCACGGTCGTCAATTTTCAAAATTTCCAAAATTTTGCCCAGAATTTTGCATTATGTGATTTTTAACTTTTATTTTTCTATTTTTTGCTAATTCATCTAGACTCTTCAAACTTGCACCCTTTTACATCAGGGAAATTTGTTGTTCACACAAAAAGTTGGAAAGAAAAAGCCTTAAATTTAGGGCCCTAATTTAGCTTTTAAACTTTGCACCCTAAATTTGGCATAAAAGTCATGGTCTAAACTACAAGCTCGAAATATCTGAAGCTACAGCAGTTCAGGTTCTGAGTCAAATATTAACTTAAAGTTCGGTTTGTGCAGTACTGCACAAACACAGAAACAAAACAAAAACGGAAATTTAAGGGTCCGTTTTGGCCCATTTCGTGAAGGTCTGCATTTCCCAAAATATCTTTCAAACCCTTATATCTTCCGATCTAATTGATAAAAATTAGTTCCCATTTCAGATGATAAAACAGAATAGCCTCCTTTATGATATATTTTGAGATAAAAACTTTCAGACTGAAACTTTTTTATTTTATAGGCAAAAAATAAAATATAAGTTTTTAAAATTTTTATTCTCAGCCCCCTGGTTTCCAGACCATGATAGCTACGGTATTGAACTTAACACGGCTGGATAGAAAACTTCGTTGCCGTCATCTTTCTCACTCATACCCCCCACTTAGCTCTTACGGCTTCCGCGCTAACAGCCGTAAAATACATTTCGAAGTGGGAATTTTATCGGTTCATTTTTGCTTCACACCAGGATTTCGGATGGTTAACATAGATGGAAGTGGATAAAACTCGGCAAAAAGCTAGTTCAAAGGCATATCTTGCCATTGCAGCAGGTTGCATATCATAGCAACAACAGTGTACCTTTAATTAAATGTAATACACAATGCTAGTATGTTTCCCGCTCGAAACCTCACCCCGCCGTTCAGCCGTAGCGTCGCTGCGGGCGGCGCACTTGTAGCTGCTATTCGAGACAGATACCATAGCTATCTACGCATGCTATAGACCAGCGCGAATGCCCGGTGGTGGCAGGGTAGTCTGTCTCGTTTCGGCTCCTCTACTCGTGCGGCGGGCGCGTTGTCTATTAGATATTCATATTAGTCGGACGGCCGGGTGGCGGCCGTGCGGTAGGGTCCCGCTCGCTGCGGCGACTTGCGACGAATAAAAAACAAAATGGTGGTTAGGAACTGGTTTGCTTGTTTGGTTTGTTGTGTTTTGTTTCTTTATGTGTGTCCAAATCTTACTGTGTATGTGTGTGATAGGTCCGGTAAAAGTGATGTGTTTTATGAGAGAGATAAGAGAGGCCCCACCACTTAAGCCTTCGGGCTTTTGCGTCAATCTATTTTTTATAACTGTCATATTGTTTCCGTCCAATAAAAGTTTATCATCTGTCTATCTATCTACCCACTAGTTAATGCATCCTCTAACCATAGGTAGCACTGGCCAAAGGATCCACCGTTGCACACCACTTCTTTCCCAGCCGAATAAACCTCTTTGTGGTAATACCATGACACGTGACTCCTTGCACTCCCTGCTTAAATAAACTTAATAAGCAGTGGCGGATCCAGGCCATTAGTATGGGGGTGGGGCTAAGGAGCTCGAGCATAGGCGGATCCAAGACATCAGTACCGGGGTGGGGCTAGTGAGCACGAGCATAGGCGGATCCAGGTCATCAGTAGGGGGTGCGGCTAAGGAGCTCCAGCATAGGCGGATCCAGGACATCAGTTCGGGGGTGGGGTTAAGGAGCTCGAGCATAGGCGGACCCAGGACATCAGTACGAGGGTGGGCGAAGGAGATCGAGCATAGGCGAATCCAGGACATCAGCACGGAGGTGGGGCTAAGGAGCTCGAGCATAGGTGGATCCAGGACATCAGTACAGGGGTGGGGCTAAGGAGTTCGAGCATAGATGGAACCAGGACATCAGTACGGGGATGGGCCTAAGGAGCTCGATCATAGGCGGATCCAGGACATCAGTTCGGGGGTGGGGCTAAGGAGCTCGAGCATAGGCGGATCCAGGACATCACTACAGGGGTGGGGCTAAGGAGTTCGAGCATAGGCGGAACCAGGACATCAGTACGGGGATGGCCCTAAGGAGCTCGATCATAGGCGGATCCAGGACATCAGTTCGGGGGTGGGGCTAAGGAGCTCGAGCATAGGCGGATCCAGGACATCAGTACGGGGGTGGTGTTAAGGAGCTCGAGCATAAGCGGATTCAGCTCATCAGTACGGGGGTGGGGCTCGGGAGCTCGAGCATAGGCGGATCGAGGACATCAGTAGGGGGTGGGGGCTAAGGAGTTCAAGCATAGGCAGATTCAGGGCAGTACAGAGCTGGGGCTACGGAGTTCGAGCATAGGCGGATCCAGGACATCAGTAAAGGGGTGGGGCTCCGGAGTTCGAGTAAAGGCGGATCCAGGACATCAATACGGGAGTGGGGCTAGGGGCTGGAGCATAGGCGGATCCAGGACATAAGTATGGGTGTGGGGCTAAGGAGCTCGAGCAGAGGCGGATCCAGGACATCAGAACAGGGGTGGAGCTAAGGAGCTGGAGCATAGGCGGATCCAGGACATAAGTATGGGTGTGGGGCTAAGGAGCTCGAGCAGAGGCGGATCCAGGACATCAGTACGGGGGTGGGGCTAAGGAGTTCGAGCAGAGGCGGATCCAGGACATCAGTACGGGGGTGGGGCTAAGGAGATCGAGCATAGGCGGATCCAGGACATATGTACGGGGGTGGGGCTAAGGAGCTGGAGCATAGGCGGATCCAGGACATAAGTATGGGTGTGGGGCTAAGGAGCTCGAACAGAGGCGGATCCAGGACATCAGTACGGGGGTGGGGGCTAAGGAGTTCAAGCATAAGCGGATTCAGGACATCAGTACGGGGATGGGCTCGGGAGCTCGAGCATAGGCGAATCCAGGACATCAGTAGAGGGTCGGCGCTGAGCATAGGCGGTTCCAGGGCAATAGAGAGGTGGGGCTAAGGAGCTCGATCAGAGGCGGATCCAGGACATCAGTACGGGGGTGGGGCTAAGGGGCTCGAATATAGGCGGATCAAGGACATCAGTGCGGGGGTGGGGCTAAGGAGCTCGAGCATAAGCGGATCCAGGACATCAGCACGGGGGTGAGGCTAAGGAGCTGGAGCATAGGCGGATCCAGGACATAAGTATGGGTGTGGGGCTAAGGAGCTCGAGCAGAGGCGGATCCAGGACATCAGTACGGGGGTGGGGCTAAGGAGTTCGAGCAGAGGCGGATCCAGGACATCAGTACGGGGGTGGGGCTAAGGAGATCGAGCATAGGCGGATCCAGGACATATGTACGGGGGTGGGGCTAAGGAGCTGGAGCATAGGCGGATCCAGGACATAAGTATGGGTGTGGGGCTAAGGAGCTCGAACAGAGGCGGATCCAGGACATCAGTACGGGGGTGGGGGCTAAGGAGTTCAAGCATAGGCAGATCCAGGACATATGTACGGGGGGGGTAAGGAGCTGGAGCATAGGCGGATCCAGGACATAAGTATGGGTGTGGGGCTAAGGAGCTCGAACAGAGGCGGATTCAGGACATCAGTACGGGGGTTGGGCTAAGGGGCTCGAGTATAGGCGGATCAAGGACATCAGTACGGGGGTGGGGCTAAGGAGCTCGAGCATAAGCGGATCCAGGACATCAGCACGGGGGTAGGGGCTAAAGAGTTCGAGCATAGGCGGATCCAGGATATCAGTACGAGGGTGGGGCTAAGGAGCTCGAGCATAAGCGGAGCCAGGATATCAGTACGGGGGGTAGAGGCTAAGGAGTTTGAGCATAGGCAGATTCAGCATATCGGTACGGGGATTGGGCTAAGGAGATCCAGCATAGGTTGATCCAGGATATCTGTATGGAGGTTAGGCTAAGGAGCTCGAGCATAGGCGGATCCAGGACATCAGTATGGGTGTCGGGCTAAGGAGCTCGAGCAGAGGCGGATCCAGGACATCAGTACGGGGCTGGGGTAAGAGGCTCGAGTATAGGCGGATCAAAGACATCAGTACTTAGGTAGGGCTAAGGAGCTCGGGCATAAGCGGATCCAGGACATCAAGGGGCTAAAGAGTTAAAACAGGTAGGGGCTAAAGAGTTAAAACATAAGCGGATCCAGGACATCAGTACGGGGGTGGGGCTAAGGAGCTCGAGCATAAGCGGATTCAGGACATCAGTACGTGGGTGGGGCTCGGGAGCTCGAGTATAGGCGGATCCAGGACATCAGTAGGGGTAGGGGCTAAGGAGTTCAAGCATAGGCGGATCCAGGGCAGTATAGAGGTGGGGCTACGGAGTTCGAGCATAGGCAGATCCAGGACATATGTAAGGGGGTGGGGTAAGGAGCTGGAGCATGGGCGGATCCAGGACATCAGTTCGATGGTGGGGCTGAGGTCTCGAGCTGGGGCATAACTCGGTAACAAATAGTCTGAATTGGGTGAAAATCTGCAGTTATAGGTGAAATACCGTCGGAAAACCCATCATATTTTATATCGTATCTCCTTTCTTCTCGTCATGCCCAGTCTTTGATTAACAAAACAAACATTATGCGTGTGTTTATTTCTTTGATGATATGAACAGAGGGCAGGCGTGGTGCAGTATGCAGAGACATGCTAATTTAGGAAAACATGGGCCTAGACAGGGGATTGAATGGAGCCATAAGGAGAACACAAAACCTAAAACTCCAACATTGCGTTGTTATAAGTATCAAACTGCTGAAAAAAACGCCTGTCAATCGAACTGTTTGGCTAACGTACATTGTCACCGTTTTCTCCTGCGCCAGAGCGGCACCTGCCGAGGCCGCAGGCCGAGGTTGTTGTTGTTGTCTGTTCTGAGCGCTGGTATCAGAGACCTAAAACTTTTGTGGATAGAAGGCACTTCCAAATGAATAAGCACCAAGGTTGTCAATTTTCAAAATTTTCAAAATTTTGCCCAGAATTTTGCATTATGTGATTTTTAACTTTTATTTTTCTATTTTTTGCTAATTCATCTACAGTCTTCAAACTTGCACCCTTTTACATCAGGGAAATTTGTTGTTCACACAAAAAGTTTGAAAGAAAAAGTTATAAATTTAAGGCTCTAAATTAGCTTTTAACCTTTGCACCCTAAATTTGGCATAAAACTCATAGTCTAAACTACAGGCTCGAAATATCTGAAGCTACAGCAGTTCAGGTTCTGAGTCAAATACCAATTTAAAGGCCGGTTTGCGCTGTACTGCGCAAACACAGAAACAAAACAAAAACGGAAATTTAAGGGTCCTTTTTGGCCCATTCTGCGAAGGTCTGCATTTCCCAAAATATCAGTCAAACCCTTATATCTTCCGATCTAATTAGGATAAATTAGTTCCCATTTCAGATAATAAAAGAAAATAGCCTCCTTTATTATATGTTTAGAGATAAAAACTTTCAGACTAAAACTTTTTATTTTATAGGCAAAAATAAAACATAAGTTTTTAAAATTTTTATTCTCAGCCCCCTGGTTTCCAGACCATGATAGCTACGGTATTGAACTTAACACGGCTGGATAGAAAACTTCGTTGCCGTCATTTTTTTCACTCATACCCCCCACTTATCTCTTACGGCTTCCGCGCTAACAGCCGTAAAATACATTTCAAAATGGCAATTTTATCGGTTCATTTTTGCTTCACACCAGGATTTCGAATGGTTAATAAAGATGGAAGTGGATGAAATTCGGCAAAAAGCTAGTTCAAAGACATATCTTGCCATCGCAACAGGTTGCATATCATAGCAACAACAGTGTACCTTTAATTAAATGTAATACACAATGCTAGTATGTTTTCCGCTCGAAACCTCACCCCGCCGTTCGGCCGTAGCGTCGCTGCGGGCGGCGCACTGGTAGCTGCTATGCGAGACAGATACCATAGCTATCTACGCATGTTATAGACCAGCGCGAATGCCCGGTGGTGGCAGGGTAGTCTGTCTCGTTTCGGCTCCTCTACTCATGCGGCGGGCGCGTTGTCTATTAGATATTCATATCAGTCGGACGGCCGGGTGGCGGCCGTGCGGTAGGGTCCCGCTCGCTGCGGCGACTTGCGACGAATAAAAAACAAAATGGTGGTCAGGAACTGGTTTGCTTGTTTGGTTTGTTGTGTTTTGTTTCTTTATGTGTGTCCAAGTCTTACTGTGTATGTGTGTGATAGGTCCGGTAAAAGTGATGTGTTTAATGAGAGAGATAAGAGAGGCCCCACCACTTAAGCCTTCGGGCTTTTGCGTCAATCTATTTGTTTTACCTGTCATATTGTTTCCGTCCAATAAAAGTTTATCATCTGTCTATCTATCTACCCACTAGTTAATGCATCCTCTAACCATAGGTAGCACTGGCCAAAGGATCCACCGTTGCACACCATTTCTTTCCCAGCCGAATAAACCTCTTTGTGGTGATACCATGACACGTGACTCCTTGCACTCCCTGCTTAAATAAACTTTATAAGCAGTGGCGGATCCAGGCCATTAGTATGGGGGTGGGGCTAAGGAGCTCGAGCATAGGCGGATCCAAGACATCAGTACCGGGGTGGGGCTAGTGAGCTCGAGCAGAGGCGGATCCAGGACCTCAGTACGGGGTTGGGCTAAGAACTCGTCGAGCATAGGCGGATCCAGGACATCAGTATGGGGTGGGGCTAAGGAGCTCGAGCATAGGCGGATCCAGGACATCAGGAGCGGGTTGGAACTCGGGACCTCGAGCATAAGCGGATCCAGGACATCAATACGGGGGTGGGGCTAAGGAACTCGAGCATAGGCGGATCCAGGACATCAGTAGGGCGTGGGGCTAAGGAGCTCCAGCATAGGCGGATCCAGGACATCAGTTCGGGGATGGGGTTAAGGAGCTGGAGCATAGGCGGACCCAGGACATCAGTACGGGGGTGGGCTAAGGAGATCGAGCATAGGCGAATCCAGGACATCAGCACGGAGGTGGGGCTAAGGAGCTCGAGCATAGGCGGATCCAGGACATCAGTCCGGGGTGGGGCTAGGGAGCTCGAGCATAGGCGGATCCAGGACAGTAGGAAGGTGGGGCTACGGAGTTCGAGCATAGGCGGATCCAGGACATCAGTAAGGGGGTGGGGCTGAGGAGCTCGAGCATAGGCGGATCCAGGACATCAGTACGGGGATGGGCCTCAGGAGTTGGAGCATTAGCGGATCCAGGATATCAGTTCGGTGGTGGGGCTAAGGAGCTTGAGCAAAGGCGGATCAAGGATTACCGATAGAGGAGGCACCGTCCGCAGGGCAAGGGGTGTAATCCGGAGCATAGAGCGCAACTTTTGACACGTAAAATCCTTCCGATGGGCGCCAATTTTTGCATCTTTGGGGGAAAGGGTGGGAAGTGACATTTCAAGGGTGCCATCGAATGTTTTGAGGGGCGCCGTGGCCATTTCAGGGGGTGCTGAGGATCGACGAAAGGGGGGGTGCACGTGCCTCCTATCCGCCCCGCTACCCTGAATTCACCTTTTAGCTCCAGCCTCTCTGCCATTGCCTCCAAACCTCCTTTGCTCATGCTATAGCTCTAGGCATTTTCACATGGGGGGGACTTAAGCCCACTAGCCTCGCCCCATGTATCCGCTATCGTATTTAGACATGTAAATAATATATAAATCTCGTTGCACCCTATTCCATATTGTCGAACAATATTAATGAAAGGAAATCGGTCATGCAGATTTTGAATCCGGTCTTCAGGTCAATGAAAGGTCACTGCGCATGCGCAGTGGAACTAATGGTAACAGAGGCTATCCCGGCAACCTACGGGCCGATTTTTTTGATATTTTGTGAACAAGAAAATGACACAGAGTGAAAACCACAAATAATGTCATAGTGAAGCTGCACTGCCCTGCGCATGCGCAGTAGAAATCTTAAAGATAAGCCTTAAAGGTGAGGATATTTCAGAAGAGGACATGGACAGAGGAGAGCGAACATGCTTAAATTTAGTATGAAAGTTTTGACACCCTTGCTTACTACAAAGGTAGGTGCGCATGCGCATTAGAACTTATGGTCAGGGAGGCTATCTCGGGAGCCAATAGACCGATTGGGCTAAAAATTTGAGAGTAATAGCAGAATACTATCTGCTAATCCCAATTCACGGAATTATGACATTGCATTGTGCTGTGCATGCTCAGTATGAATTCTAAGGAATATTAGGCTATAAGGGATAGTTAAGTTCAGGAGACAAACAAACGACATACCAACATGCTTCAGTCAATTATAACGGTATCTTCGCTCTCATTCACTGCAGACTTTACTGCGCATGCGGACTGGGACTTAGGATAACCGAAGCTAACTCGGCAACAAATAGGCTGAATTGTGTGAAGATCTCCAGGTGTAGGTGAAATATGGTCGGCAAACCCATGATATTTTATATTGTATCTCCTTTCTTCTGGGCATAGCCAGTCTTTACTTAACAAACCAAACTTTATACGTGTGATTATTTATGTGATGACATGAACAGACGACAAACGTGGCGCAGTGTGCAGAGACATGTTAGTTTAGGAAAACATGGACTTACACATGGGACTGAATGTAGTCAGAATTGAGAACATTAGACCTCAAGTCCCAACATCGCGTTAGTATATGTATCATACTGCTGAAAACACTCGCCTGTCAATCGAACTGCTTGCCTTACGTACATTGTCACCGACTTCTCCTGCGCCAGAGCGGCACCTGCCGAGGCCGCAGGCCGAGGTTGTCCGTAGTAGTAGTAGTTGTCTGTTCTGAGGACTGGTATCAGATACTTGAAACTTGCAGGGATGAAAGGCAGGAACCCATAAAAAATCCCGACGGCTGCAGATTTTCGAATTTTGCAAAAACGTTTCCAAAATTTTGGATTATATTTTTCTAAACTTTTATTTTTCTATTTTTCTATTTTTAGTCTACAGCTCTTAAACTTACCCTCTTTTACACACAATCAATTACCAGTTTTTGCTTAAAGTTTGAAGTAAAAAATCCAAATTTGTACTTCCAAAATGATTTTTTGAAACTTTTACCTCCAACTTGTAGTGAAATGCATTACCAAAGTTATAAGTTCGAAATATCTGAAGATATGATGCTAGGTGTTCCAAACTGGATTTTTACAGACAGAATGGACTGTGCATTACTGCATAGACACTAAACTGAACCAAAAGCATAATTTTGAAGGTCAGTTTTGGCCCTTTTTCCAAAACATTGCAATTATGGCCTAAAACTTTAAAACCATATAACTTTCAAAATTCTGGATATTTTTGAACGCAGTTTTCTTTGTTGGGATGCGTATTGTCATTACAACATCATATTCTAAACTCAAATTTCTGAGGTAATGGGAAATATTTTTCTGCAAAAATACAATATTTTTTAGTTTTTTTGGGAATTTATGACTATATATTTCCAAATTTTCTTTTCGAAATTGATACCAAAAAAGCCCGGCTCAAGTTCTACAACCGTCTGCTTGACCATACCCGCGCGTCTCCCATAGGTTTTGAGCTATATGATGATAAAGACTGAATTTGATGCGGTTTTCATAGGTTGTAATAGATTCATCACGTGATAAAGTGCCTTTATACTCAACTGAGATATATGGCTCTCTTTATACTTGTCGTATGGGAAATTATGATCTCTGCCGTTTTTGTTTCATGACGCTCCGACGACTAGTTCGCCACTGAGGGGCAAAATACTTCGGTCCCGTTTTTCCCGCAGCAGTAGTGACGTCATTCTCCCCTTCTTGCATGGACCTTCTGTGCTGCGGCAGTAGGCTGCAGCCGGTAAATGCGTGCAAGAAAGGCATAACATTTCTATCCGAGTGTATACAGCGGGTGGCTAGCCAGTCGGGGCGGACGGGAACCTGACTAGAGGGCAGAGGGTGCCGAGGCGTGTTTAGAGATCGGAGGAAGTGAGCAGTGATGCCCTCAGGCATCTAGGGAACGGTAGCAGGGTCCAGAGGCGTGCTGAGATAGCTCATGGGAGACATTTCGGACGGGGGAGCAGTGAGGATGGGGGCTGGTACGGGACTGGAGCCTTCCCCGCCATTGACTCGGAACAGCTTCTGTGTTTTTATTAACCATAGATATTCTGACATTGGGGGGGGAGTTCAGCCCCTAGCTCCGCCCATTGTATCAACCACCATTTGAATAGCCACCATGTATGTATATTAGCATATGAAAGATTGAAGATTTCGTTGCACTCAGTACCAAATTACCGAAAAATATCAATGAGAGGCAATCGACCATGCATATTTCGAATGTGGTATTCAGGTCAACAAAGGTCACTGCGCATGCGCACTGGATTTAATGGTAACAGAGGCTATCTCGGCAACCTACGGGTCGATTTTTTTGAAATTTTGTGAACAAAAGAATAGCACGAAATATAAGTCAAAAATGTCATTGAAGCTGCACTGCTCTGCGCATGCGCAGAAGAAGTTATGAAAATAAGCCTGAAAGGCTAGGATATTTCAGAGGAGGATCTGAACAGAGGGAAAGCCAACGTGCTTAAAGTTAGCAAGAATGTTTTGTCACCCTTGGTAACCACAAAAGTCAGTGCGCATGCGCATTAGAACTCATGGTCATGGAAGCTATCTCGGGAGCCAATAGACCGATTTTGCTCAAATTTTTGCGAGTAAAAGCAGAATATCATCAGCTAATCCTAATTGATGGCATTATGACGCTGCACTATTATGCGCATGTGCAGTAGGAATTCTAGGGAATAATAGGCTATAAGGGATCATTTAGACCAGGAGACAAACAAACGGCATATTAAAATGCTTCAATCAACTATAACGGTATATTTGCTCTTAATCACTGCAGACGTTACTGCGCATGCGGACTGGGACTTAGGATAACCGAAGCTAACTCGTTAACAAATTGGCTGAATTGGGTGAAAATCTGCAGGTATAGGTAAATTACGGTGGGCAAACCCATCATATTTTATATTGTATCTCCTTTCTCCTGGTCATGCCCAGTCTTTACTTAACAAAACAACCATTATACGTGTGTTTATTTATTTGATGACATGAACAGAGGGCAAACGTGGCGCAGTGTGCAGAGACATGCTGATTTAGGAAAACATGGGCTTACAACGGAAATTGAATGGAGTCATAACGAGAACACAAGACCTAAAGTCCGAAAATTGTGTTGGTATAAGTATCATACTGCTGAAAACACTCGCCTGTCAATCGAACTGTTTGCCTAACGTACATTGTCACCGGCTTCTCTTGCGCCGGAGAGGCACCTGCCGAGGCCGCAGGCCGAGGTAGTAGTAGTTGTTGTCTGTTCTGATGACTGGTATCAGATACTTGAAACTTGCAGGGATGAAAGGCAGGAACCCATAAAAAATCCCGACGGCTGCAGATTTTCGAATTTTGCAAAAACTTTTCCAAAATTTTGGATTATATTTTTCTCAACTTTTATTTTTCTATTTTTAGTCTACAGTTCTCAAACTTACACTCTTTTACACACAATCAATTACCAGTTGTTGTTCAAAGTTTGAAGCAATAAATCCAAATTTGTACTTCCAAAATAATTTTTTGAAACTTTTACCTCCAACTTGTAGTGAAATGCATTACCAAAGTTATAAGTTCGAAATATCTGAAGATATGATGCTAGGTGTTCCAAACTGGATTTTTACAGACAGAATGGACTGTGCATTACTGCATAGACACTAAACTGAACCAAAAGCATAATTTTGAAGGTCAGTTTTGGCCCTTTTTCCAAAACATTGCAATTATGTCCTAAAACTTTAAAACCATATAACTTTCAAAATTCTGGACATTTTTGAACGCAGTTTTCTTTGTTGAGATGGGTATTGTCATTACAACAACATATTCTAAACTCAAATTTCTGAGGTAATGGGAAATATTTTTCTGCAAAAAATACAATTTTTTTGGGAATTTATAACTATATATTTCCAAATTTTCTTTTTGGAATTGGTACCAAAAAAGCCCGGCTTAAGTTCTACAACCGTCTGCCTGACCATACCCGCGCGTCTCCCATAGGTTTTGAGCTATATGATGATAAAGACTGAATTTGATGCGGTTTTCATAGGTTGTAATAGATTCATCACGTGATAAAGTGCCTTTATACTCAACTGGGATATATGGCTCTCTCTATACTTAAAGTATGGGAAATTATCAGCTCTGCCGTTTTTGTTTCATGACGCTCCGACGACTAGTTCGCCACTGAGGGGTATAAATACTTCGGTCCCGTTTTTCCCGCAGCAGTAGTGACGTCATTCTGCCCTTCTTGCATGGGCCTTCTGTGCTGCGGCATTAGGCTGCAGCCGGTAAATGCGTGCAAGAAAGGCATAACATTTCTATCCGAGTGCAAACGGCGGGTGGCTAGCCGGTCGGGGCGGTCGGAAACCTGACTAGAGGGCAGAGGGTTCGGAGGCGTGTTTAGAGATCCGAGGAAGTGAGCACTGATGCCCTCAGGCATCTAGGAAACGGTAGAAGGGTCCAGAGGCGTGCTGAGATAGCTCATGGGAGACATTTCGGACGGGGGAGCAGTGGGGATGGGGGGCTGGTACGGGACAGGAGCCTTCCCCGCCATTGCCTCGGAACAGCTTCTGTGTTTGTATTAACCATAGATATTCTTACATTGGGGGGAGGACGGGGCGAGTTCAGCCCCTAGCTCCGCCCATTGTATCTACCACCATTTGAATAGCCACCATGTATGTATATAAGCATATGAAAGATTGAAGATGTCGTTGCACTCCGTACCCAATTACCGAACAATATCAATGAGAGGCAATCGACCAGAATTCGAATGTGGTATTCAGGTCAACAAAAGGTCACTGCGCATGCGCACTGGAGCTAATTGTAACAGAGGCTATCTCGGCAACCTATAAATCGAATTTCTTGAAATTTTGTGAACAAAAGAATAGCACGAAATGTAAGTAAAAATGTCATTGAAGCTGCACTGCGCTGCGCATGCGCAGAAGAAATTATGAAGATAAGCCTGGAAGGCGAGGATATTTCAGAGGAGGACCTGAACAGACGGAAAGCCAACGTGCTTAAATTAAGCATGAATGTTTTGTCACCCTTGGTAACAACAAAGGTCAGTGCGCATGCGCATTAGAACTTATGGTCATGGAGGCTATCTCGGGAGCCAATAGACCGATTTGGCTCAAACTTTTGCGAGTAAAAGCAGGATATCATCTGCTAACCCTAATTGGTGGCATTATGACGCTGCACTATTATGCGCATGTGCAGTAGGAATTGTAAGGAATAATAGGCTATAAGGGATCATTTAGACCAGGAGACAAACAAACGGCATATTAACATGCTTCAGTCAGCTATAACGGCATCTTTGCTCTTATTCACTGCAGACGTTACTTGGCATGCGGACTGGGAATTAGGGTAACCGAAGCTAACTCGTTAACACGCGCATTGACGGGGGTCTGAGCCACCTTCGCATTGACGGGGGCGGGTACCCACCCCCCCTAAGATCTCGAGAACCACGGTAGGTGGCGAAAAACGGGAAACGGTATTGGACTGCCCATCCACTTCTCCATCGAAAACATTTGTACCATTTTTTTGTCAGGTCACATTTAAGGTCACGAGAAGTCAAAACATGCCCGTCATAGGGATAACATGTAAATTCAGTTTTTCGGCCATTACATCTGAACAAATAAAGATAGAGCAAAACGACTTGAAATATATGAATCCTGTTAGCAAACCGAATCGAATAATATATAATTTGACCTTGCTAGGTCAAATCAATGATTTGACCTGACCTGAGGTCAGGTCAGGGTCAAATTATATAAAATGCATATTATTAGAACTGCAAAGCCCAGGCGAGTCTAATACAGCTAAAATAAATGCTCTATCACCATCCGTTACTGAGTTATTCCGTAAAAAACATTTTCCCATGTATTTCCTATGGAGAGGTCATGCCTCGTACCTGACCTTAGGTCATCGATATCAAAAATACCGGAACATATTTTAGAGAACTCGGTGGGGCCATTATGTGATATGAGTTTCAATCGGATAAGTTCACCCTGCTCCGACTTATGCTATCTTAAACTTTTTTTGAGGTCGGGTCACTTGACCTGTACTGGTGACCTGACCTGAGATGACCTAACCTTAAAATTTTCACAGAAGTTGTAAAAATCATGAGGGAAAAGGTATACCAAGTACGGCGGCGCTACGCGCCGCTGTTTTTCTACTGTCTCCGAAAAACCCGAGGGGGGTGGGTACCCGCCCCCCGTCAATGCGCGTGTTAATAAATTGGCTGAATTGGGTGAAAATCTGCAGGTATAGGTGAAATACGGTCGGCAAACCCATCATATTTTGTATTGTACCTCCTTTCTTCTGGTCATGCCCAGTCTTTACTAACAAAACAACCATTTTACGTGTGTTTATTTATTTGATGACATGAACAGAGGGCAAACGTGGCGCAGTGTGCAGAGACATGCTAACTTAGGAAACATGGACTTACAAAGGGGATTGAATGGAGTCATAATGAGAACACAAGACGTTAAGTCCGAAAATTGCGTTGGTACAAGTATCATACTGCTGAAAACACTCGTCAGTCAATCGAACTGTTTCCCTAACGTACATTGTCACCGGCTTTTCCTGCGCCGGAGCGGCACCTGCCGAGGCCGCAGGCCGAGGTTGTTGTTGTTGTTGTTGTTGTTGTTGTCTGTTCTGAGCGCTGGTATCAGAGACCTAAAACTTTTGTGGATAGAAGGCACTTCCAAATGAATAAGCACCACGGTTGTCAATTTTCAAAATTTTCAAAATTTTGCCCAGAATTTTGCATTATGTGATTTTTAACTTTTATTTTTCTATTTTTTGCTAATTCATCTACAGTCTTCAAACTTGCACCCTTTTACATCAGGGAAATTTGTAGTTCACACAAAAAGTTTGAAAGAAAAAGTTATAAATTTAAGGCTCTAAATTAGCTTCTAAGCTTTGCACCCTAAATTTGGCATAAAACTCATAGTCTAAACTACAGGCTCGAAATATCTGAAGCTACAGCAGTTCAGGTTCTGAGTCAAATACCAACTTAAAGGCCGGTTTGTGCAGTACTGCACAAACACAGAAACAAAACAAAAACGGAAATTTAAGGGTCCTTTTTGGCCCATTCTGCGAAGGTCTGCATTTCCCAAAATATCAGTCAAACCCTTATATCTTCCGATCTAATTAATATAAATTAGTTCCCATTTCAGATAACAAAAGAGAATAGCCTCCTTTATTATATATTTAGAGATAAAAACTTTCAGACTAAAACTTTTTTATTTTAGAGGCAAAAATAAAATATAAGTTTTTAAAATTTTTATTCTCAGCCCTCTGGTTTCCAGACCATGATAGCTACGGTATTGAACTTAACACGGCTGGATAGAAAACTTCGTTGCCGTCATTTTTCTCACTCATACTGTCACTGTCATACTGTCACACTCATACTGTCATGTCATACTCTCACTGTCAGCGCCAAGAATTTCAATAGAAAACGTGTTGTTCATTTCATGGCCCGATATATTTCTGTGATGGGCCCGAATGTGTTGTCCTAATAGTGTATCTTTCTTGTGGAGTCTGGTGCTAGATAAATGTTCATTAAATCGCAGTCGTGCTGACCGAACACTTTCTCCAAGTTAATAAACTTCGATTTTTTGCCTTTTTGTACCTAATATTAATTCTAAAATATATTGGCATGCTAACAATCAATACCTGGTATATCTTTCTCGCCACTATGCTGCCACAGGCTATCCGTATAATCAAAATGATACCTCGAGGTTCATTACACTTTAGCACAGTGACAAACTCATCAGTGGATTGCATAGGGTTCATAGTTGATATTTACGGTGAGATAAGATGATTGATCTGTTTTGCTATATCATAAGTTGGTTGTCGTATTTGCGATATAATTTGGTCTCAAAAGGCTGTCATCCTTGTGTATACGTACATTTCCGTATATGTAGCCTGGCCTAAAATCACCCACGACACGTTGAAAGTAAACACCGTCGAGATAAGCATTGGCAGCATCTATGAGATTTTTTAGCTTAATGCTTTCAGTAGGATCTTGATATATCATATATATATATATATATATATATATATATATATATATATATAAGTATTTGTTATCATTGGGCAATATGTTTTCTTTCCAGCAGGCATCGTTAAACAGCACTGAATGTTGGGCTTTTGAGAGCTTCTGGTTTGAATCTGATTAAAGGTGTTTTTAGTCGAGTCTGGTATTTTGTCAAAGGATTGTCCAATATTCATTTAAATTCAATTTTTCCCTGATTCTATTTTTAAACAATCCTTATCAAGGGTACAAACGTTAAGAGGGTCTTCCGTAGTTGCTAGTTTTCAGTGTCATTTAAAAAGCTCTTTCATACATTTTTGCGTGGCAGACTATTTTAGAACACTTTTGACTAAACCACGTATGGCGAACACATTTCATATCAAGTAAGATACAAAAATTATCACGTAACAAACATGCAGGTATAAACACATATTTACATTCTCACACACTCCAGAACACCAGAAAAATGTTAATCTTGTGTTTGTGTAACCAGTGTTCTGCTGGGCCAGGTTTTCCTTGCATGTGCATGGTCAGGCGTCGTGTTAGTGTTGTTGTAGTGGCACCAATATAGTCTTCATGAGGCCTTCAATCCCCATGGGGGCAAGTTAATTCGTAGACTACATTGTTGCGGTTCGAATATGTTGTAGTGGTAGTGTCTTGGTCTATATCCTTGTTTTTGTCAACGTTATTAACCAACAGTTGTTTTACTCTGTTTAACACTTCGCCTATAGCGGAAAATAGTAAATAGTGGAACTATTTTTGATGGACCGTGTGATGAAAGCTTGCAATACGCTTGCTTTGTATTTCGAGGAGCAATCACTGTTAAAGTTCAGAGTTTTCGGACTGTTAGTTCGCTTTACGTAAACACTTGTGATATATTTCCCAGGAGTGGTTTAAACGTTGAGATCAAGAAAAGTAAGGCAATTGTCATGTTGCTTC
This sequence comes from Lepas anatifera, assembly GCA_034440635.1. NCBI lineage: Eukaryota > Metazoa > Arthropoda > Thecostraca > Lepadidae > Lepas > Lepas anatifera. The sequence goes on along the minus strand of JAOTON010001052.1, from coordinate 117,519 downwards.
TCAAAAAGTGAACCATAGAACCGAGTTCTTTTCGGGCTCTCTGATAAGACAATCAGGTGATCGTGACTTCTGACTTGTAGAAACATCGAGATACCCACAGTATGTTGTCGGTTTGAAGTCTGCTTGGCTGAGGTCTTCTCTTCTATGTGTGCAGCGGAGAAATGTGCAATTTTTGGCACAATGGCAAGCCTGCAGAGACGACATTATTTTGTATGTATAATTTTTCTCTGGGCCACGAAACGGAGAATCTTACGTACAAACTAAGGCGATATTTTCTTAGGATTTCTAGTGATAATGCAAGTTTATATATATATATATATATATATATATATATATATATATATATCTTCATATATATATATATATATATATATATATATATATATATATATATATATATATATATCTTATATATATATATATATATATATATATATATATATATATATATATATATCTTCATATATATATATATATATACATATAAACTTGCATTATCACTAGAAATCCTAAGAAAATATCGCCTTAGTTTGTACGTAAGATTCCCCGTTTCGTGGCCCAGAGAAAAATTATTATTCGTGCTGCAGAGCGTGAAAATACTCAGATAATCACGCTGGGTGTCGAGCGCAGGGTACTTGTCCCGGATTATAACAGCCTCCAGTATCTTCAATCTCCGCTGGTCTCTCTCCTGCTCCATGATCTTCACGTTGTCGTTGCAAAAATGCAAAAATCAAAATTACTTACCTGGAACTTTTCTCCTGCGTCGCAGTTCAACTAAGCTAAAAATATAAGCTACCCACCCGACGATAGATATATATTTCCTCTTTCCCACCTGGTGACAACGTTAAAAATGCGGTAACAAGGGTGTGCCGAATTACCCCGGTGGTCCAGATTCCCCCACTTTCCCCTATTATCTTCTTTACAGGTCGGCTTCCTATAAACTGCAAACTACCCTGTCCTGTTTTCTTATTATTATTTGCCGAAATGGGAAAACGCTAAAATTCTAAAAAAGGTTATGACTAAACTAATTCGGAAGGCACTTGGAGCAGCACATATAATTAATGACCCTCCGGCTCACAATACAAAGCCCGGATTATTATTTTTTATGGGCTTTAGTAGCAGCACACTTAGCTTTGAGTCACGAGGTGTTTTGATAGGTTTTAGTGTTCAATGGTTGTCAAGGCAATGCAAAGAAATGTAAATGGTGCAATACTGTGAACTGTAAACATCGTGATATTGTATCATGTATTTCTATATATATACTGATTTCTCATATGCAATACCTTTTAACTGACGAAGGAACTTTGTGTCCGAAACGTCTTACATCTTACAAAAAGTATGATATATAAAATATGCCCTGTTGTCCGTGTAAATCAAAACCTGTCCAAAACTAAAACACGGTACAATATTTTTTGCATGTGATGACGTCGATTTGGGTGCATAAAATTCTCTAATTGACTAACATTATAAAGTAAAGGAATCTTGTCTCTTCTCCGACCATTGCCAATGTTGTATTAAGCAAACAATCCACAGTACTACGGCAGCTCGTCAGCTCGATGTAGAAATACAGTACAAAAACACATCAGACACAGGTAAGTAAACTATTGGGAAATTTGAACTTCTGTACCACCACATTCTGTCATCGAAAAATTGGGAGAAAACTACTTTAACAACAACTAAACAGCATATCTGGTGGCGTAACAAAGCATGTATGCTGTTGCCCTCTGCACTTCCTCGGCCGGTACTTCCTTAACAGAGGTATCGTTCATGTGGTACCAACCAGCTTTCGACTGGTTCCAGCAGAAGGCAATCACATATCAGAGGTTCATATCACAAGTACATTTTTCATTGTTACAGCGCTTGCGCCTAACAGTCGCCGTCACTGCTGAAAGGCGGCGATATCGAGGCTATATACGTTTTAAGAGTCATATTTTTCCCAGAAACTGTTGTCAAGTAGTTAGAAATGTTTTCGGGATATTAGTCTGGGTTATTTGATGAAAAGTTTAAACTTCCGAATATTTCGAGTTTATTGATAGCTCTTTTTCAACGGAATGTCGATCATGAACAGCCAAGTTTTTCAAACACAATGTCATCTTCATCACTTGAGTTCCCTTCCTACATACCTCTCATTTAAATGAAGTATATTACGTATTCTTGCAATTCCCGCCGAACCATTAAACGCCTATTCGCTAAACGGCACAAATAATTACAAATAACACGTTTTTGCAATTCCCGCCGAACCATTAAACGCCTATTCGCTAAAAGGCACAAATAATGACAAATAGCCCGTTCCATATATACACGTTTCACTAGCTCACAGCCCCTACAGTTGATTTTATTTTTCCCTGATTTTGTCCAATCCTGTTGAATTCTTGTTAACAATGATAATCCTAATACTACTAAAATCCTGCAGCCATGACGATCCTCCTACAATGCTTCTATAAAGGGGTCCCAAATTGGGTTAAGTGTAACGTTTCTCCTATCCCGATTTATACCTGCTTCCCTTATTCTAATTTCTATCGCTTCCCTAACAGACCTTCTTACGGATTTCTGCTCTACTGCAACAATTTTAACATCACGAGGGTTCAGATCATTCCGACAACTATATACATGACATGACACTGCTGATTTAGAAAACCTGCCGTTCCGAATATCCCCTATATGCTCCTCCACCCTTACCCCTAGCAGCCTACCTGATTCCCCTATATATGTTGACCCACATTCGCATTTCATTTCATAAACTGCCCCCCTTTTCTCTCCCTTACTCATAGGATCCTTAACATGTGTCAGTAAACTTTTGAAGGTAGTCTTAGAACTATGAGCAGCCTTTAAGCCATGATTACGTAATGCCCTACTGATACGCTCACTGACTCCTTTGATGTACGGTACTGACACATACTCATGTTTTCCAACGTCCCGTGGCTCCGTCTCTCCTTGCTCCTGCGGTCTTTGCTGTCTTCGCTGCGGCTGCTCTTCGTCTCGCTCCTCCTGTTGATTGTTGCTCGTGGTCGTTTCGGCTCGCTCCTGCTCCTCCTGTTGACAGTTGTTCGTGGTCGTGTCGGCTCGCTCCTGCTTCTCCTGTCGGTTGGTTCTCGTGATCGCTTCGTCTTGCTCCTGTTCCTCCTGTTGGCGGGTGTGTGTAGCAGCTTCCTCTTGCTCTGAAAGGAGATGGTTGCACTGAAAGGAATCTTCAAAGAAAACGGATACCCAAAACGGTTCGTCGATAAGGCCCTCAAGCGGACGGTTGAAGCAGCTGGGGGTACCAACCAACGAGGTCACCAACGGGAGGAGCGGGAGCAAGAAGAAGCTGCTACACACACCCGCAACAGGAGGAACAGGAGCAAGACGAAGCGATCACGAGAACCAACCGGCAGGAGGAGCAGGAGCGAGCCGACACGACCACGAACAACTGTCAACAGGAGGAGCAGGAGCGAGCCGAAACGACCACGAGCAACAATCAACAGGAGGAGCGAGACGAAGAGCAGCCGCAGCGAAGACAGCAAAGACCGCAGGAGCAAGGAGAGACGGAGCCACGGGACGCTGGAAAACATGAGTATGTGCCAGTACCGTACATCAAAGGAGCCATTGAGCGTATCAGTAGGGCATTACGTAATCATGACTTAAAGGCTGCTCATAGTTCTAAGACTACCTACAAAAGTTTACCGACGCATGTTAAGGATCCTATGAGTAAGGGAGAGAAAGGGGGCAGCTTATGAAATGAAATGCGAGTGTAGGTCAACATATATAGGGGAATCAGGTAGGCCGCTAGGGGTAAGGGTGGAGGAGCATATAGGGGATATTCGGAACGGTAGGTTTTCTAAATCAGCAGTGTCATGTCATGTATATAGTTGTCGCAATTATCTGAACCCTCGTGATGTTAAAATTGTTGCAGTAGAGCAAAAATCCGTAAGAAAGTCTGTTAGGGAAGCGATAGAAATTAGAATAAGGGAAGCAGATATAAATCGGGATAGGGAAACGTTACACTTAACCCAATTTGGGACCCCGTCTTAGAAGCATTGTAGGAGGATCGTCATGGCTGCAGGATTTCAGTAGTATTAGGATTATCATTGTTAACAAGAATTCAACAGGATTGGACAAAATCAGGGAAAAATAAAATCAACAGTAGGGGCTGTGAGCTAGTGAAACGTATATATAAGGAACGGGTTATTTGTCATTATTTGTGCGTTTTAGCGAATAGGCGTTTAATGGTTCGGCGGGAATTGAAAAAACGTATTATTTGTAATTATTTGTGCCGTTTAGCGAATAGGCGTTTAATGGTTCGGCGGGAATTGCAAGAATACGTAATACACTTCATTTAAATGAGAGGTATGTAGGAAGGGAGCTCAAGTGATGAAGATGACATTGTGTTTGAAAAACTTGGCTGTTCATGATCGACATTCCGTTGAAAAAGAGCTATCAATAAACTCGAAATATTCGGAAGTTTAAACTTTTCATCAAATAACCCAGACTAATATCCCGAAAACATTTCTAACTACTTGATATCAAGGCTCATTATATGCGTGTTTCTATACACACGCATATCATAAACGCGTCGTCCACCGCAGATTTTCGTCTATCTTAATACCGAGGTACTTAGTGTAATATTTTCTTTGCAGAGGTGCGTTTTTAATGTTATTTTGAAAGTCAATATTTTTCAATCGAAAGAAAGTTGAAAAGCTGATTTCTTGGCGTTCACCGTTAGGCGGTTGCAGTTTACCCATTCACAAATGTCAGATATGCTTTGATTTATGTTTCGTTGGAGGGATTGTGATGAGTCCGAAGTATAGAGGAGGGCAGTATCATCCGCAAGCAGGTATGAAGATATGGAGGTATGAGAGAGAGAGAGAGAGGGGGAGAGAGATCATATATATTCACACTTTAAAGGCTAGAGAAGCCGCGTCTGCCTCATAATATAAGAAGACGGGAGGGATTACCCTTAGTATTCCGGCTTTCTCTAGCTCTCGTGCTCATTTTTGCCTGCCGGCTGGACGTCTGTGCCGAGGTGAGACCTTTGCAGTGGTGTGGTGTTTCCTTTTTTATGTTTCGTGTGAAACTGGGTCTGTCAGCTCGTTTTCTGGAACTCCTCGATGACCAGGGATTCATTGAAGGGTTGCTAGAATGCTCTCGCTATCGAACACGCTAAAAGGTGCTGAAAGGCTCCAGATGCATCTATTTTAGATGATGGTGTATCTTGAAACGACAGCATACTAGCATAAGGCCAAGAGCAGGACAACGGATTCCAAAACAAGGTCTCGAGACTTTAAACACATATGTGTACTTGTACCGTCATTCAAACGCTGAAGTGCACCGCCGAGGAATCCCCAAGACTGGGTTACAGCGGCAGCACGAACACAGCCTGGGGCTATCACTCACGAGGCTGAATGCTTCGACCTTTTTTATTTATGATTGAATAATTAATATTACGGGTGTTTTTCATTTGGGCTGTCAGCCGAATTGTGAGCCTTGCTCAGTCTTCCAGGTGCGCACTGTCAATGAAAATAGTCACATGTTGGTTTGTATTATTTTGGAAAATTGACAATGAAAGATAATAGTATTGTTCTGTCGATTTTTCTCATGCAGGATATAGGTAAGTCTAGTCACATCAGACTTAACTTGTATGCTCACGCTAATGGATTAATACGAAACAGGTACGGTGAAAATAAATGGCAATCAATATGATTATGTTTTCGCAGTCACATGTGAACAGTTTTATGTGTGTAAGTGGTTCCATTGCGGCACAGCACAGACGAAAAGATCTAGCGCTACCCACAGTGTTGTCAGCTCAGGTCAGTGGCAGGTCAGTGGCTCATCCATTGCTATGGCCATTAGTGAGCTCCGGCCAAATACTCACTCCGGGACACAGCATCCGCTTGTAAAAAAGACATTGCAGGCTATGCATCGGGTCGCTGTCAGGTTCTTACATCCCTCTCCTGCATAGATGTTTCCTCAAACATATTTTAAAGCTGAGGAGTGAGCCATCCTGAATCGCCGGTGGCAAACTATTGAAAGCTGCTGCAGCACGGTACTTATACAATCTCCTCCCATTCTCAGTTCGTATGCGCGGGAGGCGCAGGTTTCCGTCCTGACGAGTCGTAACGTCTCTAAGTTCTCGCCTGGTTACGAACTCACGCATTAGACCAGCCGGCTGGCCCGTTACCATCACTCGTTTCAGCAGACACTGTGTCTGTGCTTCTTCGCACCATCCGGGCGGCTGCTAAGCTGACACGGACGGACAGGGGTGCCCTCTATGCGTCCCCTGAGCCGCAGAACAATTCTAAACTTAGCCAAAAAGGCGCTCGCAGACGTCCAGATTCACACAATCACATCTTAAGCCATTGCTGAGGATTCAGGATTTAATCCATGCTCTGCCGTTACGGACAGGAAAATAACATACATAGTTGTTGTTTTTTGTAGTTTCTCTGCTTAGGTACAAAGAAAATTTGTATAATCTAGGCCTTTCAGAGCCAAGCACCCTCATTAGGCAGTTTATTGTAATGAAACTAACAAGCTACGTAATTACATGAGTATTTGGCTGAAATAAAATACTCATATAAATACAATATCAACTAATATACTATGCAAACATGCAAACATTTGGGGTGCAAGCTGATTCACAAATCATGTCACGAAAAGTTCGTCAATTATTGTGCACAGTAGTCTGGGGACTAAAACAAACAGACACGGACCAGCCAACATACAGGACAACAGATAATTCACGTCACCTTTACAATCACAAGTGAGCAATGAAAATATTGGAAGCTTACTCCAGCTCTTTAAAACATATGTTGCCGTCCAGCGCTGACACAGCTATCAGCGAAGGTGGGCCACATGACCTCCACCATGGCTGGTTGGCCACAACACTACTGCCAGTCAAACGCGTTCTCCCTCCGTGCGGTCCGCGAGGCGAACTCGTGCATGAGCTCCTGTGTGCCTCGAGCATATAGTGCGCATACTGCAGCCTCTCTGAGGTCGAGTGGAACCGCTCTGCCTATACCGCGCACACTGCAGAGTGATTTAGTCCGGGCTGACTCTCGGTGGTTCTGAGTCAAGATAGCTTGTTCTGAGTCTGCCTTTCGGGTGGCGCAGCTGGCTAAAGGACCGCTCCGCGGTGCATGAGGTCGCGGGAGCCGTAGGAATGATCCGCAGTAGCTCGACGCTCGCGGGGCCCACCCGAGCCAGCTGAGGGTGGTGTAGTGTTACCGTCGCTTCCTTCAGATTCCCCAGTGGGAAACCCTGGCGCTTGCAGACATTTCGCAGCATGCTGCAGTGCAACGCCAGCTGCTCACTGTCCAGTCTGTAAAACTCGGCACTTTGGATGATGTCGTGCCCTGCCCCCGTGAGAAGTGCCGCTTCGGCTTGGGCTGCACGCTCCTTGTCGCTGGTTTCCTCTTCCGACTCCCCACTGTACCTCCGGGAACCTTGAAGCACATCGAAGGAGGTTTCGTAGTAAGCTTCGCGGTATTTGTCTGTTGGAGACCTCGGATGGTAGGGCTCGCTGTCATCTAGTCGGCGAGGAAGCTTCTTGGGCCGTTTGAGCTGAGGAGGGTCCGCGTGAAGCTGTTCAGCTTTCTGAAGAACTTCTTCATAGAAACATTCAAAACGTAAGCGTTGGCAGGAGACGGTTTCTTTCAGGGTTCGGACCAGCTGCATGTTTGCGGAGATGGTCTGCTGCTCGCTCTGAACGGCCGTCACGACTGGGTTGGTCATGTGCAGCTGGTGCAGAGCCAGCATCACACCGAAGAGAAACTCGAAGGTCCCCATCACACATGCGTGGCCACTGACCGTGCTCCGCACCTTGACGCTGCTCTCCCTGTCACACTGGAGAGTCTGCAGTGCGGCGCGGGCGGAGGAGAAGTTTCGAACCAGCGACGCCAGCGGTGGTTCACGGTAGGCCCACCGGGTGGGAGGTAGGTGACGCAGAGTCGTATCTGCTTCGAACGACTCGAGAACAACCTCTCCCTTTTTGATGCTCGAGAAAACTATGATGTCCCCTGCCGAGTGCACAGCGTAACGGAATCTCATCCAGGCAGTCTTGAACGACGAGGTTTCACCTGTGTGCCGTACAGTGGACGAGAAGGTATCTCGGCTCCTCTTTTTCATGAGTGCTTGCGCCCCTGTGAGCGAAGGAGTTAATTTGATCAAAATGATTGGATCATTTAACCGTCCAGAATACCCACGAAAACTGCCGCTGATTGAAATGAATACGTACAGTGCTATAGTGGCGGAGAAGGTGTGGTAGTGACGTCATGATGATGGTAATGGTGGTGAAAATGATCATAATCTGTCAAATATATTTTTTGTCGTGACCATGCATGGTATGTAAAGCCGTGGACTATTGGCTTTTAAAACTCTTAAAATATATATATATATATATATATATATATATAAATTGGCAAACTATGCTCATTTTCACTACATTTACCATCATCAAGAATTCGTACACACTGAATTACCATATTGTAACTCTGACACCACCGCTAAATAACGCTGAAAAACCATATATAGGTTTCGTCCCCTGAATTATAATCAAGTGTGAGCAGTATAGAGTTGAACTATTTCAGCCAGTGGCAACTCAATCTAGCAGTGGTGTCATGACTCATTTATTAGACATTCTGATCATTCAGGCATGAACAAATAGGGGATGAGGTGGCTTAGTGGATATCACCCTTGTCTTCTAAGCCACCGGTCCCGGGTTCAAGTCCCGGCGGAGCCTCTGAATAAGTCGATCTGATCCCCAAAATCCCTTCCAACATGGTGAGAGTTGGCGACGCCGTATGACCCTGGCAGTTGGTGCGTCGTTAAACCCCAACAATTATTATTAGGCATGAACAAATAAACAATTCTTCGCCGTGCCCCTTGCCTGCCCTTTCAAGGTTTTGAGACTAGGGTTTTGCAACGCGGCAGATATTGTTATGCGGAGGAAATCACAGATCGACAGGGGTTCATAACCTCCTTGTTAAGTATTTGATCTTCTCGTGTCTGATAGCTCGAGCTCAGCTGGTGGAGCTGGAAGGAATTTTCTGTTAAAAAATCATGACAGTTGGTACAGTAAGCCATAGCCAATGCGTACACAATGCCGCAGTTTTAAACCAGGAAATGTATACGCGCATAGGCGCAGGAGCCTTGTTCAAATTGTGCGGGGAGGAGGCAAAAATTTTCACCGCTGGTGGGGTCTAATGTGATTCGACTTTTCGCTCGATTTTTTTAAGGAAAACGATCTAGAGTCGGCTCAAAGTTGGAACGGTGTGGACACTGCCCCCCAGTGCGAAATTGGAGACGGCAGTTGCCCCCCCCCGTTCCAAGGCCTATGAATGTACGGTGGCACAGTATAGCTTCCGATGTGTGCACAGCGGCGCAGTTTCTCACCAGGCACTGTGTGGCGGTACGGTATAACAGGGCAGACGCGTGTACAGCGGCGCAGTTTCAAATCAGGCAAAGTTTGGCGGTACAGTATAACACGATGTGTGCACAGCGGCGCAGTTTGAAAAGAGGGTTACAGTTTTGAGGCACTTCAAGACAAAATTCATTTATGAATTTATTATATTTATTTTTATCACTAAATGGCAACTTTTGCCTATTAAATCTTAAAGCGATAGAGAAGAAAAGGGATCCTTCCCAAGAAGTTACCAAGCAGAAATATCAAGATAAATTATTCGTTGCGTCGGCCAGTTTCTTCGAGCTGAGTCCATTTTCACACACCATATCGTCCATGACGAGGTATCCAGGGATGTTGATTTGTGATCGTCTGGCGAGTGAGATATAGGTGAAGGGAAGAAGGAGTCTCTTCCCCACGTCTACTCGTGTGCTTTCCAATCCTGTGAGGCAGTGATGTGGCGTCACAAATCAGGGAGAAAGTGATAAGCCGGGTGGCATTGATGAGCTAGAGGTGTAACCAGTTAGGGTGAACCTGGTAATAGACCCGGGACGGCAATACCTTGCCAGGAGTGGCACGAATCAGGGCGGCAGTGACCAGCTAGGGCTGACACTGTTCAGGGCAGCAGTGATAAGCCAGAGGAGGCACAGGTATCGGGGGCGCTGAACACAGGATTTGGGGTGCTCAAATTAGGATTGGGGGTGTTCGGGCACCCTCAGAGAGATAAACAAGTTACACCCCTGCCTCCTATGCCGTGTCTTAATTCGCTCCAAAACAACCTTGCTTATCTTACGTAAAGCTTCAGTCATTTTGCTTGTGAATCTTTTTGGTAAGCATGGTGCCATGATTCCGAGCGTGCTTGACACCCTGTTCGATCTCTTTACTGAGGTTTATTCATTGCTTGATATTTAAAACTGACGTGATCCCAACAATATCGCAGGTCATTTTTGCTGCCGGGTCACCGTAGAATCTATGCAGCGCTGTGGCGCCTGACTGGAGCTCGGAGTTGACAGTCCAGTGGGCCGGGCGTCTGGCCTGGCTCGTCGCTGGTACCCTCCGGCTGAGTCAGAAGACTGCGTCGGCGGCGACGACGGGTATTTCGGGCGGCTGCGACGCCGGCCGAGGAGTGACCCATCACGGCAGCAGGCTCGGCCAGTCCTCGCTGGGTGGTGCTCGCGCTCGCCGCTGCTCGCTGCTCGCTGCTCTCGTGTAGCCGAACAGGTCAGTCCGCGCAGATGAGCAGGCGCTGTGGGCCAGTGAGGGGTGTGTCCGATCTGCTCGGTGTGATGCGCCTCTGAGGTTGAGCGGGTAAAGTGCATGTTCGGTGTGCTGGACCAGCTCGGCTCGTAAATCCGTCTCTGTCGTATCCAAATCTTACCCACACCTCGTTCTCCCGGTGCTTCCTTTCCCACAATGTTCTTGTTTTTTGTGTGTTCACCCCTTTGCTCTTTCCCTCCAACTCACTCACGCTTATTGCTTTTCAGTCTTACTCCCTCACTGTCTCTCTCGCCCCGCCTCTTCACGGTGCATTCCAAGCAAACGTGCAGTGGTAAATGACTGTCAGCTCAAAGGTCATATACCGGTCTTGGTCACATATTTCTATGGAACAGATATTGGTAAGGTAAAACATAATTTTTAGATCCTCTGCAAAAAAATTTGCATATGCCAAATATATATGAGTAGCTTCTGTAAATCATCGTCGAGTAGTCTTTGTAGTTTTTCCTTGTTAATTTTGCCTACGTAATCATGATTTTGTCCTTAATGACCTCATCCCTAACTGATGTCAGAGAGAACACCAACCCCCCCTGAACTCAGCTTCAGCTATAAACAAGTATCCTCCGTTATTTTCCCCACTTTTTAAAGTGCTTGGCTCCACACGCCATTTTTAAGCAGGGATAATATTTATCACTTGGCAATTATATAAACAGATCGTACTAAATTTTTGCTTACCACACCGCCGACTAGCATTCCTGCTTGTGTTATAGAACTAACCTATCCAGGACCCCCTGGGTCGAGAAGAAATATTCAGCTTTGGTTATAGGTAGTTAGAGCTTGTCAAGCTTTCTCTCCTCCAGTCCCTCACATCCAAAGTCCCTCTGGTCACGGGTGTTAACCTCACTGACGGGTCCAGGGCGAATCTTTTTGGGTGGTGCAAACGGGGCTGCCATTTCGATGAGTTGGGGGAGGGTTAAGTGTGAGCTTTGCTTGGTTCGCGCTCTAGTCTACGCCAACCGGTGTGCACATTAAAAACCGAGTCAACCTAGATTTTGCTCACAGAATTCTGGTACCTTCCATTACCGCCCATTTTGGGGCGCAAAATTACCAGAAGGGTGTCTAAGGGATGATCGCCAAACCTTGGGTCCATAACTGGTAAAGCTCGAGTTTTTTTCCGTAGGCACCACAATTGTCAGGTCTTCTTTACATGCAACCCGGTGACTTATTATTTAATGCGTTTATCAAAATATAGGACTGAGGCTGAACTCTTTTGGAACCCCGTAGTGGAGATAATGAATGAAGCTATAAACTTCGTTTTTTATTTAAGTATTTTTGTATCTCAGGAGCGCCGCCACCAGAAAAAAATATAAAATAAAACATATGACGGAGCCAGTGATATTTTAACCCTCTCTCCGGATCTGGAGTCATAGAGATTCCTCCTGCTCCAGCCGCTTGCAATTCTCTGTGTGCTTTCCTCCAACCGCGGCTATTGTCAAAACGTGGAGATTCCGAGGAAAACGGGGTTCAGGCCTCCGGCCCCTAGCCCTAGTCGGACTCTGATGGAATTTGAGTTGGTTGCTTGTATTATTCATAAAATGTTAATGAGCAAGTTTATTGAAGTTGACCACCGTCAAACTGTCGATGCTGCAGTGGTCTGAGGTGCAAGTGGATGTCTAACACCCATCTACTTCACTGCAATGTTGGCCCGTGGCAGGACCTTATCTTCCATCACGAGCGCGGAACGGGGGGAGGCAAAGGGAATTTTCTCCCAATGATCCGATTTTTGATTGTTTGGGAATTTGTTTGGGTGCGATTTCCCCCTTCCCTCCTTCCCGTTCTGAACTACTGACTGATATCCCACACCGTGCCGTTCGCCCGCTGACGATGCTGTGCTGCGCTGACTCTCCTGTTAGCTGCTGCGCCGCACCACTCCGGCGTTGTGCGGCGCAGCATACAGTACAGACGCACTCAACCGCAATGCCGTAGGAAACTGGGAGGACTGCTGCTGCCGCTCTCTGCTGGTGATATCATAGAAAACGGGTCTGAAATTTACTAAAAACCCGTAAAAAATGTATCCTCCATCTTGAAAAAGTTCTCCTTCATCTTAGACAGGGCCGCCAGGGAGTGGAGTAGCGCTGGTGGTGGATGGGTGACAGGAGCCAATGCCACGCTCCATGGATCACTGTGACTGCACCCTGACACTGTGCCAGGCTGGAAAGAGGCTTCAGGACCCTCCCCCTCCTACCGCCCAGTGCCAGGCTGGAGGCCGGGGCCGAGCCGAGACACGGAGAGAAGCTCTTATTGTCGAACTGAGACACACAGGCTCTGTTGCCAAATTCTACCCCCGAGAGAGAGAGAGAGAGAGAGAGAGAGAGAGAGAGAGAGAGAGAGAGAGGGAGGGAGGGAGGGAGGGAGGGAGGGAGGGAGGGAGGGAGGGAGGGAGGGAGGGAGGGAGGGAGGGAGGGAGGGAGAGAGAGAGAGAGAGGGAGAGAGAGAGAGAGGGAGAGAGAGAGGAGATATTTGATGAGCAGTGCGCAGACACAGACTCAGGGACTCCGGTGTTCACCAAAACGGCCCAACTGGTTCAGGCAGAACTTCTTTAGCATACACAGCTAAATCTGGGCAGGGAACACCGGCTTAAACATCTATAGCGCAGTGGCAGGGGACACTTTCGAGGGGAGGACACTGATGCGTAAGCTTTTCCCCACTATAGTATTGAAGTAATGAGGAAAAATACCATGATGAGCCTCGGGATGTGTCTATGTGTGTGCGTGTTTTGTCGCGGTACGACAGAGTGTGCGTGTTGCAGGGAGCCACACAAAATGGTGCACTGGAAGCGTGACCTGGACCTCTACACCATCGGCCGCCCTCTGGAGCGCAATGCCGGCTTCTGGCTCGACTACATGAAGGGGCTGAAGGGTGAGCTTCTGCTGCTGTTCGCACTCGGAGCGCGGTATAGACTCGGAGTTAAGAATATTGAATGGCTTTCACGAGCTAAATCTGCACTTAAGGATTAATTAGCGAAGACCATTTTCATTTTTATTTAAGGTGTCCTGCTCTCGCCTAAACATATTGTTGTAATAAGACGACATTGAAAGCTGTTTCCTCTAAAAAAGAACGATTGAGTGCAATCAGGATCACCGCGTTTATCGGTAGGTTTGTTAGTTGCCGATAGTACGATATAATATTGGATGATTTCTTGCGCTGTCTCTTATCCCGGTCTTCGATCCCGAATGGTTGTTTGAGCGTTGGAATGTGTGGTGTGACTTTGTCGTGCACTGGATGGTGACTGTGATATTTGTGTACCACTTCTATGTATTTTTAAGCCGCTAACGCGACCATAACGCATGTTTCCGAGTGAGTTTGTCTTTTGGAACCGCCAGAGCGATGATTAATACTTATCACATCATTTTACTAATACACTCAAGACGAATCAAAAGAAAGGGTACCATCATTCCGCGCAAGCCCGAAATAGCTCGACATGTATCACACTGGGTAACCCATGTAAGAGCCGACGTCTCCTAAAACAAATATTATGACATTTCCTAACGAAAGCTCGCCTCGGTCTAGACAGCATGCCGACTGCCCCGTCTAGACTTTGGAGAACGCTGCTGACCCAGCATAGTTGGAGGGTGTGATTCTCGGCGCCCAGCCGCGCCCGGCGGCCCCGTCCGTGCGGCTCTGAGTAACGCCCTCAGCTATGTGGCGTCGGTCCGCCCACTGGGCTGGTTTTGGCGCCAAGCTGGTTTGGCAGCGGGCCGCCGCGTCGCTGCCGACGCCCTAAAACGGCGCGGCTGCTGACCCAGCCCGAAGCGAACGCCGCTGCCGACGACACTGCTGTCGCTAGGTCCTGCCCCCGTTTAAAGCGGGCAGCGGGCGGCATTTATCAGGCTGTCAAATTGAGACAACAGATTTGAAGGATCTGCTGTCTTCTGTCCAACGCCTGAACGTATAGTGGCCTGAGACAGCGGTGTGGGAAGAGAGATGTTTTATTTGGATGCCTCTGCAGTTCTGTCATAATACCGAACTACGTCACTTGACAATAAATGGGTTTGCGCCTTTTTAATGACCAAAACATTACGAAAATTATGCAGATAGTTTCCGATCAGGCAAATATACATGCCTCTCTAGATTCAGTATCAAAAACGAAAATTGCGTTTCAAAAACGCAAAATGTTATTCCTTGGAATTGAAATGTTCTATTGAAAATCAACCAGGGCCCGTTGCATAGGGAATATGGACCTAAAATATGATCCGCGGGTTGTGCGCCGCAGTAGACGGCCGTGCCAGCCAGAGATCTGTGTGATGTACCGTTTGCTGAGGCATGCTGGCGCACAGCACAAGTGGCGTATTTGGGAGGCAGGCTTATTCTGGTGCACTCGAGTTTCTACTCTCGTGCTGGCTGTAGGCCAGTACAGACTAAAATACATTCGTTCAAATGCTGACCTATAAGAAAACTCGTTTATGGAACTTACTAGGTTGAATCAATTCCGTGATGTGCTAAATACCTAGAAGAACTCCTCTACGAATAGTTTCCACAATCGTCACATATCGTCACTGTGTCCGCGAGGAGTGCTGAAGGGGCCAAATAAGAATTGCATATCACGGAGCTGTCATTCTTTACCAGCCCTTCGTCTCACAGTCAAGGCGTGTCCTCTCGCTCAGAGAAGTATCGCGACTCAGCCACATCTGAGACTTTTCCAGCTTAGTCATCGCGTTGCTCCGGTAGCATCGATACACCTCTATGACGTTTCCGTACCAAAATACCACGCTTTCCCCTGCCGAGCTCCATCATTCATCGGAAGCGCCGGTCTCCGTATACGAACACGTCCGCCAGATGGCGTCATTCTGGCGAATTCTCACCTCAGGACTGACGGGCTAGTTAATAGTTATCTCCTGAAGTACCGATGACGTCACTCCAATCCCGGCGACCTGCTTGCCTGAGACAAGCCGACTGATAGCGCCCGCTTATTGCGTATTGGCAATAGTTCCGTTAACTCCGGATGACATCACATAGATCGAGGCGTTGAACCCCCTACCCCACCCTTTTCTGAGGTGCCGTCCTGCTGAAGTGCTTAGAAAAGGGTTTCTACGAAAAGGACTGTCGCTGAAAGAATCCTTGCTCTATCCTAAAGGTAATGTCTTCAAAACCTGTAACGCTGTCAGAGGCCTCGTCGAGTGATCAGTGACTTCGTGCGGACTGAATACGTTTCATTGGTGTTGTTTGATTCGATGAAAGATTGCTGGCCTGTGCGGTAAGTGAAGAACTGATCTGGAGGCCAGCGGCCAGCCTGCCGCTGAGCATTTTCACCGCCAATGGCTCATGATGATCATCTGTTTCGGGTCAATCTGGAAGCGGATCTATGGTGTTTTCTCACCATTAACTCATCCCCGCCTGGGACTACCCCCCCTCGGGTTTTCGAGAATGATTCCGAGCTTATTTAAATGAGATGCACGTCGCATTGCAGGCCTCCAGAATGATTAATTTGATAAATTATGACCAAAAATTGCCATCAGGCCAGGTCAACGAGTTATATTGCCATTTCTAAACCCGTTAAGGCGATTCTAATCGTCTAAAAGAGACTGACAAAACCAGGGTTTAACTCAGCTTCTAGAGGAGCTAGATCAAGTTTCTAAGTATCATTCTAAAGCTCTTGAATGGAAAAATCCGCGCGCTGTGATCCGTTCTGAGGTCAGGTTGATACCAAGGTCACCAAAGGCCATGGCTTCCAAAATTGTGTGTGTCTGTAATTTTTGAGCGAAACAAGCTAGTCTTAAGTTTGGTATCATGGTAATTAGCATGGCGAAAGAGTTGAATGATATTTAACATGACCTTCAAAGGTCATTATTTGACCTTGACCGAGGCTCAAGGTCATGCGGCATATCATCTGAATCCTTAGGTCAAGAGGAACATGTTGCTGTCTTTCGTTTTGTTTTAGGTTTCGCGGCTCCTGAGTTAAAAAAAAACATTCTAAATGGGTCTAAATTCGATCACTTTTGCCTCACTGTGACAGTGACGTCACGGGTCAACGAATTTGGTTCAAACTCGGCTCCAGAGAAGAAGACTGTAAGGCACTTCCAGCGCCTTTTTGTATCTCTTCCAGTTCTCGAGATTGTAGGGGGTCGGATTGCCCCCCTCCCCATGCGGTATTGTGTACGAAAAGAGACCGGGCGGTGCCGGGTTAACCCACCAGTCAGCCCAGCTGACGGCAGCAGCTGATGGAGACTCCGGTAGTCAGCCGTAGATTGGCAGACTACAGCGGACTTTAGATTGGCAGACTACAGCGGACTTTGGCAGCAATAGTTAGCCCCAAAGTTTTGGCATACCTTGTGTCTGGCTCAAAGAGTAGTCTTGAAGAACACAGATGTGGTTGGGAGATAGAGGTAATTGGAGACCAGCTTAAGTTTGAAGTTTCCATTTCCAGCCAGTTACGTGGACGCTCAAACATCGATATTTTTATAAGCATTTTTACGTTAAACTATCGCTTCTGCCACTTAACGACTGCAGCCGGGAATCCGGAGACCTTGACTAATACAGCTCGGCGTCATGAAACTCCTGAATGGAAACAGGGAATACGGATCGTTGTGGCTACCTCCATAGTGAGCCCTCCAGTCGGCACGTGCGCGCTTAGATGTTATTTCGGAGGTGCGCTTAGGTACCTTACGGGCATTTTCCACTGGCGTCTCCTATCGTACTTCCTCAAGGAATTCTAGGTATAAACTCTAGGTATCTTAAGTTCCGCTTATGGAAGACAGCCAAGCCGAGCTCCAACTTTCCTCAACACCCCTGTCGGTTGTGCATCGATGAAAATGCATCGATGATCGTTTCATTAGGTTTGGTTGTAAGTGACAGAATCGGCACAAGCAAATTCAGAAAGAGACGGGAGCAAAAGAAAAGTAAGACAAATTATAGCCCAGTTTTAAGGCCCTCAAACATTCAGTTGCATTTTGAACCCATTCATGATCCGCTCATTTACATTGCGTAGGATTAGGCCATTCAATGGCCTACTTTTGCGACACCGCCGACCCTGAATGGCCTCGCGGCTGAGTAAGAGGCAGTTACTCCATGTGACGAGGCAATGGGATCGTCCCAAAGCCAAGCATCTCATGCAACCTTAACCCTCGCCCCACCGGGGGCATCGATGGCCCCTAAGGTTTTTCCGGGATAGCAGAAAAACGACGAGGCGCAGCACCGCGGTTGAGGGCTCTACCTCTCATTGCATCATTTTCCCATCATCCCTGAGATTTTTACCCCGGGTCACCCAAGGTCAGGTCACCAGACGAGGTCAACCAAGGTCACCTCACTTCACCTTTAGAGCTCTGTAAGAGCACATTTCAAAGTCGATCGATTTGAAACTTCCTACACTTCATGACCTCTCCAGGGTCTACAAGGTGTATATCCGGGATTTTTCGATTTCGTGCCCTGAGGTCAGGTCACGAGGCGACCTCTCCCATTGGAAAAGCATGGGAAAAGCTATTTCATGATATAAAAGCCACAAAAATGATTGCAAATACTCAGACTGCTCAGAACAACGTTTTTGGACACCCTTTCTCGGATCCCAGGGGTCATATTTGCCCTTTGACTTTTCCAAGGTCATCCAAGGTCACCAGAGGTCAAAAACAGTATTTTGACAATAACTTTTGACCTAATTGAGCTAGAGCGGTGAAACAAACACCATCGTGTTTGTCTTGTCACTGGCTTTCATTTGATATACGGCAAGGTCACTTTTGACCTTTCGTGACCTCAGGTCATATTAGGTCACGAGGTGACCTCTGGAGGTCAAACCACTGGCGGGAGGTCTTTACGTTCCACATAGCGGAAAAAGTACTGGCAATTTGCTATCAAATGTACTTTACCAGGCCTCAATAGCTCTAATTACATAAGAGTTATGCCCAGTTTGCTTAATCATTGCATATTTGAGTGAAAATAGCCGATCGTGACCTAATTTGACCTCTGGAGGTCAAACCATTGACCTGAGCACTAAAACATGCGAAATAATTTCTTACTGAATTCACGCGAGCTTTCTATTGCACTTTACAGATTTGCGCTAACGCCCATATTTTCGGAGTTAGAGGGGGCCATCGATGGCCCCCCGGTGGGGCGAAGGTGGCGCCGGACCCCCGGTGGGGCGCGGGTTAAATTACTTCGTCGATTGGGTCATGAACATATCTAAGTCGTTTGAGCACTGGACCTCTCTGAGAAAGTGACTGATAATATTATTAGGGATGTTTATTATGTAAGGTACAATTGGCCGTCAAATCCCTATGTTTTTTATAGGTTTTGGAGTGCTGCGGCGAGGAGCATTATGATAAGTTGATGAGGTGTTCACTGGCCTGTCCCCTCGAATCCGAATGTAAAAAAAACTGAAGACTAGAACAAGA
The DNA here is from genome assembly GCA_034440635.1 of Lepas anatifera. Classification (NCBI taxonomy): domain Eukaryota; kingdom Metazoa; phylum Arthropoda; class Thecostraca; family Lepadidae; genus Lepas; species Lepas anatifera. Next base: position 98,550 of record JAOTON010001052.1, on the reverse strand, counting down.
ATCTTCAGTGTTTTTTACATCCAGATTCGAGGGGATAGGCCAGTGACCACCTCATCACCCTATGATTTTTGTCGGAGTATCCACAATCTGGATCCACTTGTTTACTCTCTCCTGACAAACTTGCGCTGCTAAATCAATCCTGAGTAACGTCTGCACAAGAGATACTCCAGCAGGCACTGTAATGAGACTAGGGAATAACTTTTGGAATCCATTCACAAAGGTGGTGTTTTGTTTCCCAATGTTGAGCTGGATTATTAACTCGTCTGGAAGTAGTAAATGATTGCAACTTCGTCTTTCGCTGACCTGAAAAATGCTAAAAGTTCCAGACATATGGTGGGTTGCACGCGCTGGTCTAATCTGCCGAACGAGCTCCCGTCTGGTATTGAGGAGAAGGAGTTTCAGAGAAGGCATGCGCACCTCAATAGTGACCTCATTGGTCATTGTTATTCGTAATCGGAAATTGTAGTGGGCCGATTGGGGAAGGGTGAATAAGGGGCTCGGCGGGCTCTTTTCGTACCTTTCTCTCCCCATGTAGCACTTGTTTTACCTTCGTCACCTGGTTTGGATCTGAATGATGGCGTACCTGAGGTGGGATAGCATGTCGTTCACACAATTTTAACGTTGATGCCGAGATGGAGCTAAGTATCAATCAGCGTCACTAACCTGCCCTGGCAGAAGAGAAGCGTGCACATCGGGGTAAAACGCCCCCCATCAGCAGCGATTTCATCAAAGTGGCCAGGCGGTACAGCTCTGACATCGCGTTCGGCGCCTCCGGAAAACGCGAGGTGGCAGTGAGAAACACACTCATCAACGTGCTGGAGACGAGGCCGGTGTACCAGCTGAAGATGGCGCCCTCCGTGCCGCAGTACACCAACTAAACATGGCCGCCGGTGTAAGAGGCAGTCGGGTGTTACCGCTTGGCTGAACCCCCGCTTCAAGCGTGCCAGCTTTGCCGTAGATGGGTAGTATGAGAAGCTTGTAGGCTACATTCGTGTGGGTTAGTTGGTGGGGTCATGGGATTGCATCATATAGCGATGTTGATGCCAAGAATACAAAAGAAATGTTCCTAGAAAGTGCAGTACAGCAACTTTGCTCGCCTGCAATGCTGCTGCAGTATTGCGCGTATTGCACGGGTGTAAGGCCGTACTCGCAGCCACGTGAGGTCAATACGCAGTGCGAAGAAAAAGCCCCCATGGTCTTTTACCTGGCGTTGACAGACTCAGCTACAGCCCGTGACCGTCGGTCACCCGGGCGACTGTCAAACTTGACACGTGACTGTCAGACTAGACACTTGACTGTCAGAAGCTGTAACCGAACGTTGGTCGGTTGCGAGACGCGTACCTGTCAGCTACACGCTTGACCGACGGCAACGACTGAACCCTGGCCCTCTTACGAGACACATGACCGTCGCATGAAGCACGAGACTGTCAGGTGCGGTGCGTGACTGTCAGGTGTTGGCCTCACTCGGTGCGTGACCGTCACCGGTGCGGTGCGTGACTGTCAGGTGTGGTGCGTGGCGTCACCGGTGCGGTGCGTGACCGTCACCGGTGCGGTGCGTGACTGTCAGGTGTGGGCGTGGCCGTCACCTGGTGCGGTGCGTGACCGTCACCTGGTGCAGTGCGGACTGTCAGGTGTGGTGCGTGGCCGTCACCTGGGCGGTGCGTGACCGTCACCTGGTGCAGTGCGTGACTGTCAGGTGTGGTGCGTGGCCGTCACCTGGTGCGGTGCGACGTCACCGGAGTGCGGATGTCAGGTGTGTGCGTGGCCGTCAGGTGCGTGTGACCGTCACCGGTGCAGTGCGTACGTCAGGTGTGTGCGTGGGTAGTGCGTCGTGACCGTCACCGGTGCAGTGCGTGACTGTCAGGTGTGGTGCGTGGCCGTCACCTGGTGCGGTGCGTGACCGTCACCTGGTGCAGTGCGTGACTGTCAGGTGTGGTGCGTGGCCGTCACCTGGTGCGGTGCGTGACCGTCACCTGGTGCAGTGCGTGACTGTCAGGTGCGGTGCGTGGCCGCCACCTGGTGCGGACGGTGCCCGGCTGACGCTGCGCTGAGTCAGGTTACGGTTGCGCCGGGCGGTTACGGTTACCCTAGCCGGGCTCTGGCAGCCGCTCTGGCGGCCTGCCCGGCCCGGCCCGGCCCGGCCCGGCCGTCGGCGGTGCCCCGCCCTCGGCGACCTCAGCATTGGCACTCGCCGCACCTGATGCCACCGCCCAGATGGGTTAACGGGTCACAATGGTGGTATTTAGGGTCGGACGTGCTCTGAAATGAAATGCAGCCACGGAGGCGACAATGCGGATCTTCTGTTGCTAGCCAGGATTTTGTGGGAAGGTTGCGGGGATGTTGAGCGGCGAAGGTAAATCGAGCTTGGAAACCATGTATGTGTGTGTACACAGATAAAGCAACCACGTATTGCATGACAATAGAAATGCTGTGTAGTTTGTCTCCCCGTCGAACCTTTCCAGATTTCTGGATCGTATGTTGGGCTCAAAAGCCTGCTGTTCTTGGTTGTCCGGGTTTGCGGTTATTAGCGGCTTCCTTGTGCCCCAGTCGGTCGAATGGCTGCGTAGTTGTGGCTGTTGGACTGTATTGGATGTATGTGAGCGGCACTTGTGAGAAATCGGCACGGTTAGATAGTTGTGTTGATGCATATTTCGTAGAATTATCCATGTCGATCACGTATATGTGGGGCAGCGATGTGTATGCAACGGTAAGTAGATGTTTGCATGTTGAAATATACGTTTTTAAACGAAATATCTGCATTGTGTTCTTTCTAGCCTGACTCTATTGCATGGAAAGAAACCCCCAAGTATGATTTTCGCGTCTTTTTCTATCGGTGATAGCATCACTGTGTTACTTGTTTGCCTCGCAAGTAAAGGTGTCTTAAGAAGGGCTCGGTCACTCGAAGCCAGAGGTTGGCACGAGGTCAGCCAGGGCGAATATGGGCGCAGCCAGCTGACGAAAAGTACTCGAAACGGCTGCTCAGAAAGTTTCGTCGGAGAATAGCTTTTATACTCATGTGGATATGTACTGTTTTATGCTCACAACAGTGATTGCGTAAACTATCTAACCCAAAAATTTAAATTCACGGATTTGATGTATAAAAAAGTCAACTAACCACAGCCATGATGTTGTCAAAACAGCGATGTTTCAGAAGCTTTCCGACGCCAGTAGATAAGCTGAAGCGCCGCTCTGTGCGGATAATATGGAGTATGGCGTTATCGCGCCGTGTCTTCCTCCGCTACACTTCTGCTTGTCTCGTGCCGTCTTGCTGAGCCACTCACCTTTTGGCTATCTCGCGGCGTTTTCACGCCGCTCAGCGGTTCCGCCTGAGGGCGTGGCCCATCCGTCACTAACCCAGCGCTGCTGACAGGCGAGCACGGCGAGCTGGGGCCCCGTCACATCCCGTACGTGCCCACGCCGCGGCCTCCGGCGCCGCGCGCGCGCAGCCTGCCCCGCTGGGCCGAGCCCGCCTCCAACCTGGACCGCATGCCCTACCGCGACCCCTTCGACGACCCCTTCTTCGCCGACCCGGAGGGCGACTTCCCGCACAGCCCAGCCTACGACGAGCTGCGAGGCATCATCGACCGCGCTCGCAAGCGGTTCCGCGACCGCCGGGCGGAGGCGGAGCGCCGCGCCCTCGAGTGGTAGATGGCGCTGTTGAGGTGGCGGAGTGGAGGGTGAGGTAGTGTAGCGGAGAGGGAATTTTCACGGGATGGTTATCACCAGGGTGGCTGTCTCCAGCCCGCCCGGGGGCTGGTGTTAACCTTCCTGGGTTAGTTTCTGCCGCTGACGCTAGGCGGCGCGCGGGTGGCGCTCAAGGTCGCAGCGCGACCTCTGGCGGAGGTGATGTCACAGCCAGGCAAAGACTGCGCTGGGGTCAACTCATTGTTCATTGGTGGCAGTGTTTACTTCCTGTGTGTGGGGGCCGTGCAAGGGCCAGGTTCTACCGGACCCAAACTCGAACGAGGTGGGAAGGAAATGTGTCGATCTTGATGTGTCTATCATTCTTTCGATGGTGACTTGTTCAGCAAATTATTTTCATGTGATGGGAGAAAACCGGTCTGATTGATGACAACCCACAAGTATTGGAGATTTATATCTTTGTTTTGGGTTGAAGGAAGACATCGGTGACATGGACATTGAAATACATTCATAAATGGTATTGCGATGTTTGTTTGGTTTCGGAGATATGCTCTGAGCCCTTTCCAGCAGGCGGTGTCATCTTAAGGCAGGCACAGGCATCTGCTTCTGATAGGCGACGGGGATGTAGCAAGGTGAGTTTGTGAAAACGGACGATGTCGAAACGTTTTCATGCCACTATGCTTTTGAACTTTGCCGCGCTTTATTTCGCTGCAGCTTTGTGCTTAACGCATTTTTCAATTAACGGCAGAAACGAACGAGCTCTTTTGAGGCTTCCATAAATCTTAACACTAAAACGTGCTCCAGGATTTTCTGTACACATTGTCCGAATCCTCATGTATCCAGGTCTGTAAATATGACTCATAACAGCGCCACCTATTCTGGCTGCGTTTGACATTGGCGCCCTCGTGTCGGCAGGAGACCCGTCTCCCTACGACCTGCCGGTGGTGCGTCCGCAGCGCCCGCGACCGGCCAGCATGCCCCGGTGGGAGCCTCAGAACGACCCCTTCGCCGATGACCCGTACTTCTGGGACCCAGTGGACGGCATCGGCCTGCCTCACAGTCCCGCCTACGACTCCCTCCGGCACGCCATCAACCGGGCACGCGACCGCGTTCGCAACAGGCACCGCAACCCCTACATATAAATGTCGCGGTGTAGAGTTCTTCCGTCAGAATTTCGAATAAACTTCAAAAATCAAACATCAAACCTTTGAGTAAGTTTAAAATTCCACTTGGTGGCATAATGAAAATTATTGAAGGGCTGTGGTGATAGCTTCGCCTTGTCACGTCGTACGCAACGCCACGTGGCTTGCCAAGTGTTTTCCAGACAAGGATTGCCGAATTTCAGTGTTGTGGACGGGCTTGAGCATATATGTCAAACACCTCCGGAGCTGTTGATATTTTATCCGTGATTCGGTCTTTCGTCGATGTTAAAAAATCGTCAGTGATACCGTGGTGATGTTAAGATGCTTTTCAATGCCTTTCAACAACGAACATCAACGAATAAACGAAAGAAATAAACCATACAATCAATGTTTGTTCTGGAACGGAAACATGCTGCCCACCAAGAGAGGTGCAGCAACATCTGAAACCGTGTGGCCAGTTAGAGCAGAGCGCGGCTCGACTCTCGTCCGTCGGTCCTGGACCAGTCTCGCCCGTTCCCCACCGCCGCTCAGCTGGTCGAAACGTTAACAACGCACACTCCAGCCAGCCCATGGCTCAACACTTATTCCCCCACTGAGCGTAAACGCACTTTGTCTTCTGATTAGCTTATTTCTGAAAAATACCCATAAAACGCAGCATTTCGTCAGAAATTATATATTTGTAGATGGCGCTGGCCTGGCCTGGGCACCGGAGAACACTATTCGACAGCAGCCGGACACAGCAGCTCGCCAAAACGCGCTCCGACCGCGCAGTACGATCAGGAGCGCACCTAGAAGGGGGAGAGGGGGGCGGACACTGCCCCCTGGTGAGAGAAGACCTCGCCCGCCGGTGGACAGGTGGACAGACTAGACGCAGGGCGCGGTGCGGGGCCCCCAGAGTGGACCGACAGTAAGGGCGAGACGAGAGCTGCTGCAGATGGTGCCGCGGAGGAAACTGAACCTTAGCCGCATAGCAGCCGGACACCGCAAACCGGGTGAAAATCAACGGGTACTTGTAAAAGAGCGCGGGTCCGCGAGTCACTGGAGGCAGCGGGACACTGTGTGTTCTACACATAGACAGCGGACAGCAAAGCGGGCAGCCACAGTTGGACACAGCACCACTGGCGATGCCGGGTGGAATTGAAGAGCAGACGTTTCTGCCCGCACCGAGTCGCTACCACGCCCGCGGTCTGTTCGGACTCATCCCACTGACCTACGCACCGCCTGAGGCACGCTACCTCGCCGTCGCCTCCAACTCCGTGGCCAACCACACGAGAAACGGAGGACAACACGATTGTTCCATGCTCCACAATTAGCTGTGCTCTCCTCGCTTTTCACTACATTGTCTTCCTGTTCTAATGCACACTAAGAGTGGTAATCTCGTGTCTGGCAATCACCTTGTCCTCTACCATTTCCACTGTGGAAACTAACTGGATCAGCAATTTACATTCCCATGAATTTTCGGCCAATCGCCGTCTACACCACCCCAAAATCTAGCCAATCATCACTCGCTATCCCCGATTCTGTGACCAATCACCTTACGGCGCCAATTATTTCGTGGCCAATACACCTGTCAGTCATAAGCGCGACGACACGCTGCGAACCAATCACGTGCTAGCACGGCAGCGCAACCAGCCAATCACACGCTGCGACGGCCCAGCTGCCCAATCACACGCTCGAGGGACAGCACCACCGACCAATCACAAGCTAGTAGGACACTTCCGCGGCAGGCAAAACACACAAACCTAAATAGCTAGAGTATCGAGAACTCCATGGGACGGGCGGTCACCATCAACGCCATCTACCGGCGCGCGGCCAGGCAGGTCACACAGCTCGCACGCCAGCTCACTCGCTCGCATGCCACTTTCGAGCGCAAACACACTCGCCCTTCACATCACTCGCGCTCTCCGCACGCACGCACTCGCACCCGCACGCACGCGCGTAATTAACTTAACAGGCTCTACCTAATACAGTGCGGCCGGCGGTGGCCCGTTGTGGCTCACCGCAAGATGGAATGGCCGGCATGGACGCGGGCTTTGAGCCCGCCTCAGTCTCGCCCTGGCGTCGCCACTGGTGCAGCAGGCGCCGGTTCTGTCGCGAGCACGGCTGGGCGGCGGGCCGCCTACTTGCGTTTGGTGGGGTTTTTGGGCGGTGTCACCGGCCGGCTGTTGGTCATGCCTGTGTACTGGTACTTGGGCTTCTTCTCCGACGGCTTCAGGATCTGAGGCGCACGGGTTACGGTTTAGACGTGGGATGCTCGTGATCGGACCGAGACGTTCGTTAGGGTTGAAAAAACACGGAACATTGATAGGGTTTTAATCTAAAGATCAGCTTCGTAATTCCCTCAACAAGTCGAAACCCTGCCTTGAAGCCCTTACATCGTTCGGAGAGCAGTCGGCTCCCCGCCCAATGCACCCGAATTGGCTAATACCGTGCATTTATGGTCCCCATACGGCAAAAATATAGATATATATGGCCCAATAACATCGAAATGGCATATCGCTTCCAGCTGTTCCATGTAATTATTTCTTCTTCAACACTGAGATGATATAGGCCATCAATAACACACTTAGTGAAAGAGTGACGGCAAATTCGCCCCGTCACTCGTGGTTTTGAAGGACCCAACATCGGCACTGTCTACTGTCGCAGTCTTCTAAAAAGTGCTGTGAAAATGGTGAAAACAGACATTGAACTCGGGATTTCAACGAAAGCGGTATGGGCATGACTTCATATAAACTATCACTGCATTGTAACGCTGGAATCCTCGGTTGCTGAAATCAAAAGAGGGAGAGCTTACTATGACCCCTTCCATGCCAGGTTATCAGTTCTCGACGCCTTCAAACTGCATTGGTGGACGGTTGACACCTGTTACCACCAGGAAATGTCGCCAAGCGCTAAGCGCCGGAGATCAAACTCAAACAAGGTTCGTGAAATCCACTGGGATAGAAAATCAGCATACTTGACTCGTACGACAGGCGCTCTGCTACTGCGCCACTCATGCCTCACACTCGGTAGGCGCCTACAAGAGGCTGGCCTGGACACAGCGCAAACATTACCACACACTGAGCATGTACCTGGAATAAGCACATGAGCGTATTACCCGGGATACATGAGCAGTCTTGGTACCAAGAACCTACAAGAGCCAGACGAAGTGTGGTGCGACGCAGACGAAATATGGCGATGCACAGTGGACAATTGAAAAAAACAAATTCGTTTCATTTGAATGAAACATTTACGCCGGCTCATAGAACACATTTTCAGCCTTTGTTTAAGAAATATATCGTCAAATAAGATATTCAATGAAAATATTACCCTTTATATGAACAAGTTATGTCAATTGGTACGAACTAACCAATTGTCCTAGAAAAGGACCAAGACCGAGTGCCAGAGCCGTAGCAGACACCGGTATACATGAGTCCGTTGATCCGTTCCCGTGGTTGGTACCCTACTGAGGCTTCACTTGTATCGGGGGTATTTGCAACACACAAGGTATGCACCTGGAAGGAGCACATGAACATACGCCGCAGACTGGGTACGCACCTGGAAGGAGCACATGAGCGTCTCGTCGACGGACATCATGCCGCCGGCGTTGTCGAACTCTCCGCAGTAGTTGGGCGCCGAGAACAGCGTCACGAGCTGGCGCTTAGCGAAGAACTCGTACCCGTCCTCCACCACCTGGCGGACACAGTTCCAAGTCGAAATGTGGGCGGGTGTCACCAGGGACGACACATCAAGTTCCAAACTACGTCACAACATGGAGCGGGCGCCGCTGCTCATAATTTGCCGGAAAAAATTTACTCGGTGAAATATTAGGGTACCGGAACGCAATACGCTCAACATTTTCTGACAAGTAATTCAAAACATTTAGTTCCCAAGCCTCCCGAGCAGTGTAGCAGATATACACCCTTCCCATCCATGCTCCCTAACCATGCTGAGGTGAAGGCCTTGGTCCAGACCCTCTCGCAAAAATCCGACAGTTGTTGGAGCCAGATGTTTTGTCAGAAAATATCAAGGCCTTTACAAAAATACCAAAAATAAACAACGTAAGGCAATGTAACAAATGCACCATTCTCGAAATGACATGATAAGTGGATGTGAATGAATTATATAAATATAAAGGACTTCTCCACTATTGAAAATGAAAAACGTTCGGAGCTTTCGGCTATATTTTATCAGCCTTCGTCAGCGAGTGGTCGGATCGATCGGTGGACATCGGAAGACTTCCGATGTCCACCGATCGATCCGACCACTCGCTGACGAAGGCTGATAAAACATAGCCGAACGCTCCGAACGTTTTTCATTTTCACTAGTGGAGAAGTCCTTTATATTTATATAAATGCGCCATTATTATCTAGTAACTGATTATGACAATTATAACTCACTTGTTACATTATTTTGCGTCATTTATCTTGGAACCTTTTGACACAACACCTGGCACCAAAATTTCTCAGATTTTCGCGAAATAATTTGGACGAGATCCAAGGCATCCGAGGAATACCCAGCCGGTCCAGTCCGCAATGCGGCAAGTACGCGCGCCAGTCTCTATATACCCGCGATGCTATTCACGACCTCTTCTGAAACAAAACCAGTCCCGCACCCGCAACCTGGCCACACCTGAAAATTCCTCCGCGCAGAACACGTCAGAAGTGGGCGCTGGCACCCAACCAAATTTCAACTTTGTTTACGCCGGGCTATGTACAGGCGTTGCTCAGGCCAAGAAAAAGCCATGACAGCGGCTAATTCAGAGCATTGTTGGTACACGACAGCTCCGTTACGAGGCTAGGCTGGTGCCAAAGAAGCGGGTAATAGTATCAAGGCATACACGGCCAAGGCTAATGGATTTAAAGGTAGCTAATTTGAATTCCCGAGGTCAGAGCAGACAAGTCAAAAATAATGCGACAACACTCCTGGTTAAATATGAGCAAACATGACATATTAAATGGAAACCTGATACAAGCAGCCAAACACCTACATGTAATAATTCGAACAAAAAAGTGTGTGATTTCTTGCAGGTAAAAATTGCGATTTGATCCTATTTTTACAAAGAACATAGCCACGCCCGATGTCATATTGCTGTCCGTGAGCGTGACCGCGAACCGGCCAGTACAGAGCAGCCGGTCTGACCTGATGAGCGCGACAGATGAGATCCAGGTCGTGTCGGTTCAGGAACTTGGAGACCACGTCAGCGCCGAATGTGAAGGACACGCCGCGGTCATTCTCACCCCAGCCCTGCACGTCCTTGTCCGGGTCCGACCACAGCAGGTCACACAGCAGACCTGACGGGACACAGCAGGTCACAGAGCAGGCCTGACGGGACACAGCAGGTCACAAAGCCGGCCTGACGGGACACAGCAGGTCACAAAGCCGACCTGACGGGACACAGCAGGCTTGACGGGACACAGCAGGTCACACAGCAGGCTTGACGGGACACAGCAAGTCACACACCGGGCCTGACGGGACACAGCAGGTCACACAGCAGGCCTGACGGGCACACAGCAGGCCTGACGGGCACACAGCAGGCCTGGCGGGACACAGCAGGTCACACAGCCAGCCTGATGGGCACACAGCAGGTCACACAGCAGGCCTGACAGGACACAGCAGGTCACACAGCAGGCCTGACGGGACACAGCAGGTCACAAAGCCGGCCTGACGGGACACAGCAGGTCACACAGCAGGCTTGACGGGACACAGCAAGTCACACACCGGGCCTGACGGGACACAGCAGGTCACACAGCAGGCCTGACGGGCACACAGCAGGCCTGACGGGCACACAGCAGGCCTGGCGGGACACAGCAGGTCACACAGCCAGCCTGATGGGCACACAGCAGGTCACACAGCAGGCTTGACAGGCACACAGCGGGTCACACAGAAGGCCTGACGGGACACAGCCGGTCACACAGCAGGCCTGACAGGCACACAGCAGGCCTGACGGGCACACAGCAGGCCTGACGGGCACACAGCAGGCCTGACGGGACACAGCAGGTCACACAGCCGGCCTGACGGGCACACCTCCAAGACACACCTCCAAGAGTTTGCTCTGACGCCTTCTGAGTGCAACCTGTCACCCTTCCCGAATTATGGAATGCACTGAAACGCATGGGCAGCTCACGTGCGTGTGGGAATGATGACATTACCATCCAGATGCTAAGATCAATTTTCGCAGTTGTTGGTCGACATCTTCAAAACGCCATCAACTGTTCACTGCGTACTGGCGAGGTACCTCCACAGTGGAAGGAGGCCTCAGTGATCCCACTCTACAAAAAGGCGACCGCAGTGATCCCGGGAACTTCCGGCCAATTTCTATCCTTAGTGTGGTTAGCAAACTGTGCGAGAAGGTAGTATGTCTCCAACCATCGTCCTATCTCGAGAAAAACACACACTGTGCGATAACCAGCACGGTTTCAGATCGGGACATTCAACTGAAACAGCAATGATAGAGACGCTTAATTTCATCTCCGACAGCATGGATCAAGGACACGTAACTAACCTCTTAACAGCTGACACATCACGCGCGTTTGACAGCGTGGAACACTCGCGCCTACTCCAGAAGCTAGGGTGGTATGGCATAGACAAACACTGGTTCAAGGACTGGCTATCAAATAGGACTCAAAAGATCCAGAAAGGCAGAGCTGGGTCACTACCAGTGACGCACGGCGTGGTCCAAGGCTCACTCCTGGGACCAAAGTTGTTTTTGATTTTCACAAATGACCTGGAATCTCATTTGTCTTCGGGCAAGCTCATCATGTACGCGGATGATGCACAGTTCCTAGACTCAGACACTGTGGCAAACATCTGCCACCTAAAGCTGCGAGTGGGAAGTACCCGAAGACTAGCTCACGACTGGTTTACTCAGAATCGGCTCGAAGTAAACCCCAGCAAAACTGAGCTTCTCGCTGTAAAGTCGAGCCGGAACAGGTGTGACCCGAACCTCACTATTCAGCTCGGTAACACCCTTATCAAACCCAGATCATATGCTAAGATCCTCGGTGTCTGCGTCGACTCAGCCCTGACCTGGGAAAAACAAGTGTCACAAGTAACTCGTCGCTGTTACTGTGACGGAGAGCGCCGCTGGGCGACCGTGGCGGCGGCGGTCGGGTGCGCGCGACGGTCGGCTGGCCATCCGGCATCGGTCGGCGACGATTCGCGCCGATGGCGCGCGCCGTTCGGGCGATACGCAGTGCCGCGTCCCGCTGATGGTGGTGTGCACACGTCTCCGCCGGTCGCCCATGTTGCGGGCGCAACACACAAAAATATTTACAGTGTGAGAGGCAACAAGAAGATATTGCACCGCTTTCGTAAGCTCAGACACACAAGCTGCAACTGTCCAAATCCGCACTCGACAAGTCCAAGGGCTGGATTCGGTTTACAACGACCCAACCCTCCCGGCTGCTTGAGTCACCTTATAGGCTTTGGGGTTGACCTTGCCCTCCGGGTTAACCTGTCTCAAATCAGTGGGTTATTAGCTGCGCTTATTTGTGTTCTGAACCTACTTTGACTGGCAGGCTTTCCCGCATAGGAGCGGTACCACGATCGTCTTAACTCTCACGACCCCGTTGTTACTTCTTAATCAAGATTACTCCTGTATCAGTTACGAGGTAATGATGAAAATACCGTCGTTTACACCCTTGAGTTTTGCTCAATCGTCCCATCTCAAACGTTAACTGGATGAACATTTATATCATCTATTCTGCAACATGATCGCTTAGATTCGGCTCTTTCACCAGCCCTGTCGAGCCTTAAACCTATTTCATTAATGCATCCATTCATGCTCCCAATTGCTTCATTCACTGTTCGTGCCATTCTCCCCGTTTTCGAAACTGTGAAAGCCCCAATTTTTCCCCTCGACATCATCTAAGCGTTCAATGTAATTGTATCTTAGGCTATCGATGCAATCCACGTGCCAATGCTCTGTTCATCCTATCGGTTGACGACGCCTACCCGTCGGACTTACAACATCAACCAGACTTGAGTACTAATACTGATTTCCAAAAGTCCGGGAAAACTTGGATAACAGACTTTCCCCACGCTCCCGTCGTCACTCTAGACCGGTCTGACAAAAATGTAGGTTTCTATGCTGCCTTACACTTTGCCGTACTCGTGAACGTGCTACCCGGGTCAACGTCTCCGATTCTCCCATCCTCAAATTGCTCCCGAGCTTAAGCCTCGTATCCTCGCCTCTAGGCCCTCAAATCCTTAATACCCTTGTATCTCTTTGTATTTCCATTCGCACCTTCGAAATCCTCTAATGTTCCCATATTCCACTGCTAGGCCTCCAAATTCCCCTTATTCCAACCTCCTCCTGGTCCGGCCCTATATCACCTTAATACTCTTTATCTCGCTTCCTCATATCCTCGCCTCCGGGCCCCCAAATACCTTTGCATTTCCTCTCGCACCTTCAAATCATCCAATGTTCCCTTATTCCTCTTCTAGGCCTCCAAATCCCCCTTATTCTGGCCTCCTCATCACCTGGCCCTATGCCACCTTAATATCACTAATCTCATTTCCTCATATCCTCGCCTCTGGGCCCCCAAAGTCCATATGCTATCATATTCCCCTGTAATTCCTTTCGCAACTTCGAAATCCTCTTATATTCCTCTATTCCTCTTCTGGGCCTCCAAGTTCCTCTTAATCTCAGTTCCTCATGCCCGGCCTCTATGTCATCTCATTACTCATAATCTCACCTCTTCATTACTCTCCTTTTATAATTTCATAGACCAAGGCGTTGAATAGCATCAGATTAGACTGACTGGTTAAATCAGAATTCTTTCAGCCGGGGAAAAGGACAGACACCTTCCAGTAGCTGGTTAAGCTACCATCCAATGCCCAGGTGGTTCACAGGTATCAATCAATGGTAATTTCATAGACCAAGGCACTGAATAGCATCAGATTAGACTGACTGGTTAAATCAGAATTCTTTCAGCCAGGGAAAGGACATACACCTTCCAGTAGCTGGTTAAGCTACCATCCAATGTCCAGGTGGTTCACAGGTATCAATCAATGGTAATTCCATAGACCAGGGCGTTGAGTGGCATCATATTAGACTGACTGGTTAAATCAGAATTATTTCAGCCGGGGAAAAGGACAGACACCTTCCAGTAGCTGGTTAAGCTACCATCCAATGCCCAGGTGGTTCACAGGTATCAATCGATGATAATTTCATAGGCCAGGGCGTTGAGTAGCATCAGATTAGACTGACTGGTTAAATCAGAATTCTTTCAGCCGGGGAAAAGGACAGACACCTTCCAGTAGCTGGTTAAGCTACCATCCAATGCCCAGGTGGTTCACAGGTATCAATCAATGGTAATTCCATGGACCAGGGCGTTGAGTAGCATCAGATTAGACTGACTGGTTAAATCAGAATTCTTTCAGCCGGGGAAAAGGACAGACACCTTCCAGTAGCTGGTTAAGCTACCATCCAATGCCCAGGTGGTTCACAGGTATCAATCAATGGTAATTCCATAGACCAGGGCGTTGAGTAGCATCAGATTAGACTGACTGGTTAAATCAGAATTCTTTCAGCCGGGGAAAAGGACAGGCACCTTCCAGTAGCTGGTCAAGCTACCATCCAATGCCCAGGTGGTTCACAGGTATCCATCAATGGTAATTCCATAGACCAGGGCGTTGAGTAGCATCAGATTAGACTGACTGGTTAAATCAGAATTCTTTCAGCCGGGGAAAAGGACAGACACCTTCCAGTAGCTGGTTAAGCTACCATCCAATGCCCAGGTGGTTGACAGGTATCGATCAATGGTAGTTTCATAGACCCGGGCGTTGAGTAGCATCAGATTAGACTGACTGGTTAAATCAGAATTCTTTCAGCCGGGGAAAAGGACAGACACCTTCCAGTAGCTGGTTAAGCTACCATCCAATGCCCAGGTGGTTGACAGGTATCAATCAATGGTAATTTCATAGACCCGGGCGTTGAGTAGCATCAGATTAGACTGACTGGTTAAATCAGAATTCTTTCAGCCGGGGAAAGGGACATACACCTTCCAGTAGCTGGTTAAGCTACCATCCAATGCCCAGGTGGTTCACAGGTATCAATCAATGGTAATTCCATAGACCAGGGCGTTGAGTAGCATCAGATTAGACTGACTGGTTAAATCAGAATTCTTTCAGCCGGGGAAAAGGACAGACACCTTCCAGTAGCTGGTTAAGCTACCATCCAATGCCCAGGTGGTTCACAGGTATCAATCAATGGTAATTCCATAGACCAGGGCGTTGAGTAGCACCAGATTAGACTGACTGGTTAAATCAGAATTCTTTCAGCCGGGGAAAAGGACAGGCACCTTCCAGTAGCTGGTCAAGCTACCATCCAATGCCCAGGTGGTTCACAGGTATCCATCAATGGTAATTCCATAGACCAGGGCGTTGAGTAGCATCAGATTAGACTGACTGGTTAAATCAGAATTCTTTCAGCCGGGGGAAAAGGACAGACACCTTCCAGTAGCTGGTTAAGCTACCATCCAATGTCCAGGTGGTTAACAGGTATCAATCAATGGTAGTTTCATAGACCCGGGCGTTGAGTAGCATCAGATTAGACTGACTGGTTAAATCAGAATTCTTTCAGCCGGGGAAAAGGACAGACACCTTCCAGTAGCTGGTTAAGCTACCATCCAATGCCCAGGTGGTTGACAGGTATCGATCAATGGTAGTTTCATAGACTTGGGCGTTGAGTAGCATCAGATTAGACTGACTGGTTAAATCAGAATTCTTTCAGCCGGGGAAAAGGACAGACACCTTCCAGTAGCTGGTTAAGCTACCATCCAATGCCCAGGTGGTTGACAGGTATCAATCAATGGTAATTTCATAGACCCGGGCGTTGAGTAGCATCAGATTAGACTGACTGGTTAAATCAGAATTCTTTCAGCCGGGGAAAGGGACAGACACCTTCCAGTAGCTGGTTAAGCTACCATCCAATGTCCAGGTGGTTCACAGGTATCAATCGATGATAATTTCTTAGACCAGGGCGTTGAGTAGTATCAGATTAGACTGATATCATAATTCTTTCAGCCGTGGAAGTTACTGTGAATCGGGCTTTGATACAAAGATAAACGTATCCCTCTCCCCCTTTTCATTATCACGAGAAAAATCTAAATCGTGCACATGACTGAAACAAAACAATGCTATGGTCGGTCCCTCCACTATTCTCGGGAGCTGTGCCACTGGCACAGTAAACTTGAGTCAAGGCCAGGGTCGGCAATAAAAACATTCACTCACCCCTGCCCACATACTGTCGCGGACTCACAAATATTCCATCGCTGCCGGATACAAGTGTATTGGCAATAACGCTTAATAGGTTGGATATTTTCAAGCCTACTTCCGCACCTTTTCTGCAAAATAAATCCAAGGAGTGCTCATTGTGATGAACATGCAGTTCTCCGTCCGGCCATCGTCTCGGAATTTTTATGCCCGTCCGGGACGCGGCGGCGAGCGTCGCCGTGATGGTGTCAGCAATACAAGATGAAAAAAACACGAATACGTTCCGTTGAATAGTGGAATATTTGTACCGTTTTTTTCTCTCACCTCTATAAAAGCCAAATCCCATAGTCACGCTTTGAATTTATTTTCATCTACAAAGCTGCGATAATACCCACACGCTGAAAGTGCGGCCTCCGGATTTCCCAGCCGGAAAACGACACGCCTAGCATTTACCCTCCTGATTATCTCCTCGTGATGTCAAAACCAAAATGTTACGCTTTCGATTGTTATTGATACACCCCCCCCATTTATCAGTGAATAAAGGCTAAAATTTAATTTTACATACCATCTGTGAATTTCAACAATTGACAACAAAGAATATTAATACAGCACCAAAACAAATACATATTCCCAACCTACCTACAAAACTAACACCCCCCGTGCCTCACATATCTAATAAACCGGCAGCGTCCCGCCGTCCATTACGAGCTTCATTCTAGGTCCATTTTGGAAATAACACATTTTTGGTTGGTGAAAGCAGCCGGGGGAGATTGAAGCCGAAACCCTTTCCAGATAACCAGGACCGACCTGAGTGAGAGGATGGATGCTATAGTTGAGGCCCGTGCTTGGCTGATGTTGATGGCGAAACATTGCAGTCGGCAGGATAGCTGACAGAAGAGAGATGCGCCGAGAAAGCGAGCTGCGCCGGTGAAGAGTTGCGGCAAAGGGAGAGACGCTAGCGCCCGTTGGCACTGGGGTGAGCAGCGTTGACAAGTTCCGGACTGGAGGGAGGGCGAGTTGAGAGAGAGCGCTGAGACAGAGATCTTCTCTTATATATTTTTCTGCGGTGACCGCCTCAGGCTTGGTCTGACGCCTTCTCATGTGTGACGTCATCTCTCGGCAAAACCCAGGTGACGTCACCTCTTGAGGGCAGGACTTCGGATTTCTGCCGGAGGCCCTGGCCGTTGTAGCCAGTCCTCCTTCTCGAAGCTTCACGCCCCTCCCCTCCCCTCAAGGCTGGATTGTGTGACGGAGAGAGAGGGGGAAGCCAGACATGCCTATATGGCGCATTTGTCGCCGACGTGGCGCTAAAGACATTTGCCTTAGGCCAGGGTTGACCGTGAGCCTGCCATGCTGAACTGCCCTGGGGGCGGAGTTGGCCCTGTCCGTAGCCTTGAAGATTGCTGGTGCGGCATGCCTGGTCATTTTTGTTCATCCCCTCCATTGTTGGGCTGGGCGCACGCTGGCTCGTTCACCGGAAAGAGGTCCTGGTAGTCAATTGTTCTACCATTTCTTCTTACCCCTCCATCCCCTTTTATCGCCGCAGGGATGGGTGAGGCGTCGCGGCTTCCACGCGGCCCTGACGTCGGAGTGAATCTTGGGTCGTACCAGGCTGGTCGGGCCTGGCCTGCAGCGACTGCTGCTTAATCTTGGGGGCCGGGATTTGTATCCGCGCCGCGCGGCTTGGGATGCTGGCGAAACAGAGGCGGTCGTCTCGTAACGCTGTTTCCGGTCTCCGCTTGTTGTACCATTTCTAACGTGTGATAATTTGAATTTTTTGGTCCAAGCTCTTCTTGGTTAGATTGTGAAATAGTTTCATGATATCGTTCAGACCATGAATAATTATTTCAGGAAGTTGTCGAAATGGTTTGATCTGTTGCTATCGTGAAAATGGAATGAAGTATGGAAGGATTCTCTGGGAGTAGAAACTGGCTGCCCCACCGATAAAAATGTGTTATCTCCCTACCGGCGCAAATGTAATCCTTACATTACGGCATCCTCATTGGATTATATCGCTTAAGCCGCAAAAATTCGACCAGAGACCAGAAAACTTCTTGTTCAGGCCCTTGTGTTCCCACATAAACAGTATTGTTTGACTGTATGGGGAGGATGCAATGCCACTAAAAAACATCGCATCCAGAAAGTTTTAAATTTTGGCGCACGCATCGTAAAGGGACTGAGCAGGCGTGAGCACGTGACCCCAGCCCGGCAATCCTTGGCCTGGCCGCCGTTTCCTGATTTGCTAAAGTAACGGGACATAAAAGTTATTAAAAGGCTGCTCTCCGACGACTCTGGAAATGCACAGTCGCGGTCAGTTTCGTGTCGCTCCGAAATCTCTAGCCGGAGCACACGCGGGACTGGCCGTGATATGCTAGAACTCCCAAGGGTGCGAACGGGGCAAGCCAAGCATAGTTTTCGCTTCAGAGGGGTAGAAGCATGGAACAGTGGGATGAGAGAGAGCTAAGTATATGTATGGTGGGCATTTAGGAAAGAGGATAAGCTAAAAATGAACTAGCGCATTTCTTTAAAATTGTTATCTACAACGGTCATTTTATGTAAAGTATTGTGTGGTTTACGAAAGTGTGTGCTCCCTATGTGTGCTGTGTCCTTGTAATTGAGGGCTGAAAAGCCATATCTTCTGGAGACCTCCATAATAATATACATATACACACAGCGGGTCACACAGCCGGCCTGATGGGACACAGCAGGTCACACAGGAGGCCTGACGAGACAGCAGGTCACACAGCAGACCTGACGGAGACACAGCAGGTACGGAACACAGCAGGCAACAGCAGGTCTGAGGGGCACACATCGGGTCACACAGCAAGCCAGACGGAACACAGCACAGAAAACATTACAAAGACACAGCTGGTCTGGCGGGAACACATCAGGTCACACAGCAGGCATGACGGGAACGCAGCAGGTCACACAGCAGGTCAGACGGGACACAGCACCGAAAACAGAACCAGGACACAGCAAGCCTGACGAGAACACAGCAGGTCACATAGTAAACCTGATATGAACACAGCAGGTCACACAGCAGGCCTGATGGGAACACAGCAAACAACAAACACAACAAAACAGCAGCAACACCACACCAAACACAACACACAGCAAACAACCAATCTTTTCTTTCACACCCACATCCGTTAAATTATACATTTTGAGGATTACACTAAAACCACAATAACACGACGATGGTATTAACAAGTTCAGAAATCATACCGCCATTTAACTTCGACTTTTAGAGTTTACAGTCGATACAAGTTTACTGCAGTGGTTGATCGTCATATTTCTAAAGGGTCTCGTTTTTATAACAAACAAACCAAAACACACTAATTCAGCCCACCATTCTGAAAGTGCAAAATGAGTGCACATTTTTAACATCGAGCTCTCACGGGCTACCAGAAGCACATTCCAAAAAGGAGTATGAGCTGAAAAAATGCATTCAGTACAAGCGCAAAGACAAACAATCCTCAGACAAGTTGCTAAAGCACGCACCAAATATACTGTCCCCCCTATCAAAGGCTCAGTAAGGATTGACAGTCCACAGCTCTTAAGAAAATGTGCGTAAGGCACTCAGAGCACTACTGAGGCTGCATACGTGGAGAAGGGTAGTACCAGCATTCTAGTCTGTGAGAGATGAAACCGTATTTGTCTCATAGGCGGACCCAGCGCGATAAGAGAGAAGCCCCCCCCCGACGACGCTTGGCGCCTCCTAAAATGGTCACGGCTCCTCCTGAAATATATTTTAGCCTCCATGGCCGTTGTAAGGTATAAGTCAACGGCATCGAGGACCTGGAAATTGATGCTTTTTAAACGTTGACGGGGAGTTGTGGTCTCATCCCGAAAACACTTTTGGGGCTCTGCTCATGAAGGAATCATTAACTGGGCTCCGGTTAGACTCTGATTTAGATGGTTCGGGAACCATGCTAGCGTCGCCTTCAGTTGCATTAGAAGCACCCCTCAAAAATGCAGATATATTCTGAGCTGTATCCACAGGGATAGTTAGATAGTTATCTAAAACGGGTGGTAACGGGTAGACTCCAGAAAGTCACGTGGAGTAACTCAGTACCCAGACATCCCCTCCTGGAAAACCACAATCAATACGGTGAGAGAAAAACACTATCACTGTGTCACTCACCAACATACCCACAGCAAAACTCTACCACGTAAGTAGCAGTCGCGAAAGATCACATCAGTACCACGCACACACAAATTAGGCATCATTCTCCCGCTAGACCAACATCAAAAAGGAACGATTCGACTGCATAAGCATGTGTTTTTCATCCACGATCTGAAGCCCCAGCATGCCCCAGTTCCAGGATCGTTTTTGGGGGCCTAAGAGTCCCTGGCTTCCATTGCCACTTCAATCCACCCTAATTCAGTGAAAATAAGCTTATCTGCCACCTGAGTCAATTTGAGCTTGGACCCCCGTAGTGATTCTGTCTATAACCTTCCATTTATCCCGGTAATCCCCCTCCTTATTTACATTACCAGCAATAGCTCTTTCGGTTTGCTTATCCATCAGCAACCGCAGAAAGAGAACATCTGTGGATAAAAATACCTTTCTTGTGATCATGCTTTTACCAATCATTATAACAAGATTTAACAAGGCAGAACCCTCTACACCGAATATCACCTGAAATTTAGTCAGCTCTTGCAGATCCGGTTGGATTCCTGACCTTCTAAGAAATTCTGAGAAAGATATCCAAAATTGTTTTACAATCGGACAATCCCAGAACTTATGTAGAATTGTTTCGATTCCATTATTACATCTATCGCAGCAATACGAATCCGCTAAACCCATTTGGTACATTTTTCTGTTAGTTATAATAATCCGCGTCGTGATTTTGTATTGAACCGCCTGGTATGCTATTGAGGGAGTAGTTATTTTGGATAAACTGTACATCTTTGGCCACTCGATATCTCCGAATTCCGATTCCCAGGCACCTTCCCACGTGTTTCGGGTATCTTTAAGCTTTGCGTTGAGTATAATATCATATATATATATATATATATTTATATATATATATATATATATATATATATGCTTGTTTCCTTTCCTTTTTTGTAAAATGACTTGAACGTTTGGATGTATAATCGGATTCGCTGCTTTTGTTTTCTGGACCCTTCTCCACTCAAGAGGAAGGCTTCTGAAATCAACCTAACCTTAACGGGATCACAGCAGGTCACATAGCAAACCTAACGGGAGCACAGCAGGTCACATAGCAAACCTAACGGGAGCACAGCAGGTCGCATAGCAAACCTAACGGGAGCACAGCAGGTCACATAGCAAACCTAACGGGAGCACAGCAGGTCACATAGAAAACCTAACGGGAGCACAGCAGGTCACATAGCAAACCTAACGGGAGCACAGCAGGCCATACAGCAGGCCTGACAGGAACACAACAGGTCACATAGCAAATATAACAGGAACACAGCAGGTCACACAGCGGACCTAACCGGCGCACAGCGGGGCAGACTGCAGGTAAGATGGGACACGGATAATTACATAGAAAACCTAACGAGGACACAACAGGTCACACAGTAGACATAGCAGGACAACTAAAGAGGACGCAAATGGCCCCACAGCAGACCCAACGAGGCACAGCACATTATACAGAACACCTAACAAGGTCAAAACAAGTTGTACAGAAAGCCTGATGGGGACACAGCACATCATACAGAAAACCTAACGAGGACTCAACAGATCACAGGCAGATGTCACGGGGAAATGTCGCACGAAGGACCTGGACGGGACACAAGTTATGCAGCAGGCCTGCTGGGGACACTATAGGTCACACGGAAGGCCTGAAAGGAACACAGTGGATCAGACACTAATCCCATATCAGACACAGCAGGTGGATTTCAGGCGCAGCAGATCTGACAAAGACACGTCAGAGAAGACTGCACAGCAGGTGCCTTAGCGGATCTGATGGTGACACAGCACGTTGGACGCCGAAGACCTGACGAGCACAGCAGACCTGACATCGGGTCGTGAACGGTCATACGAGGTGTGAACAATGCAGGAGACCTGACGAGAACTCTGGAAGCTGAAACTCTCACTGACCTGTGTCGGGCACGTCTGTGGGCCGCATGATGCGTCGGATCTGCTCCATGTTGTGTAGGTCTGGAGACAGGCCGCCGTGACAACAGAAAATCTTCTCGTCAATAATGGCCGCGATGGGCAGACAGTTGAAGCAGTCCGTAAACGTCTTCCACAGCTTGATGTTGAAGCGCCGCTTGCCTGCCAGGATTGTTGTATTGTTAATAATGCAGGTGGAGATGGAGGGCTGATAAAGGTCTTGCATCGTGAATGCATCGGGAACGATAACTTTCGCGCTCTACTTCCGGTGTAGGCTGATCCCA
Source organism: Lepas anatifera (assembly GCA_034440635.1). NCBI lineage: Eukaryota > Metazoa > Arthropoda > Thecostraca > Lepadidae > Lepas > Lepas anatifera. Next base: position 76,195 of record JAOTON010001052.1, on the reverse strand, counting down.
AACTACTCACAACCAAGCATTACAACACAAAAATAGCGTTTTGGGACTGTTTGCCTCTATGTAACCATTATTCTAATGTTTTCCCTACTCAAAGACAGTTGTAACTATAAAATGAAATCTAGACTTCTAACCAAAGGAAGGCAGAAAACTAGGTTCAGCTTTAAAAACGTGTAATCCCCAAAAAATTCACTGAAAGATACGACAAACACAAAGGGGGTTTACAGCAATGTCTTCGCTGAGTCCGTCTGATGTAAAGTCATCCCGCCCTCCGTCTCATCTATACTCACATTCGTCATAGAATCCGTAGATGCGGTTGATGCTGGCGCACTCGTGGTTGCCGCGCAGCAGGAAGAAGTTCTCCGGGTACTTGATCTTGTAGGCGAGCAGCAGGCAGATGGTCTCCAGCGACTGCTTGCCCCGGTCCACGTAGTCGCCCAGGAACAGGTAGTTGGCCTCCGGGGGGAAGCCGCCGTACTCGAACAGTCGCAGCAGGTCCGTGTACTGGCCGTGGATGTCGCCTGAGGGTCCGGTCAGGTCATGTTCCACGCCCGTACAGTCATCTTCACTTACACACGTTGCTGTTGTTTACATGGAGAAGAAAAAGAAACCAAAAAACACGACACCAACCACACGAAGAAGGCTGGATAGTTCTAAAGATTGGATAAGCAAAATAAGCATTTAGGTCATGCTAGGTTAGGTAGCCCCGCATTCAGACAACAGCATTTCAGCGTTCACGGCGCCTTCCGCTTATTGCTTATTTTCGACACAGATACACTCTTCAAAACATCCAAATATTTCCATACTACTAGATCGGGTAACAAGGCCACAAAGGGGCGGTCACCCCCCCCGCCCCAAGGAGCCAGCGGTCGCCCCTGCCGATTTTGAGCACACAGCCGCGGACAGACTTCAAGTTTGATTCCGAAAATCCGGTTCCGGACGGTATCTTAGAAAGTAGAATATGGTGCGGGAAGAAGTCATCGGGGTGCTTGACCTTGTAGGCGAGCATCAGACAGATGGTGTTGCAGTGCAGTCTTTCCACTTGCAGTACAGTTCAACTGGCTTATCCAGGTTTCACTCATATTACTTCTGGACATTACATTGTTGATATATATTGAGACAGAAAAACAGGGGCATTATCTGGTATGTTTTGGGATGGTGCCAATGAAATTGGTGTGCAACAGAATTAGTGGCTTTAAATGTTCCATGAAACGTGTATAAAACATCTGAGGAACAATGGAGCAACCCATAAATAATGACATGAAAATAGCTGCAGATACAATTGCTCTCCTATTTCCATCATCTCATTTTCTATCTCAATACCTCCTTCGTGTCTTCTACCAGTTGTCCGTTCGTAATTGCTCCCTTGTACTAAACTGCAAATGCAATAGACATGAACTGATGAAAAAATATCAAAACCTAATCCGAAAATAAATATTAATGAGACCAATCTTACCATTGCTAACATACCAGGTTCATACTCTCTCCGTCGCCGCCTGGCTAGGTCGGTGATACGTACCGCAGATTTTGAGCGGGGCCTCCAGCTCCAGCAGGATGGGCTGCTGCAGGAAGATCTCGCGGGACTTCAGACAGAGACTGCGCACCTCCATCTCCGACATCTGCACCGACTTTCCGGGCCGGCATCCTCGCACTGAAAGCACGGCAGAGCACGCGCCGTCTCATTGCTGGAATCCCGGCCGGTGGTGGCCAGTGGTGTCACCAGTGTTCAATAATTATCATTTCACACTGACGACACCACTGGCGGATCCAAGGGGGCCAAAAGGGCCGTCGCCCCCACCAAAACCTACAATGGCATTGTTGACTCCCCAAAAGGACACAATTTTGGCCGCTTTTCTAAAAAAGTACTGTTTTCGCGATTTTTTTCGATTTAGCCTTCTACCCAACACGTAAATTTAATGCCCTCCAAATGTTGCTCCTGGATCCGCCAATGGGCGACTCTGTACATTTACTCAATATTTCAAGCAAGTTTTTGGTTTTCATTGCCCAAAACCATTGACACTATTAATACCTGTGCAGCTGAAACAGGATTGGAAAAACCACAAAAAGGAAAATTGCCTTCTTACGGCAGTAAAATAAATTGATTCGGAAATAATGATAATGAACTTTAACATAATCAAATTATGTTAAATATATCTTATGATTTCCCCTCCCCCATATAACGCATTTTGACTCTCTTATGTAAAATTTGATAAAATTAGATTTTTACGACTGCTGCGCTTAGATTTGAGATTAGGCCACACATTTATGACTTCTCCAGATCAAATATCCCTTTACCATTTTGAAGAGGGATTTTGACCCTTACATATTGCTAAGCTGAATGTTAAAGAAGGACACAACCATGGACCCCATTCCCCAAAAACACATTGGGGTACAAGCTGACACAATAAATAGCTTGACACGAAGGAATGAATGTGAACGATGCGATATAAAGCATAGAGCATAGGGAATGGGCAGGTGAAGACCAGCAACTACAGTGAGGAGAGCAAATAGAAATGAGAGCAGTGTATGAAAGAAAACTTTAAACCTTTGGTGAGAAAATAAAATATCAAAATTAGGTATTCAACTTCAAACCTATCGTCTTAGACAGTAAGTAACGAACTTATAACTTCTGTTTACATGCTTATGTAAGTCCTACATAATCAGCTGGAGACAACGAGTTGCCATAAACGGAAACTCCTTCCGGCTGGACGGAAACTACCACCGGTATTGTGCAAGGCTCTGTTTTGGGACCCCTGTATTTCGTTATTTACATCAACGACCTGCCACTACTATTCCGAAACAGTGGTCTTGTTTGCCGATGATGCAAACATATTTGGTCTTACAACAACTCAAGAGCAGCATAGAGAACTGCATACCGATTTGAATAGTAGCAAGGACTGGACAGAGCTCTGGCAGCTTCCACTAAATTTACCAAAGTGTTCAGCATTACATCTCAGTCAGCAGAATCTAGAAGAAAATGTAAGTTGGGGGGGGTTGTGGAACTGAAGGTAACAAGCAGTGAAGTAGATCCAGGGGTTATCGTAGACGAAAGTATCCGGTTCCATGGCCATGTGGCCGCAGTAGTCATGAAAGCAAACATGACTTTGGCTACCATCAATAATATAACCACGTTGCCCAAGCCCAATAATCAATGGCTACCATCAATAGAATCTTCACATTGCAAAATAAACACATATGTATTTAAGGTCTGCAAGGCCTTAGTTCAACTAACTGTTGAGAATGACTATGTGGTATTGGGACCTTGGTTTATTGGAGATCATAAAAAGAAAGAGCCCAGGGGAGGGCCACCAAGCTAGTAAGCTTGGCGGATCTAGCTTGTAGGTTTGGGGGAGGGGCAAACCAAAGTTGAAAAGCAAAGAAAAAACGTCACTGTGTGCAAGATCTGGCCACAAGCTGTCGCCAGATCCAAGGATCATGTGTTTTTTTCTCTGCAATCATCTACTCACAAGCGAATTTAAATATCCAGAGGACCAAAGTCCAATGTTTACACTGAAGCTGACTGGTTCTGTTTAGTTCAGTTGAAGCACCAACACCTTGCTTACCAACCAAAAAGGAGCTGGGGATAAAGGAAGACAGCTTTAGGGTTGGGGGCAAATATGGTTTTGGTCTGAGCTTTTTGGCTCAGGGGTAAATCCCCTTTACCCCCCCTCCCTGGATCTACCACTGCTAGTAAGCGCAGGAGGAAGCTTTTCATACCAAGAGCAGATACACCATCTCAATCTACCAACACAGAATCGTCAATCATCACACAGAAGAAGGGTGAAATGAAGAAGATTCATCAGTGTTCCAAATCTGATGCCACTGGGTGGAAGATGAAAAGCAACACACAGACAGGTGGATTTTCCACTCACCTGTGTGATTTTTACTCAATTTTCCAATCATTTTTAAATAGTTATTTTTGCAGATTTCAAATAATCATGGTGTATATGAACTCATTACAAATATGGAAGCAAATAAAATATTTAAAACTTCATTATTAGTTTTTAAACAAGTGTCTAAATAAGGTTTTAAAGACTTTTACAATAATGTTGTGCAAATGAAAAAGGGTATATCTCATTGCAAATACATTGGAGATACTTTTTCCATTTGCATGGCAGGATATTGCAACTTTTGAATTTTCCAATTGATAATATATTTTCCAAAATAAAATTTACACTCATACTTAGAACACAACTAGTTTTAAGGCACTGTGATTCATAGTTTCGTGAAAATAAAAGGAACTGTCCAAGTCACAGTATGTGGACACTGCACAATTGACCACCATCCAGGACTTGTTAAGCAGCATGCAACCAAAAGAGTCAGAAGATGATTTATCTATTAATTCATTAGGCACCTGAAACAATCTGCCAGGATGGGTTGTTACACAAAAATCTGAACCATATAAATAAAATCTAGACTTCCAGGTAGACAGGCAGTACAGTTGGGGATAAAGGCACTGAGGGAAAATACCTATCTATCCATCAGATCTGCACGTTTTATCAATTTTTCCCAAGATAGTGTGGAGTTTTGGGGCAAATCAAAGGCTGAATTCCAATAATCCACAGCTTTAACTTCATGATGGAAATCTGGACTGCATTCTTTGAAACATTTTGATTAAGAATTCTAGGTCATAAAATGTCGCTTTATTTCCCTCTATTCCAGGAATGTACCATTTATATTGTACACTGCCTTTGAAAGGAAGTAAGGACACATCAAAAACCATAATTCACAATGATAATATTACTCAATCAAATTTTTGAGAGAGAATGCCCTATATTTCACACCATTCAAAGAAGACATACAAGATGACAGACCGATGGACGCTAATCGAGGCACAATAAGTCTGTTTATCCGACAGAATCGTTAAGGATGGAGACGATCTAGGCCTGTACACAGCAGGAGAGGGCCGCTTTCAACACACTACATTCCAACTTTCTGAGGGTGTCCCCTGTACCGCCAAAAACAAGCAAAAGCAGGTAGTCTAGTCAATGAAGGTGGCAGGTGGGACCAGGAAAGACCACATTTTACATTCGGCAGGGGCCAAGGACGCACCGAAGGTGACTATGCTGATACTGTGTTGACTCACATCAGCCCAACCACCAGCAAATGCAGCCCATGACCCCCACCGACCCCCACCAAAACTCAGTTACTAACGTGATCGTTCTCTGCTGAGTGCAGTAATCAAATGTAGGGCTGTCACCCCAAATCTTTAATTGAATGTGTATAATAAAACAAATGTGAGCATGTGCAACTTTATCTGAGCTTTCACCATGGTCGTCTGCAAGCAGGGAATTTCAACTGAACCATCTTTCTGAAGAAAATGAGCATAAAATTCTGAGGGAAATTTTTAGGTAAGAGGCTGTGATGTTCTAATTATAGAATTATGAATTGAAAGGTTTCAAATAATGCACCCTGAATCATAATAGTGGAAGTGTGCGACACAGCCCAGTCTTCAGAACCACATGTGGGTAACAACTTCATTGTCAGTGATGATCTTGCATCATTAGGATAACATGTAAAATTCATTGAATCATTCAGAATAGTTTGACCATAATAATAGGGGAGGGGGCATAATATTGACCATATAATTGACCATGGGCCATTATAATTGACCATAATAATCTTCATGACATGTCAAGCCCTCATGATACTTCTGAAACAGCCTCCAGTCACCTGGATCTTTACAAGAGACTAAAAAATAACAAAATATATCAAAACATGACTGAAAATTGAATACAGACGAAAAATAAGACACCATCTTCAGAAATATTCGAAGTCTGTCGACAAATATGGCGCATATTTTCACTCCCGATTATCGGCACTAGTTGCGAATCTCTGCATCGGCTATGCCATTACCAATCAAACACATACTTAAGAGACATAATCATCTCCTCTTACCTTCGAGGAGCCGAGAAATAAGGTTATCAACATTCAATTCACCCTCCGCCATCTTTTCTTCTAACAAACACAGGACCAGGTGTTGCCGCAGAGGTATTTGTACAAATGTACGAGATTCGATTATGAGGTGCAAAACGTACCATATTTTCACAGGGTAGGAGCATGGAAGAGAATATACCCATGGGGTAGAAGCAGGAAATATATCGAAGTCAGAATATGTGTTTTTTCTAAGCACTAGTTTCGTTCCAGAGCGTATCAAATTCCGCCCGCCCTGTTGGAGGTTGTTCAAGGCAAAGGGGCAGCCTGGTAAAAGGGCTAAAGTAGCCGCCTCACTGAACAACGTGGATTAGCTAACATGAGATGCGTGTTCAGTCCTTCCAAGTGGAGGGAGGGGAATACAGTAGGGGACTCAAAGTTTTATTTCGCGAGGGGGCTAGGGGGCTGACCCCTACCCCACTCTTACTTCGAATAACCCCAAATGTATAATATGTGAAGATAATGGGTATTCAGCAATTTCGGGAGGGATACTTGGGCCCCTAGTCCCTTGTCTGGACTACCATACGCGTCGGAAAAGGGGGGGCCAGGGGGGCCTGGCCCCCCACTTTTTGGCCAAAAAGTTCCTGATCTCAGTCAAAATGAGAGACAACCGGACATTCTTATATCCAGCCGCTGCGGAAGGCAGCGAGGAGCCCAAATTCGAACAGTTTTTGGTCCTGATGTTGAAAGTTTTTGTCAGCATCAGGTTGAAGTTTGGCTGGCCCCCCCACTTTTTGCCGGTGGCGACACTTATGTGGACTACCCCTATTCAAAAAGTCCTATAGGATCCTATAGGATTTTTATTCGGAAAATCGCATAGGATCCTATGCAAATCCTATGTATAGGATCCTATGTACCGGAGGTACCTCCGGTCAGGCCACCAGCATAATCGGTGGAGCGTTTTCGTCCAAGGAGAGAGGAAATATTCAAAAGGGTCTGTCTCGGTGGTGATAAATGTACAAGAGGGTCGTTGGAAGGTAAGTTTTACAGAAATCATCACTTTTGGTTGGCGCAGTCGTATACATGAACATTTCGAAACTCACCTACTTCGACCTTACACTCGTCCCGGTGGCGGATCTAACCAACACTCGCCCCGGTGACGGGTATAGCCAACCTTCGCCAGGGGCGGACGCAGACCCGAGTTTTGGGGGGCCAAACCCATGTCTGCCTCTCCTCCGGGGGGGGTTGGAGCGAAAATTTATTTTGCTCTACAGACCTAGTGTAAACACCTTTTTCAAAAAAATTTCTCCGGCGTTTGGGGGCCAAAAGATAGTTTGCCCCCCCTCCAGCGCTTTGGGGGGCCATGGCCGGAATGCCCCCCCCCTGCGTCCGCCAATGACCTTCGCCCTGGTGGCGGGTATAGCCAACCTTCGCCCTGGTGGCGGGTATAGCCAACCTTCGCCCTGGTGGCGGGTATAGCCAACCTTCGTCCCGGTGGCGGGTATAGCCAACCTTCGCCCTGATGGCGGGTATAGCCAACCTTCGCCCTGGTGGCGGGTATAGCCAACCTTCGTCCCGGTGGCAGGTATAGCCAACCTTCGCCCTGGTGGCGGGTATAGCCAACCTTCGCCCTGGTGGCGGGTATAGCCAACCTTCGCCCTGGTGGCGGGTATAGCCCACGCTCCGGTGGGGGTCAAAAATCACTTTTTGGCTCATGTCAATATTAAAGTCATGGCAGGTCCAAGAAGCTGGCATGTTGGAGTAGAGCTTCTGGGCTCTACCGTCTGACAGAGTTGAGTTAGAATCACTTTTAGGCACCATTCATTCCCTTGCTATTTTTACGGCAAATTGGATGATGTATGATAAGACCATACTAGATTAAACACAAAAATGGCCTGACCTGAGGTAAAGTCAAGGTCACTATCTGATCTAGCATAGTCAATATACACATCAATCGACTCAAAATAAAAATCCAATCGTAATGACATCAAAATAAAACCTTTATCGTCATTGCCTGCAAAGTTATTGACCCAAGTCTGAAAACTGCGAAGTAGCCCTAAGTAGATCTCTCAGAGGTAACAGGTGTAAAATTGCCAGATGAACGTGAAAGGGGCCGGGATATTACGATTTGGAGAACATTAAGGTATTCTCAGCTGTATCTACACAAATACAGTCAAATTCCTGTTTTCCCCATGCATTTCAAATTGAGAGGTCATGTTCTGTACCTGGCCCTAGGTCATCGATATAAAAAATCCTGGGACCTTTTTTGTAGCTCTCGGTGAGCCCATTATGTGGCATAAGTTTGAATTCGATAGATTTATCCTTTTCTTACTTATGCTACCTTAAGCATTTTTGGAGGTGAGATCACTTGACCTGCACGGGTGACCTGACCTGAAATGACCCAACTTAAAAATTTCGGGGGAAGTTGCAAAACTAATCAAGGGTAAGGTGCGCCAAGAAGGTACGGCGGCGCCTCGCACCGCTGTTTTTTTCGTGCTGCTGGAAAAATCAGAGGAGGGGTGTTCAAACACCCCCCACCGGGATGAATGTTCAAGCTCTATCTTTGTTTATTCAAAACTTAAAAAGTAAAACATTGAAAATTGTTTATTTGACCTTAGATGACCTTCAAGGATCAGGGGTCAAACATTTTGGCATCAGGAATGGGCTAAGAGCAAGTCCTAACCGACATATGAAGTTGATTCGATATATACTTACTGAGAAAACTAATTTCGTGATTTTCCCCATAAAGTGGCAGTTGGGAGGTCATGCTCTGTACATACATGACCTTAGGTCACTGATATAAGAAATCCCGAAACACATGTTGTAGCAACAAAGGAGGTGGGCCCATTATATGGTACGAGTTTCAACTCGATCAAATAACCCTCTTCTTAGTTATGCAGTCCTAAACATTTTTGGAGGCTAGGTTGACCCAGCCTGTTGCCCTGACCTGATATGACCGTGAACTCATATTTTCATAAAATATAAGTTTGCCGACGTTACGTGCTGTCCTTTTCCGGCCACTTTGAAAAATCCGACCGGGTTTTAAAAATGACCTCCACCATGGCCAAGGTTAATCAAGATGGATATCCACACATTTAGCTTCCAGAGCTACGTGTTTACTCGTTCATTGCTAGCGCCAGGTAAGGCCAAACAAAAGGTGCTTAGCAGAATGCAGGTTTATGAATTTGTGGCTTCCCTCGTTTTAAATAATCTTAGGAGCAGACTCCCCGTGTGCGACTGGATTTGTCTGTTAGTAGGTACGCTTGTTAGGCAATTTTTAGGTTTTGACTTAGTAAATTCATATCAGACATAATTCGATTCGCCGTAAAGAGAGGAAGCGAATGGTGCCTAAAAATGATTCTAAATCAACTATGGCAGAGGCTAGAGCCCTGAAACGCTTCTCTAACATGCGACCTTTTTTACCTGTCATGACCTCAATATTGACCTGAGCTAAAAAGCAGCTGATTTAGTTTCGTGATGAATTTTTATGGGCTTTCCACCGGCTTTCGCGTTTTTTCGCTATTCTGCATCGGAGCCGAGTTCGAGGGGGTGTTTCAAACTCCCCCACCAGAGCGTATTTGGCTCGGAGGCCCACTGGCGCGGCTGTTAAGAGTCAATAAAACTGATATCATAGCCATAAGTTTGATAATTCACTTCTTAAAATAAAAATAGAGCAGAATGATTTCCTCTGTCTGTACAAGCGGTCTCGCCTTCAGCCTAAACATGCCTAAGGGCATTTCATCGCACTGTCGGATCGAACGGGGGCCAAAGGCATTGTGGCCCCCACCAAAGCCTAAAATAGTACCTTTGCACCCCCTTAAAGGTCCATATTTTGGCCGTTTTTCTTTGAAAACAATATTTGTCGCAATTTTTTCTTGATCTAGCCTGCCACCCACCCAAAACCTTGGTTTGGTGCCTTCCAAAAGTTGTTCCTGGATCCGCTAATGTATAATCGATCATTCCTTATCAGGTGCCTCAAGCTGCACCAATTTTCATAAGTGCCAGAAGCGTTCGGTTCCGCAGACTTACGACCGAGCGTAAACTGACTGGGGTGAGGGAATTGGGCACCAGAGTTAAGCTGACGCGACCGGAGTTCGAAAATCAGAAATATCAACGAAATATGGAATATTTGAATCATATTTTTAGATTCTGGTTTATTATCACTCTCTCGGATTCATGATTCTTCAAAATCAGCGTTGTATACAAACAAATGTAGAGAATCACAGGAGCTCCAATGTGTATATCTATTTTATAAGCCGGTGATAAAACAGTGACATTACAAAATTACATAGGCGTAAGAACAAGAACATACACCGTAACGAGATAGGCCATGCCTCCAATGATGTTCAAGATTCTAAGCACTACTGCATGGCGCTTATTGGAAGGAAAGACTTCACGGTCCACTTTGCTGCCCCCCCCCATTAATGTTCTGGAAGTTTCTACGCCTATACACAGGGATGTGGATTTATATCTCTTTGGGGTGCCCTGGCACCGCAATGAAATGTTGACTTAGTGTTAAAAAAATTCTTTAAATTTAAATTTCTATCATTTTCAGGATTTTAAACTTGTTTTGTTTGCTTTCAGCAGGCCTGTGTGACGCTGTGAGGGCCAAAAACAGGTAATATCATACTATATGTTTTTGCGTGACGGTTATTGGTATCCTTTCAAATTTGGGCACCCCCAATGATTTTCGGAAATCCACGCCCCCGCCTATGCATAACTGTACAAAGCTTCCCAATGTCCTCAAAACTTGTGTAAATTGTGGTAAAACTCATAGGAAAAACTAATTTTGTTGTAATACTATATTTCATCCTCCACCAGCACTGTTTTCTACATTGATGTATATATTTTTTAACGGACATAAACATACTGGAAGGCTGGGTCCCTAAAGACCCCTGGGCACGTCCAGAAGGCGGTCTTCCAGTCATGTTTAACCTCCAGTTGGGGCATTTTCTGGATCCGCCCCTGTCATGACCAACCGTTTAAGAGCCAGTTAATGTACTCATGGTAGGCGATACATTTTTCAAGTTCTACGTCCAGCGAAGCATCAAAATATTCTCTTATAGAGCCGCGCTTTACAAGAAAGTAATGCCTTGTACAATTTAAAGTAACGTATATCTAAATGAAAAACAATATTTCGGAACCTAGAGCACTTAAATCAGGAATTCAGCCTCCATGCTGTCACATAATTTTACGCCACCAGCAAAGATTTTGTATTTCCAGGGAAGCATAGGACAAATATGGTACTAGGTAACACACGTTCACATATCCGTTCGAAGAAGGTCAAGAGATCGACAAATAAATGGAGATATTTTGTTTAATTAAATCATAGGAGTAAAAACGAAACCATAAATTTACCTTAAAATGCTCATATGTGGTTTTGGAGACTTCCTTTGAACAGCGATATCTACCTCACTCACTGTGAATGCAAAACTTATCAAAGAAATCGATTTTGCTTCGACGGACGGTAAATGACATTTGTCGACCGTAACAGTTGAGTCTAAAAGAGTAAAAAGCTTACCTCTTGCGCCCACAGGTAAGCCAAGTGTTGCGTTGGTATGTCGTACCATTCAGGTGAAGATCTGACGTTGGAAACCCCAACGCGACGAATATTCACATGCACAGGGACACACGTGGATGCTTGCCGGAAATTCTATATTCGAGGGAGAGTGCGTCAACCAGCAGAGCACCGCCGTTTTCTACATCATACTTTTGAATACGTTGGCGCACGACCTCTGAACGCAAAAATTATTTAATTCCTATAATGAAGAATTAAAAATGATCACGCTAATAGAAAACTGGACTGTCATCTACCCAAAAGTAAGCGTGCACGGCCATAGCTTCACAAATAAGGCCAGAGCATCACAAAATCATCACACATTGACCTTCAACTGCACAATGAAAATGGTGTGATGAGTGGATACATTATTTTAGCTGTTTAACTCATTGTAGGCACCTGATTTTAACACAAATCATCTCGCTAGCGTGGACAAAGGTCAATGAAATTCAAGTCATGGCAGAATTAAACAAGGCTTTCTAGTGTCCGAACCTACCCAACTTGGCTTTACCCGAACCATCCCCATACCACAATTTTGAGGGTGGGGTGCTTCAACCACGGGACATTGATTATGCCGGTTAAACGACCTTGCATGTTTCAGAACATAGCACTGACGTCACATGTAATAGGCTAGGGCTTAAGTGTGGGGCTTTGCGGGCCTATGATGATCTACGTTATCATCAACTTTCATTGACCTGAGTCAGTATTTTCAAGGTCAAACAAGGTCATAAAATCAGATGTAGGCCTTTCTGGAGACCTATTGAGAAATGGCACGATTGGGTGGAAAAGCCAGGAATACAGTAAAACTGGGCTAAGGCCACGAGGCCTCATAACAATTTTGCCTTAAATTTTGGGCCAGAGTCGATCACGTTCATTGAGCTGTAACGTCACAAAATGATATATTCCCTGTATTATATGTATGTACATACACTTTTACTAGCAATATAGCAGCCGTTGGGCAGAAAACGATGGTTTTACCTTGACTCATGACCTTTGGCCTTGGCCTTTGATTTTGAAATTCATAAAGAGCAAATTTAATTGTGACGTCTAGCATGATATGGGTATATACGTCATGCTGGATAACGTCATCTGATCGGAAGCACCAGAGTCAATGGCATTAAAAATGCTGGTATGGCCTTGACCTGGGACCTTTGACTTTAAACTTTATCCCTTGCCCCGGTGGCGGGTACGAGCCACCTTCGCCCTGGTGGGGGGGGGCTAAAAAGACCCCCCGATCTAAAAAAACTAAGAGAGCTAGAAAAAAGTGCAAAACGGCAATCGAAAGCTCTTCAAAAATGATACCGAAAATACTTCGGTCATTTTTCTTGTCAGGTCAATATCAAGGTCACCAGAGGTCAAAATCGCTAATATGCGGTGTACTAAGAAAGCCTCATATATCTCAGAAACTATGATAGTTAGAAACATTTTTCTAACACCATTCGAAAGCTCTTGAGATGCGCTTTCATTACAGTGCAATTCATTTTCGTTTCAGGTCAAAGCCTAGGGAGCTACAGCTCACTGAATATTGGGCATATTCTTGGGAATGTCCATAGGCACCAATGCATAAGGGCGTTTACGTTTTCGCTAATAGCTTCCGAACCAAACAAGATACAGCCATAGTTTATGCACCATTGCAATCCTCTCATCAATACGAATCGAATGATATATAATATTGCTATGCCAGGTCAAATTTAAGAATTTGACCTGACCCAGGTCAACGGTCTGACCCAACTTGACCTGGTATAGTCATGATGTATATGATTTGACTTCCAGTGACTATACGAACACTTTGGTGACAAAATTAAGTTATATCTTAGTTTATTCAAAATTTGTATAGTAAAACACCAAAAAATGCTTATTTGACCTAAGGTGACCTTTTAAAGGCCACAAGTCAAAAATTTTGGCATCAGCTCCAGAAATGGGCCAAGAGCAAGTCGCAACCGATGTTTGAAGTTGATTCCATCCATACGTACTGAGAAAAGCTCATTTCGTGATTTTCCCCATGTATTGACAATGGGGAGGTCATGCTCTGCACATGACCTTAGGTCACCAATATCAAAAATCCCGGAACAAATGTTGTAGCTCCTGGTGGGCCCAATATGTGGTATGAGTTTCAACTTGATCGATTAACTCTTCTTTTAGTTATGCGGTCCTAAGTATTTTTGAGGTGAGGTCACTTCACCTGGCCTGGTGACCTGACCTGATATGACCTTGAGCCAAAATTTTCAGGAAAGATGTAGAAATGATGAAGGAACAGCTAGACCAGGTTTGGCGGCGCTGCGCGTCGCCCTTTTTGGTCACTTCGGAAAAACCCGAGGGGGGTCTAAAAAGACCCCCACCCGGGCGAAGGTTATGTGAGGTGAGCTTGACATCACCCTGATTATATGTGGTTATAATGTTACCATTCGGTCTACAATGCAGGAGAGCTGGCGCGGCCGCGCAATTGTGGCTGTCTATCTAAAAATGTAGGTCTAACTTCGAAAGCAAAAAAACAACGATTTTTTTAAAATTCTGCCACCAATCGATGCACTCATGAACTATCCCAAATTTAGCCAAGTAGCGTTTCCGGCTGCGAACGGTTCTCCGGCCACCACGGAAGACAATCTGTGGGAGGGCACTCACGGACTCGCTCCACTGCGCGTGTTAAACTAACTGCGAATCCCAGATGCAAATGGAAATGAAGCGCGCTCCCTTCCCCTATGTCTGGTCACGGATGTTTCAGTTACCCAAGATACACGAGCAGCTTTGATACCTAAGTCCTTGGTAAGCACCATTACGTCTAGTCGAAATATGACGCGGCTCAGACGATTCTGGCGACGCGAAACGTGCCGTTGCGAGAAGTATATTCATTTTATTTGAATGACACTTTCGCGTAAGCTCATCAAACTCATGTTCAGTAATTTCCCAAAGAAATACTTGATATTCGAATTGATAATATCAAATGAAAATATTTTCTTTTGAATTCAAACTTTGTTCAGTGATATGGGCCGCTCTCACGGTCCTTCTAAAGAAGGACTAGAACATTTGGCAGAGATTGGTCCGTTCTCGCGCTCGGTACCGTCCTGAGGCTACTCATGCAAGTGGGATAGGTGACTCCGGTACCTTCTGAGGCTGGGGTAAGTGACTCCGGTACCTTCTGAGGCTGGGGTAAGTGAGTCCGGTACCTTCTGAGGCTGGGGTAAGTGACTCCGGTACCTTCTGAGGCTGGGGTAAGTGAGTCCGGTACCTTCTGGGGCTGGGGTAAGTGACTCCATTTCTAGCCAGTGACCAACACTTTCTTCCAAACTTGAGGCACCTTACAACCAAATATGTTATTTCTTTCTTTGCAACCGAGTCCGTCTCTTCAATCGCCAGAGGCTTCCTGACAGAGCAGAACCTTGTCTTTACCAGATTTAGTTCCACGTCTGCGCTCACAGGGGGCCGTCATACTGGTCTAAAATGTCATGCCCTCTGACTGTGCTACGCAACCGGCCGTTATTTTCCAGCCCGTATTCGCGAAACTTGACACTTTTTCAGTCTCGGTACCGATCCCTATTGACTTGATTTCCCCCTTACTCTGTGAGAACTGGACGAGTGAGTTCCACAAGCCAGCTAAAGCAGCCACATCCAGCTCAAACGACTTATTCCCCCCCCCACCACCTGTCCCCCTCCGTCCCTCGACCATGTCAATTTGGTGTAAATCCGGCATGGTGGGCCCCACAGCCGGTGTCACCACCGGCGGCGCAAAAACGCCCCCTGGCGGCGCGGCGCGGCGGCGCTGAGTTGTGGCGCACCGGCGGACCTTCCATTACCGCCGCGCCGCCCGCCCACCGACACGCCGCCGCATAATTAATATCTATAATTTAAAACAATAACCAGCCTTAGGATGGGCAGTAAATATCGCGCCGAGAGCAGGCCGCGGTGTGAAAGCCGCGCGGAGATCGCCGCCTCATGGCGCGGCGGTGACGATTTATGGCGCGCTCGCGATCGGCGGATACGGCGCGCGGTCGGCGATTGTGGCCAGGTGAAGCTGATCACACGGCTGAGGCGCCGGTTATGGCCGCGCTGTGGGGAGGGGGCGATTGGTGCGGTTTCTGCACTCAGACGAACACTGATATTTGTGACATGGCAAAAAGCATGTCTGGCTTTGTCGTTTTCCTGTGGGAACCCGGTATGTTATGTGATTTTAAACGGCGTCAGGTGCCCAGATGGTCCAGAATTACAAGGCTGCGGAAAAAGAGAGCAAATGAGGTTTTGAGACGTTATTGAGATCTTTTAGGTCCCTCTGAGAGCAATGGAAGTAAAATGAGGCACAAATATTAAGGGCACTGAAAACGAAAATTTATTTTTCGTTATGCTTGGACCGACGGTTCAAGATGGCTAAACACCGAACACCAAGGTCACAAAATAGATAAGCCTAAATTCTTTTCTGGTAGAAAAAATAGGGGGATAGGTGGCTTAGCGGATATCATCAAAGTCTCCTAAGCCACCGGTGCTGTGTTCATGTCTCGCCGGAGCCTCTGAATAACTCGATCTGATCCCCCAAATCCCTCCCAATAGGTTGAGAGTTGGCGTGGCTGTATAACCTTTGCAGTGGGATATTTTGACCCATTTGTTTTCTACGATTTTTGGTGTCCAATGACGCACCAACTGTCTTTTAGTCCGAGTAGTGTTCAATTACATTCAAGCTCGAGGTTTTTTTACCTCAGTCCTGACATCACCAGAAATTGTACTTTTCTTGTTTTGAATAAAAAATTCAAATACAAGCATGTAAATCTCAAATCCTGAATCATTGAGGCAAAACACTTTATTATGGTCAGGGGCGTAGCCAGGATTTCGCTCAGGGAGGAGGGGGCGGCGCCCCGAAAAGGGCCCCTGCGACAGTGCCAACAGGGCCCTGATGGGTAAAAGGTCCTGTTTGTTACAGAATAGCGCTGAAGAGGGCTTAAGAGGGACCTGTCTGGTATACAATTTCAAATTTGGCCACGGAGCATAGTGCGGGCGAGCCACGCGTCGCGCGGCTCGTGTCCTCAGGGGGCCCTTCGGGCCCTCAGGGGGGCGGCTGTCCCTGCCGCCCCCCCTGGCTACGCCCCCTGATTGTGGATCAAGCATAAATAAGGCGCTGATCCGAGGGGGTGGGGGTGGGAAAGGCAAATAAGGCATGGTCTCACAAACCACTTTCGCCAATTTTCTTTAAAAGATCATTTCATTCACGATTTTTTGCCCGTCCCCCCAACCATCAATCTGAATTTTAGTACTGGCATGCATCTGTCATATAGGTAATTCTAACCGTCTGAATATAAACAGAGCCTATTCGAATTAGAGGATGAATCTGCTCCACCGTCCAGACTGCAGTCAAAGGCGTGTTTCAACGCTGCGGTGAATGGAGTCTGTGTCAACGCCCTCTCTGGTTCAGTCTTTTATCGCCATGCCGTCTCAGCACTAAAGCATTTACTCGCCAGACCCTATTAACATTTGCTGCCAATTGCCGCCAGACTTATATGCGTGGCACATGTGTTGCCCACTGGACCAGTCTCTGGGAAGGCGGGTAAATATTTGGTTTTGTGACAACGTTACGGTCGCTACAGTGGTGAGCCTTGCACGTATATGGCGTATATATGGCTTACGGCATACCTTTACGGTGTTTGACTTGTTAATATGAATCCAGGGGTGTAGTTTTCCGGTTTTCGAAAATAATTGGGGTGCTCAACTTTGAAAGGGAAGAAAATGACCAGCATATAAAAGGACAGCATAATATCATCTTGGTTTTAGCCATTACATAGTCTTTTAAAATCTTGAAGACGATAAACAACACAATTGGAATTGTGGTTTAACACCAACTGGATATTTCATTGTGGATATTTGTATTTGTATTTATTCATGTAAATGAGCAACAGGTATAACCCACTAACAGCTCAAGTCAAATAAGTAAAACAAAATGCTCGAGCGCCACTTCCCCGCCCAAAGAGAAGTTCACACCCCTGCACAGTAGTACTCTTCATTATGTCCGAGTTTAACCCATCACTATTCGAGACCGTTCTACTAACGCATCCACTGACATATGCCGTGCTATAAATATATAACAACGCAATTTTAAACATTTTGAACATGCTCAAAAACGTAGTGGTTCAAAAACTCCCGCCGTTCGAAAAAATCATTTAAGGTTGCTTGATGTTTCATTGCTGTTTATCTGTCACCCTCGCGCGAACGCCAGTAGGTACGGATATTTTGGTCTGAAAAAACAGCATCTACCAAAGAAAGTATATATTTTGCTAGGATTTACCATTTTCAAAGCTTGCCACGGCTTGTGGCCTTACCCATCGTCTCGGTTCCACCAAATTAGGTATGGTTAGATAGCTGAGAGATGAACGTCTTGATCTAATGACGGTACATGGCTATTGATATCTAATGACAATGATAAACAATAACTTATCAAGAACGCAATGTGACACGGGAGATAAATACAGGGATATTGTAGCATACAAAACAATTTTTAGGCCTAAAAATATTAAGCCGGACAATCCCGATTTGACGGCCGTGGACAGTGGCTTCTGGCTACCTGGAGACCGGTTGGCAGTGGCATCGAAAATGTGATAGGAGAATGACCCATGCTATGGCAACGCAGTGGTGTTCAAGCCACTAGAATATACATGCCTACTCACTTAAATGCCTCGTGCACCCTGTGATTTGCTTTCGCTCCTCCTTATTGACACGGGCGCTATATGACCTTACAGGTTGGCGCGCCCCTCAACTCAAATATTCAATCAATCCTTGTTTACACGGTCAGAACTACCTATTATTTAGGAGTTAGCCCCCCGCCTCAAATAATCGTTTTAGTATGTAAAACTTCCAGTGCTGCATGCGCACGAAATGCCTGCTGGGCGTGTGTGTCACATCTACCGTGTGAGCTCTGTATCGCTATAAGTGTGTGGCAATCGAAAAGAGTCTTGAACAGCTGCATCATGTACCCTGATGCCGAAAAACACTAAGCCCTCCAAATCGGTGCCTGCAATTTTGCCCGCCAAGCATACTCTCATGCCGAACTCACTTACTGAACTCAGGTCTTTCCAGTGCGATCGACACCACACGCAGCACAAACACCTAACCTCCATATCCACTCACGTACACAGAATATCTGCTACACCTGTCTCCCTCCCTCAGTCCAACAGTACGCACAACCATCACCATTCTCAACATCGCGTATGTAGGTTTTGTAATCCGCTACGCAACCCCTCCCCACCGAGGCTTGAACTCGGCGGCAGCGGCGCCCAGTGTGACCTTTCTAACCTCTGTGCCCGCAGGCAAGCGGTGACCAGCGGATGGCGGCCGCTGATTGGTGGAGGCGCGTTCAGTTGTATAGAGAGAAATTCACCGGAAATTCTTCATTAAAACGATACAGTTTTAAAGCGTGAACCAGGCGATATCCAAACATTTTTTTAACATTCCTAGGGATACTTAATTCTCTATTGGCTTGGTTATCTGCTGCACTATCCAAGGCTGCTTTTCGTACAGGCGAGACGGCGGCAGTCACCACTGGCCAGCCGGCGGCCGAGTTCGCTGAAGTGACTGCGACAGGTTTCTGCTCGGTGGAGCGAACTGGAGCCCGGCCAAGAAGTAACCGAGGGAAGGAGAGAGGCGTGCACAAAATTAAACTTAACCGTCAGATGAGTTAGGGAAGTGGGGGTAAGCCCGCCACCATAAGGATTTGCTGTTCCCAAAAGCATATTTTGTGTTCAATGACAATTTCTTCACTTTCGATACATTTTGAGATCAATTTGGCACCAAGGAATGCCTTCTTAATTTGACTTATATCTCTAAACTAAAAAATAAATTACTTCAAAGTGAGTACTGCATTTTTAGTGTCTTAAAAAGTGAGGGCAACACCGCCATGGGTGGCGGTGTTACCCCTATTATGTCGGCGCTAACCCGTGACATACCACTTCTATTGCGTTCTAAATTCACAGTTTGTTAATGCAAGTATCCATACATTTGTGTTAACTTGCAGTTTCTAGTCTCTTCACTATAGTGCTGACGGTTCCAAGGACGATTATCAATCATATCTAAAAACGCGAATTTTGGTATTCGTGCGATACAAATTTATATGACAAATAAATGTGAAAAAGCTCGTATTTGAAAGCTCGCATAATGTATGTTACTGGCTTAACATCTAAGCTCATATCCAGTGAACTTCCAGGTATATTACAAATCAAGTCACAAAATCACACATGTCCCTAAAACTTGAAAACACAGTATGATAATCAGTGATGACGGAACGTCTGAATTTAAGGGGCCACAATGGGCTTATCAACCCATCTCCCTCCAGTAAACGCCATAGACTTAGTGCTAAAATTTAGGATAAAGGGGGCGGTGTCCGTGCACCGGTGCCTCCCGCAAGTTCCTACGCCAGTGATATAATGGTAACTAAGGAAATGAACATCCATGTGCATGCACTAGCGAACTAGAAATCAAAACCAAAACCGCAGATGGTTGAGAGCGCTGAAATGCACAGAATCAAATTCGAAATATAGTCCCGAAATGTTTTCTCTTCATATAAGAATACACTCAAACCCCTTTGAACTTGACCCATCGCTGCAAGCCTCGTGTGTCCTGTGATCGCACGATCCACACTGCAACCGGAGTTCGTTCCGGCCGGTAACACCTTCTTCACAATACGCGCAAATTTCCTCATTTTTATTTCGGTAGGACACTTACGTCTTGCGCCTTTTTGCCCAGTTTTTCTTGGTCTTATGTATGCGCGGCTGCTTCCTTTCTTTTCTTTCTTTTTCAGGCCCTTCGGTCGCCCTTTTCGCAGGAGAGCTTGTCAGTATTATTGAGCATAATTTTCTGCGGTGAGATGGTTTCCATTTTGTTCTCGTTGAATTGCGTGGTCGGGAGTACATCATCGATAGGAGATTTTGGCGCAATGGGGCTCTGAGCGTGGGCAGCAGATATTTGGGGCCCCCTTTCCCAAAATCCTGGCTATATATATATATATATATATATATATATATATATATATATATATATATATATATATATATATATATATATATATATATATATATATATATATAATATATACTGAGATCCTGCTGTAGGCGCATCCGCATCCGGGCATCCGCGAGTTTCACGGTCGAATGGATGGCTGATCTGCTGCCTTCCGTAAAGTAGTACGCCACAGACTAGACGCGAGCTTTTCGCCATAGAAAAGTTTTAAGGCGGACCAGCCTTTCTGCTAGGTCCTGCTCGAATTCTTTTGGGGATGACTGTCCCAGGACCTAATCTAGGAGGAGCAATGTTTTCCATTTTGCCCTGATCCGATGTTTTTCAGTCGATCTAGCAGTGTGGCTCTCGGGATCTGATACCGTATGCTGGCTTTTTCTGACATCCCTTTAGAGATCTACTATAGCTATAGTAGATCTCTACTGTAACTATAGTGTATACTATAGTTATATTATATCTCTATGGACATCCCCTTTCCCCAACCGCTTTTATAGCGTTTGTCAGACATTCCGAGCTCCAAGCGCACCTCTGCACTTTTTATATGCTTTCTTCAGAGCCATTGTGATCCACATGTTGATTCGATGGTGTGAAACAGAACACGCTTTCTCGATAAAAATAAACGACAACAAATTGAAATCAAGTTTTACTTCCAGCATACAGCCAAACGCAGATGGTAATGTCAAGAACTGCGCAGCCAATCCAGAACCCTAATTGGAACTGCACTTCATTTCTGCGCACAGCAAACACTACCCCCGCTTTAGGTTTAGGCTATTTCGGTATTTTTGAGTTCCTTTCATGATAGCTGGAACCATTTAAATTTTTATAAAAGAAAATGAGCTCCCGACATCAAATGAGGTAGCACCACCACCCCTTAGGGTAACACCGCCACGGCATGGCGGCGTTACCCGCATCGACAGTGAACGACAATCACCACTACCGCTGGAGAAGTAGGACTGCTTGGCGACCTGGTGCCACAAAGTCAGATAAAAAGCTATATCGCTCTGAAAAATAGAAATTACTGAGGTTAGATCACTGAATAACTTTTGGCATTGTTCAATGACAGGGATATCTTTATAAAACATGATCCTTTTTCAACATATGCCTCTAATTATCTGAAACATATCAAAATCCGTGTTGCAACGGGCTCACGCTCATTCGCCGCTAAATTCCGACTGAGAAATGGTGCCAAACGTTGTGTACAGCTAGTAACCACACCGCTAGGGTATGGCGGGGTTCCCCACATGGCGGTGTTACCCCGCTTCCCCTATAGAGGGTTAGGTCTATCGAGAGCGCTGTCAAAGGACAACCAGATAGTATACCAGAAAAGGGAAGCACGTGCTGCTTTGCTCCGTGCTGGATGGTTAACAGGCACAAAGCTTGATTGAGAACTGAAAACAACGTCAATGTTTTTGCGCATTTGACCTTTCTGACGTGATACCGCAAAAATTAAAACTATGGCAAAACCCAAAAGTCATAGGCGACGGAAAGTGTTTGTCTAAGCAGAGTGCTGTTTGTTATTTGGGCTCTTGGGCACAGAAACCTTTAAAGGTTATACAGCGCCCAGTTAAGGAGGGGGCTCTTAATAGGTCCATCGTACTAGCTTGGATTTTTGGAAAACTATTGGGGACGCCCAAATAAATAATTGTCAATTACGACAGCGTTAAGGGAGAAATTGTATTATAAAGAATGTTTTAAAAGTACAGCCCCATTAACCACATGAAACCTAGTTGCATATGACAAAAACTGGGTGACTGGCCAACCAATATCCAGAGATAAAAATGTACACCCAAGTCCTGTCGGTAATTTCAAAGTTTCATTTGGCTGGGTGCTGAGCATATACCTAGGAAAAATAATCTTAACACATGAAATATTTTTTAAAGGGACGTAGAATAAGTGAGAGTAGAGGAGTGATATACCCAGCTCGCAGTTAAAGCTAGGGATGCGGAGCCGAGACAATTTTGGACGGCTCCGGCTCCGGCTACGGTCCGGGGTTATGATTTCGGCTCAGGCTCCGGCTCCGGCTCCGGGTTCAAGTTCCTAACGGCTCCGGCTCCGGCTCCGGCTCCGGGAAAAATAGTCGGCTCCGACCGGCTCCGGCTCCGGCTCCGGCTCCGGCTCCGGCTACGGCAATGTACCTATATCCAAAATGTGATCGAAACGTTCTCAAGGGCGTGAAATTCCATCAGATACAAAGTGACTATGTATTTGTACGAATTGAAAATGGCGACTGGATGAACGAACGCTCTTTACCAGATGCCAAAGGCCAGTGAACCTCAAAACTGGACCAACCTACACTGCAGTGCAGTCGTATGGCAAACTGCACTGCACTGTTATGGCAAACAGAAATATGGGTCAGACATGCCCGCAAACCCACATAAAAAATTAAAGATACAACGATCAAATAAAGCTTGGACAGCCCGCAAAGAAAAACTTCGATGAGCTAACAGCAGGGTTGTTAAAAAATATGTTTTTACTTTTTAGATTCGAACCCACTTTTTCCCATTATATATTTAATTTTGATTTCAATGAGCCACATTCCAAGCGTCTACGACAGCGGAAAAGATCGCCTCAAAACGGTTAAAGATTTCATGTTTCGGGCGCAATTGGCCACCCGGCGTTGCAGTCTCCCTTTGTTAAATTGGGATGAAAGGGGTGCATAACCTACCAGTAAAGACAGCGTGGCATGTGCGTGCGTATAAGAGCGGTAGATGGGATTTAACATGCAGGCATCTACTTGTCAGATGTATTTGCGGCGCAATACAACTACATGTTATTCCACAAAAGACCTGAAATTAAATGATTCAGCACCCTAGTACTATAAATCCCGACAGAACAGGAATGCCTTCCGGAGGCGAACCTTTCTCTAGTAACTATCGCTGGAGAACGTCGGGAGGCAGGTGCTTCTCCCTATCCTCCTGCGAACTCTTTAAGAGCTCTGGTACTGATAAAAGAAGATCCTGTTTCATATTTTTACCCTTTAGGTGGCTCACGAAATCTTCCACCAGCTTCACACCACGTTCTGTGGGACCGTTCACGATAGTAAGTTCTGGAATACCTTGAAACAGCGGAAGCTATACCAGCTTCTCAACGGAGCCATTTCATGTCAGAATCTTTCAGATTCAGGCGCTCGAATACCATCCAGCTTTCAGGAATGAGAAATTGGGAGAGGCTTGGTATCGAGCCGAGCTCTTCATAGCCTCTGTCGGAAACTTTAGCCTACCTAACTGAAAGGTGGATGGTTTTGCTGTTTAGACCAGGTACTGTATCACTGCCTTTTTACCTTCAGCATTGTGATTCTTATTTGCGAAGCAGGTTATAAGTTTCTGGTCACAAATAACAGTTGCGTTTGCACATTGACTTCAGCGCCTCTACACAATACCGGAGTATTATCTCGAATTGCGCAAGCTGGTTTACGTGTGACTGTCAGGAGAGGTTGTCTCGAACAACTGTCTGTTTAGAAGACCCGGAGCTCACCAGCGAGCCATATTATGGAATATAGGACATTTATGGCATGAAGTGCGTGCTACTACTGTGTCAGATTCCGTTCATCATTCCAGAAGATACTTAAAGACAGACTATTATATTTTTTGGAGTTTAACAACGCATCAATTGCTCAGGTCATATGGCATCAGAGGAGAGAGGGAAGGAATTAGCTCGGGCTAGAGCAGGGCGCCAGATTCTGCCTCTGGGTGGGCTCGAACCCACGACACCCATCACATGATGAATGTCATTGGCCAAGCCGAGCGCAAGCGCTAACCGACTGAGCCACTCAGACTCCGAAATAGTTAGCGGCTTTCCTTATAAGTGGTTCTAAACCATGCATTTTGGTGCCTCCGTCGCGGATAGTCAGCTTTAGAGCCTTTTATGAGCCTCAAAGCTATCCATAAAATGCAATGCAGTGCTTTCATTAAGTCAATATAGAAATCGCCCTGAATGTGCTGAAGTCAATTTGTCATCAGCTGTGGTATCTGTGCACAAAAAGTTATATTCTGTCGCGCTGGTGAGAACCACCATCTTGGAGGTAAGGAGCCAGTCGCACAACAATTGGCCAAAACAGCAAACGATTCACATTTGACTAGGGCAGGCTTAAGTTTCCGATAGAGGCTATGAAGAGCTCTGTAAATGGTCGGTACTAAGCCTCAGCCAGCTTGCTACTCCTGACAGCTAGCTGGTATTCGATTGCCTGAATCTGAAATATTCTGACCAGAAATGGCTCCGTTGAGAAGTTAGTATAGCTTCCCCTGTTTCAAGGTATTCCAGAACTTAGGGGAGAATGGGGTCAATTGCAACAAATGTCACATTTCTGGCTCTGGAGAAATGGTGTTTTGAGTTAGAACGCTTATAATTATATTTTCATCAACTTTGAACATTTTGCAATGTGACAGACGTATAAAGATTTGAAAATAGAAAAGAATAGGGGTCAAAATTTCACTTCTAAAAATTTACTTCAGCTGTTACAATTGACCCCACGTGAGGGGCAATTGTAACAGCATCGGGGGTCAATTGTACCATGGTAAAGCCATATGAATTTCGACGATTTATTATACCATAGAAAAACATCTTAGTGCAAAAATTTTGCAACTTTGGCCTGCACTTCATGTTCATGGACCATCTCCAGTCGAGTCCCGTGTTCGGTGGTGCGTGGTCGAAAACGAGGAATTCTCTGAAAGTGCGAGACATTTGTTTGAAAACAGCCGATGCAATTTTTTTTAGAAAGATGAACAGAAACACGAACACTGGTGATTTGAGTAATCCCTATAAATGACCTGAATATATGTACTGCGTTCAATTCTTTTGTAAAAATTTACCTATCCGTCCGGTCAGTAAATCTTGAACTTGTTGCCGAAAAGGAATGGCCTTTTCTAAAACCAAAAACGCATTATTTTTGGCACATTTGCCTATTGGAATGACCACCTACAAATATATATTTATAATTCGACTGGAATCTCGCTAATTTTTCAAACTGGGCACATATAGCCTTAGCAGCTGACGTGCCCTTATAACCCAATTATTGGGCAGCCCACATTGCCACTTTCCCGAAGCATATACCAACCTACGAACAAAACATATCATTGGAAAGCAGATAAACAGTAGCGCACCCAGGGGGTAGCGGGCCCGGACTCCATCCCCCTCCCCACTGGCGGATCCAGGAGGGCAAACAGGGCAATCCCCCGCAAATTGCCCGATTTTTGTCGATTACCTTCAAAATTCATGTTTTCCCGATTTTAGGCCACTTTACCCCCCTCCCTTAACGGTCGGCCTGGATCCAGGCCTACCCCCCCCCCAACGTGTTAAGTGCCTCCTCCCAAAAACAGTGAACACTAGGTCTGCGAAGCAAAAAGTTCATCGCTCCCCCAGGATATGAAGGTTGGCCCATTTGACTAAACAAGTGCGCCCCCTTCATCGGCCTGACGTCCCCTCGTCAGCCTCCCCCCACAAAACGAACATCCTGGGTGCGTGCCTGATCATAAATCACTAACCTAGCTACTGCATTTGTGCAGTAGAAGCAAGCTTAATACGTCATAAGGCCATAGGGGTCAATTGTAACATTGTTACATTTGACCCCAAGAGAAATGTTACAATTGTCCCCATCGCAACGCGCAATATTTTAAACCAAATTGCCACTCAACGAGCTGGCCTAGGCGATAGATGTTGCGCTCATTTCGTAGACAATTAAACACACTTTATGCACTGAAACTGTTTCCCCTGTACCTTATCATTCCCATCAATAAGCTAACAACCTTTAAAAATTCTAAAAATTACCAAACACCCTCAAAAACACATAATTGTGAACAGCGTCTGACTTACCCGCCGCACCGAGTTGAAACATCGTTAACAAAGGCAGCAGCTGATTGCGCATTTCCGGTTGTGCTACTAGCACCAGCCATTGATAAGTTTAGACAATATGGCCAGTGTTACAATTGCCCCGTGTTACATTTGAACCCAGTCTCCCCTACTGTCGTGAACGGACCCACAGAACGTGGTGTGAAACTGGTGGAAGATTTTGTGAGCCACCTAAAGGGTAAAAATATGAAACAGGATCTTCTTTTATCAGTACCAGAGCTCTTAAATAGTTTGCAGGAGAATAGGGAGAAGCACCTGCCTCACGACGTTCTCCAGCGATAGTTACTAGAGAAAGGTTCGCCTCCGGAAAGCATTCATGTTCTGTCGGGATTTAGAGTACAAGGGTGCTGAATCATTTAATTTCAGGTCTTTTGTGGAATAGCATGTATTTGTATTGCGCTACAAATACATCTGACAAGTAAATGCCTGCATGTTAAATCCCATCTACCTCTCTTAAACGCACGCACATGCCACGCTGTCTTTACTGGTAGGTTATGCACCCCTTATATACCAATTTAACAAGGGGGAGACTGCAACGCCGGGCGGCCAATCGCGCCCGAAACATGAAATTTTTAACCATTTTGAGGCGATCTTTCCCGCTGTCGTAGAGGCTTGGAATGTGGCTCATTGAAATCAGAATTGAATATTTAATGGGAAAAAGTGGGTTCGAGTCTGAAACGAAAAAAAGTTTTTTTGAACGATCCTAAGCTAACTGTGTTCAACATAAAAAAACACATCAGATAGGCTGATGGCATAATTCATTTTCGAGAAAAATCGGAACCAACCACCCTACTGCCTAGGGCCCAGCAGCTGGCTCGCTCACTACACCACCCAATCGCGGTTAGAGCGGAGCAGCAACATTGCCTCCAATGTGTCTGCTCTTAGTCTGGACCTGAGATCAGTAAGCAGTAGCTTCATCGCGAAGAACAACCTCCCCACGGACACCTGAGTAACTGGTAGCGCGGCCATTACCAGGCTAGCCGGCTGGATGATGGCTGGATATCTATCTAAGATGTCGCATACGGTTGCCCTCTTTAGGCGACCCAGGTTTTTGAAGTCGGCTAGTGCCGCATCGAGTGACGGGGATGCTGTTTTCTGCGCTTTTTGCCCTGGGTTCTCGACAGACCTAGTATAAACTACTTCTCCGAGTACATGATAGCTCTCCTGGGGGGAGGTGAGAGCAAAGATTTTATTGCTCGACAGACCTATTGTAAACACCTTTTTCAAACAATTTCTTCTGCCTTTGGGGGCCAAAGATAGTCTGCCCCCCTTCCAGGGCTTTGGGGGGCATGACCAGAATGGCATCCCCCTGCGTCTGTCAACAGGGGCGGATGCAGGCCGACGGTATGGGGTAAATCGTGAAAAACTTATGGTTTCTTAAGAAAATCGCCAAAAATTGGGCAGCTTGGGGGCAAATGCCTTTTTCTCCCCCCTCATGGACCCGCCAGTGTCCGCCAATGCTTTCATTTGTTGCCAATTTCCGCCTGCCCAAGAGTGAGACCGTCTACGGAACACCCTAGTTGCAATATTTCATTAATCTCGATATACATAACATATTGAGAAACTGAAATATTTCAGGTGAATAAAGGTGTTTCCATGCGACATCTCACAAGGTACAATGTGACCATTTCACGTTCGATTTTTGGTAATTTTAGAGTTCTTTGGGAGCCGGAGCCGGATCCTTTCTGACGGCTCCGGCTCCGGCTCCGGCTCCGATCAAAAGTGTTTCGGCGGCTCCGGCTCCGGCTCCGGCTCCGGGCAGAATGGTCGGCTCCGACCGGCTCCGGCTCCGGCTCCGCATCCCTGGTTAAAGCTTCCACCCAGTGGGAAGAATCATCTAATGGTATGGGCACCAATGAACAAAGCAGCTGCAGCATATATGAACTAGTATCATTATGATAATGAAGTTCCCGACCCTTTTAATTTCAGAGCCAGAGTTTTTTCCTAATCGTACGAGACAAGCTGTGATGTCAATAAGTTCAGTTGTTTCACAAATATTGCTCCTCACGTGTGCTTCGCTGAAGATTTCGTCAATAAATTTGGGTTATGTTTTCTGGGCAGGTTATAGAAAAGATCGTTATCACTTAAACCCGAGCCCTCAAACCACCCGATATCACATACAGAACCAAGTTCTCTTATATTTGTATCTGAGGCGCTGTATTTTTCGTTATTAAGTGATTGTTAATACAAATACTTCACCTCGTCACGTGAATCGTAACTAAATAACTGTATTTGCAAAATATCAAAACATGCTCACCAAAAATATTTACAGTTATTCCAGACCAAGTTCGCGGAACTATCAGACTAGCTGGTGCATGTTAGTATCCAAATCTGAGATCGAACTCTGTTGTGATGTCCTCTGCTGGAAACACTGAATACATTGTATGGTTACAGTTAAGGGTATACGGTGAACCAATCATGCAGGGCTAAACAAATATTTTATGTGTCACCATTGAAAAGGTAAAACCATAAATGTGTCACCAGCCCAGGCTGCAAAATGTGGCACGTTTTGCGTTAGTAGGATATCAATGGATACCCCTGGACCATCCTAGTTGTTAAAAACATTTTAGTTCCAATTACGGGTGACAATTTTAGCAATTTGTGCCGTTTTTTGGTGTATCCACCATATCGCTAATTTTTTCACCTTGCCCGCCTTGGGTTGTCACCATTTAGAAGCCAAAATGGTATGTTTTTTGACCCCTGCAATAATGAAATTGGTTTTTTGTGTCATTTCTTGTGTTGTTGCTTCATTCTCCTCACTGTTCTTTTGGTTAGATTATTGGGGAAGAATCGAC
The DNA here is from genome assembly GCA_034440635.1 of Lepas anatifera. Taxonomy (NCBI): domain Eukaryota; kingdom Metazoa; phylum Arthropoda; class Thecostraca; family Lepadidae; genus Lepas; species Lepas anatifera. Next base: position 47,146 of record JAOTON010001052.1, on the reverse strand, counting down.
AAAGCGACAGGACAAAACGTTTCTTAAACATAATCCACACAGAGAATGTGGCTTTTGTGAAGGTTAAACAGGGGTGGAAACCGCCAGCTCACCAACCAGGGATCGCGACAGCACTTGGGTATAGAAGGTATTCGGTGGGGATGAGGTGGCTTAGTGGATAGCACACTTGCCTTCTAAGCAGGGGCGCAGCCAGGGGGGGCACAGGGGGCATGTGTCCCCCCATCGGTGCCGGGGTGCCCTTTTGATTGCCAGGTGGTGTGCCCTCTTTGGGCCGTGCCGCTCGAAATTTAGTACCCTACGTCGTTGAGCCTAGATGGAACTAGGCTGCATTTAGGGATTTCAACTATTGTTTGACAATTAAGTGCCTTTTTGGTCACCTAAAACATTCTGTTGCCTTTCCAAGCACCCGGGAATAGTATAGGCACGTAATCCGTTTCCAGATAATGCCTCATCGTCGCCAATAATCGTACGGGTGGAGCTCATTTGGTGCCCCCTGGAGGTGATCATGTGCCTTCTGAGCTGATCTGATGCCCTCGTAGTCAATCTGGTGCCCCCCTCCCCTGAATAAATAATTGTGCCTTCTGAACCTATATAATGCTCTCTAAGTTAGTCTGATGCCTCCGAGCTTGCCTCCTGCCCTATTAGCTGTCTTAGTACCCCTTGGGCTGATCCGGGCCCCCTGAACTTATTTAATGCCTCCCGGAGTTTATCTACTGTCCAGGGGGGCACAAGGGGCACGTGCACCCATCGGTGCCGGGTGCCCTTTTGATTGCCAGGGGTGTACCCTCTTTGGGCCGTGCCGCTCGAAATTTAGTGCCCTGCACCGTGTAACCTAGATGTAACTAGACTGCATTTAGCGATTTCAACTATTGTTTGACAATTAAGTGCCTTTTTGGTCAGTTAGGGCATTCTGTCGCCTTTCCAAGCACCCGGGAAGAGTATAGGCACGTAATCCGTTTCCAGATAATGCCTCATCGTCGCCAATAATCGTATGGGCAGAGCTAATCTGGTGCCCCTTGAGCTCATCTGGTGCCCCCTGAGCGCTGGTCTTGAACCCTGGAGCTGATCATATGCCCTCTGAGCTGATCTGATGCCCTCGTTGTCAATCTGGTGCCCCCCTCCCCTGAATAAATAATTGTGCCTTCTGAACCTATATAATGCTCTCTAAGTTAGTCTGATGCCTCCCAGCTTGCCTGCTGCCCTATTAGCTGTTTTAGTACCCCTTGAGCTGATCCGGGCCCCTGAACTTATTTAATGCCTCCCGGAGTTTATCTTCTGTCCAGGGGGGCACAAGGGGCACGTGCACCCATCGGTGCCGGGTGCCCTTTTGATTGCCAGGGGTGTACCCTCTTTGGGCCGTGCCGCTCGAAATTTACTGCCCTACGCCGTTGAACCTAGATGGAACTAGGCCGCATTTAGCGATTTCAACTATTGTTTGACAACTAAGTGCCTTTTTGGTCAGCTAGGGCATTCTGTCACCTTTCCAAGCACCCGGGAAGAGCATAGGCACGCAATCCGTTTCCAGATAATGCCTCTTCGTTGCCAATAATCGTACGGGCGGAGCTCATCCGGTGCCCCTTGGAGCTGATCATGTGCCCTCTGAGCTGATCTGGTGCCCTCGTAGTCAATCTGGTGCCCTCCTGAGAAAAATAAGTGTGCCTTCTGAGCCTATAAAATACTCTCTGAGTTAGTTTGATGACTCAGAGCTTGCCTGGAGTCCTTTTAGCTGTTTTAGTGCCCCTTGAGCTGATCCGGGCCCTCTGAGATTATTTAATGCCTCTCGGAGTTGATCTACTGTCCAGGGGTGCAGCCAGGAAGGCACAGGGGGCACGTGCCCCCATCACTGCCGGGGTGCCCTTTTGATTGCCAGGTGGTGTACCCAATTTGGGCCGTGCCGCTCGAAATTTAGTGCCCTAGCCGTTGAAACTAGATGTAACTGGACCGCATGTAGCGATTGAAACTATTGTTGGACAACTTAATACCTTTCTCCGTCAGCTAGGGTATTCTATCGCCTTTCCAAGCACCCGGAAAGAGTATGGGCACCTAGTATGTGTCCACCTAATGCCTCATTGTCGCCAATAATCGTACGGGTAAAGCCGATGTGGTGCTCATTGAGCTCATCTCGTGGCCTCTCAGCTGGTCTTGGCCCCTTGAGCTGATTACTTGCCCTCTAAGCTGATCTGGTGCCCCTGAGTCAATCGAGTGCCCCACGGAGCAAATAATTGTGCCTCCTGAACCTATATAATGCTCTCTGAGTTAGTGTAATGCTTCCGAGCTTGTTTGGTGCCCTAATAGCTGATTTAGTGCCCCTTGAGCTGATTAGGGCCCCCGAACTGATCTCATGCCTCCCCAAGTTGATTCTGTCTCCTAAGTCAATATGGTGCCTCTTCAGCTGATTAGGTGCCACCTCAACTGATTATTGATATCTCCTTAGATGGTCTGGTCCCCCCCCCTGAGCTGGTTTGGTGGGCCCTGAGCCCACCTTGTGTCCCCTGAGCTGTTATATTGCTCCCTGAGCTGATTTAGGCTCCTGCCATAGTCCGGGGGCTGGAAGCTGATCTGAGCCCCCGAGCGGATCTATCTGGTGCCACCTGAGATGCAATAATGCCCCTGAGTCGATCTGGTACCTCCTGAGTCCATCTGCTGCCCTCTGAGCTAATCTGGTGCCTGAGCTAAGCTGACCTGGGCCTCCTTACGTGATTTCATGAGCAGCTCTAAAGCCCTGGGCTGAGCTGGGCCCACAGAGGCTGATGAGGCTTGAGATTGTATGGGGCTCCTGAGCTGATTAAGTACCTCCTGACTTGATCTGGTATTCCCGAGCTGGTCGTGGACCACTGATCTGATTGTTTGTACCCTAAGCTAATCTGGTGCCCTATGGGCATCTGGTGTCCCCTGAGTAGCTCTGGGGCTTTTGAACTGATTGGGCCCCGAGCTGGTGAGGGATCCCTGAGCTGATTTAGTACCCCTGACTTGAACTTGCCTGCTGAGCTGATCGATCTGGTGCACCCTGAGCAGATATACTGCCAACTGAACTTAACTAATGCTCCCTGGTGCTACATTGCTAGTATGGTGCCCTTTAAGCTGACCTGGACCTCCTGGTGTGATTACGTGATTTCCTGAGCAGCTCCCAGGCCCTGGGCTGAGCTGGGCCCACAGGGGTTGGTGAGGGCCCCTGAGATGGTATGGGGCTCCTGAGCTGATTAAGTGCCTCCTGACTTGATCTGGTATTCCCGGCTGATCTGGGCCCCGAGCTGGTCGGGGACCACTGATCTGATTATTTGTCCCCGAGGCTGATCTGATGCCCTATGGGCCGATCTGGTGTTCCCTGAGCAGCTCTGGGGCTTTTGAGCTGCTTAGGCCCCGAGCTGGTGAGGGATTCCTGAGCTGATTTAGTGGCCCTGACTTGATCCTGCCCCCTGACCTGACTTGAGGCCCTTGAACTGATCTGGGGCCCCAAGAGCTGATCTGGGGCCCAAGAGTGGGTCTAGGTTCTGAGTGTACCCTGAGCTGGTCTGGGCGCTGAGCTTGTGAGAGCCCCTAAGTTGGCTCGAGGTCCCCTGAGGTGATCTGGCGCCTTAAGCTGTTCTGGGGCTTCTTGAACTGGTTTAAGGCCCTATGAGCCTATCTGTGGCCCATGAGCTAGTCTGATGACCACATCTCTGGGACCAATGAGCTAGTCTAGTCCCTGGGTGAAGAATGAGCAGCTCTGTGGCCTGATCTACATCAGGGGCCCCTGAGGTGGTCTTGAATAGACAGATAATAATAACACAAGGCCAACTTCCATCATTTCGGGGCGGGTTCACTGAGCTACTTTAGTCCCTGGAGGCACAACTGGGGGATGGGGGAAGCTGCTCTGGGGGCCTCTGATCCACATTTGGGGGCCCCAGAGCTGGTCTTGAATAGATGGGGAATAAGAACACAATGGAAACTCCCCTTGTAAAACGGAGCTAACGAGGAATGAGGAATCTCTAAAACGGCTTGTGATACCTAGGCACCCCAGGTTATATAAATTGCTTATTATACTGGTGGATTCTGGGAAGGGATGATAAAAAGGCATGTGCCCCTGAGTTAAGAGCACAGTCCCCTAAACCAGGATTTCTACTAATTAGTTTAAATGAAGAACCAGTTGTTACAATTTTCAGCCCTGTCACACCATCCCCATCTAAACCACCGGCCTGTTCACCTTTTATTTACTCCTAACTGGGACCGATCCTTGAGAATATGGAACTTAATAAACGAGTTCAAAAGGTATCTCCCAAATTTTTCCGGCAGCAAAAATGTGTTCTTCCAAAGACACTATGCCACTCCTCGTCCCACGGCGATTGTGGGAGGCAAGGAACTTAATCCGTGTTCAGCCAGGGCTCACTCGTCACGACAAAACCAGTGGGCATAACAAAAAAATTTTCGACTCCAATATTCCTTAACCTGCACATTGTAACAGATATCACATGCTCCGCTGATGTTAAGTATTTGCATTAGTTGGCTGTCCTTAAATCTATCCCAAAAAGTAGTGTTTTGGCTACTTCCATGGCATTCTGGTGATATTTTGTTCCTTTTTTCGGTTTTAATAGAGTTTTCCTTCTCCGTCAATGATTTATTTGCATTTTTATCGAGCCAAAGATGCCCAAAAAATGATATAAACAAAGATATAGTAAGTTTTTTAGGTTACGTTAAAAAGTGCCCTTTTTCCCCGGGGTGCCCCTCAAAGTTGGTGTGCCCCTCCCATACGAAAGCTCTGGCTGCGCCCCTGCTTCTAAGTCACTGGTCCCGGGTTCAAGTCCCGGCGGAGCCTCTGAATAAGCTGATCTGATCCCCAAAATTCGTTCCAACAGGGTGAGAGTTGGCGACGCCGTATATGAACCTGGCAGTTGGTGCGTCGTTAAAGCCCAACAATTATTATTAACCCTCGCCCCAACGGGGGCCATCGATGGCCCCCTAAGGTTTTTCCGGAATAACAGAAAAATGACGAGGAGCAGCACCACAGTTGAGGGCTCTACTTCTCACCCCATCATTTTCCAACGATCCCTGAAATTTTTTACCCCAGGTCACCCAAGGTCAGGTCACCAGGCGAGGTCAACCAAGTTCACCTCACTTCAACTTTTGAGCTCTATAAGAGCTACATTTCTTAGTCGATCAATTTGAACATTCCTACACTTGATGACCCTTCCAGGGGCTACAAGGTGTATATATGGGATTTTTAGATTTCGTGACTTGAGGTCAGGTCATGAGGTGACCTCTCCCATTGAAAATTCATGGTGAAAAGCTGTCTTATGATTTAAAAGTCACAAAAACGATTGATAATGCTCCGCTTTCTCACAAAAGCGTTCTTGGACACCCTTTCCAGGATCCCAGGGGCCACATTTGCCCTTTGACCTCTCCGAGGTCATCCAGGGTCACCATGGGTCAAATGTAGTATTTTGACAATAACTTTTGACCTAAGAAAGCTAGTAAACGTCATCGTGTATGGCTTGTCACTAGCTTTCATTTTATATACGGCAAGGTCACTTTCTGACCTTTCGTAATCTCAGGTCATATTAGGTCACGAGGTCACCTCTGGAGGTCAAACCACTGGTGGGAGGTCATTACGTTTAACATAGCGGAAAAAGGGCGGGCATTTTCCTATCAAATGTACTTTACCAGATCTCAATAGCTATAATGGCATAAGAGTTATGAACAGTTTTCTTAACCCTATTTCCGGCAGGGGGGCTAATATTGCCCCCCTAAGGTTTTTCAAAAATATCTCCGAAACGGCTTGCGATAGAACTTTGAAACTTCCTGACTTTTCCTAAAACTAGTACAGGCAGGTTTTCTGAAATTGTCAATATTATATATTTACCAGGGGCGGAGCTATGGCTGGGTTTTTGGGGAGGTTCTATCCACAAACCAAGTATTATCGTATGCGATGGGTTCTTTGTAAAAGGAAGCCGTCTCTGCTGATCCTGATACCAGTTATATGGTTTTATTATATCATTTCTTATGTGAGATGATAGTGCATTCACAATTGTCACTATTTGTATTCATCAGGGGCGGTTACAGCAGTTCAAAATGGGGGGAATGTTATCAAGAAGGACTAAACGTTAGTAAGTGAGAAGACTGCTTACAGCCGTGCCAGGGCGAATACAATTGGGTATATGAAAATTCAAAATAGTTATAACCAAATTCTAGATTACCAGAGGCGTGTCCAGTCACTACACATTTTCAAAATGCATATTCCCAGCCAGTATCACCGCCGCGACTCAATATCGTTGTATATTAAAAATGTGTTTCCAATCACCCCCACCCGCCCCCCCCCACGACGAGAGTCCTTGATCCGCCTATGTCACCCCCTTTCCCAGAGCTGCCATGGGAGGGTAAAAATTATCAGAAATAAATTTCAACTAGTCGAGGGACTAATATACTCATGCATACCACTCGCATATTGTTGGGATGTATTTTACCCCACTGTTTTACCTTACTGCATCCGCCCCTGATGAGTTTTTCACTTTTTTTTATTTATGTGTCAAAGATGCCAAGCAGTATATCACGGCTTCTAATCCGCGTAACAAAAACTTTTTAGGTTGTATATATTTCCCCTCATAGTCCTGGTCCTGGAACTGCCATTGAATTTCGAATTTTTGCGTAACTCGAGTATATGACAATTTTGGGTCAATTATTTGTAAATCTGAACTAGTTTTGTGAAAATCGTACAACAGAGACAAGGGTTATGGAAAATCTAAAAAATACACAGAAATTGTATATTTTGCACGACTTTCTCCTTAAAAATCAAAATTTTGAAATTTTCTTTTTTCAAAATAAAGTTTAGCGTCAGGGGAATCTATAGCACTTTGAATTTTCAAAATCGGCCGGTTAGATTACGTGATCTTAGGGGGGTTGCCGATATTGCCCCCCCCTGCCGGAAATAGGGGAAGCCGGGAGCCTGACGGAAATAGGGTTAAGCATTGCATATTTGAGTGAAAATAGCCGATCTTGACCTAACTTGACCTCTGGAGGTCAAGCCATTGACCTGAGCGCTTAAACATGTCAATTAATTTCTTACTGAATTTACGCGAGCTTTCTAATGCACTTTGCAGATTTGCGCTAACCTCAATATTTTCGGAGTTAGAGGGGCCATCGATGGCCCCGGTGGGGCGAAGGTGGCGCCAAACCCCCGGTGGGGCGCGGGTTAAGGTATTCGGTAAGAGCGACAGAAAACATGTACAAACTCAGAATTCAGGTTGTCAGAGAAAAGATCAAAGCTCCTATAGAGCCTTTCCATAGCTAGAAGCTTCGATAGATGATTCGAACTCCCGCCCGCACGGGCTTATCCACGGGAGGGGGGGGACAATTCGGTCACACTTCCCTCCAAACCGGACAGAGTTTACCTAATTTTAGCGGAGGTTTCTTTATGTCATCCCAGATTTTGTATTTCTACTTTATCAGTGGTATGTACAATGGAAGTGATGCAACTAATATATCTGTTTTACATCTTTGGTAGTATTATCGCATTTTAATACCAGGTATAGCAGGCACTTGCACTGATAGAAAAAATGACACCTTTTCGCTATTTGGTGACACCATCAAAAAGTCCCCACTGGAGGGGAGTTCGGACAACCCCGCCAAGTAGCGTCACTACCCCCGAATCCGGTGTCAATACAGGGTCAGACACCATATTCGAGTTTTTATAGGATTGGGAGAAGAGATGACTCCAACCAAAAGGAGCCACGACCCTCACCAAAAGGAGTCGCGACATCCATCTGACTCCTTTCCTGACCACCGTTTCAAGGGTACCTGACACTGATTTACGGTGTATTTCTTGCGAATTACTCTAAATCAGGGTGTCAATACACATGTATTGATGCCGTGTTATGGTGGAATTGTAGATTGACTCCTCACTTGTGACCCCGTATCTTAGCGTCCTTTTTCTTGCGACCCCTTTCCCCACCCCGTCAGTCGTAAAAAGGGCAAGTGTTGTTCCGATCTTTAAAAAAGGTTCGAAGAAAATTCCAGGAAACTACCGTCCAGTAAGTTTAACCAGTCATGTTTGTAAAGTAATGGAAAGGATCATCAAAAAAGGCATCATGTCGCATCTTATCATCAATAATCTACTCAGTACACATCAACATGGATTTGTTCCTCAAAAGTCATGTCAGACAAATATTCTTTGAATGCCTTGAAGACTGGACCAAATACCTAGATATGAACCAATCACTGAATGTTCTGTACCTCGATTACCAAAAAGCCTTCGACACTGTACCACACCAACGACTCAAAATTAAGCTGAAAGCATATGGAATCAGAGATAAAATTTTGAACTGGATCGAAGATTTCTTGACTGATCGAGAGCAGCAAGTCTCGGTGAGAGGTGAAACGTCCAGTTGGAATAAAGTTACCAGCGGCGTACCCCAAGGTTCAGTCCTGGGACCCACATTATTCCTCATATATGTGAACGAGCTCCCGAGCATAGTCAAATGCAAAATGATGATGTTTGCTGATGACAGTAAAATTTACCGGCAAATAACAACATCTGAAGATGCCAGTTCCCTCCAAACAGACCTAGACTCACTCAGCACGTGGTCTGAGAAGTGGCTTTTAAAATTCAATGCCAAAAAATGCAAGGTTATGCACTGTGGAGAGCACAATCCAGGTCACCGATACTTCATGACAAACTCCGACAACAAAGTTATTCAATTGGAAACAACAAGCTCTGAAAGAGATCTAGGAGTTACAATAACATCAAATCTTAAACCATCTGAGCATTGCAAAAAAGCTGCAAATCGAGCGAGTGGGGCTCTCAGACTAATTAAAACAACATTTGACAAGCTGACCCAGCCAAACTTCAAACCACTGTTTAATGTGTATGTAAGCCCACACCTTGAATATTGTGTTCAGGCTGTTGGTCCCTATTTGATTCAAGACTTGAATGTACTTGAAAAGGTTCAACGGAGGGGCACAAAAACAGTCCAGGGTTTAAGTCAATTACCCTACGAAGAACGCCTTAAGAAGCTGGAGATGACAACCATCAGGGACAGGATGAATCGGGGAGACATGATAGAGACCTTCAAGATATTAACAGGGAAATTGAGAACAAACCCGGACGACTTCTTCGTTTTAAACCCATCACGTACCAGAGGCCATTTTCTCAAGATAAAGAAGCAGAGGGCAACACATCTCAGAAGAAACAAGTTCTTCTCTAACAGGGTTGTAAACAAGTGGAACTCTTTACCTGAACATGTGATAAGTGCGCCATCTACTAATGCATTCAAAGCAAGGCTGGACAAGCATATCCTGTCCTAACACGTCCTTACCATGAAGTGGGCATTCAAATAGACTCTGTCTAACCTCAGCCCATAATACCTAACCTTAACCTTAACCTTAAAAAGTAATGGTGGATGAGCTTTTCTGTACTTATATTAGTTCACCAGTTTAACACACAATCACCGAACATGTTCTCAACCACGGCACACATTCTATCAGCAATAATTTTACACATAGATGCCGAAATGATGCACCCATATCAAAGGTTTCTGAGTTATTATGCGGTCACCACATTCGAATATAAACATGTGGGCTCTGTCTTGGAAAAGCATTTGCATTATCATGATACACACGCAGTGACAAAATGCACACCGCTCTCACTAGCTCCTGCATCATTTTCGGCACTATCAGGTCGAGAGACTTATAAGTCTCTCGAACTAGTGACCAGGGCGTAGCCAAGGGGGGGGTGGCAGGGACAGCCGCCCCCCCTGAGGGCCCGAAGGGCCCCCTGAGGACACGATTATGTAACAAGCAAAGCTCTTTTTACCTATCATGGCCCTTTTGGAGCTGTCACAGGGGCCCTTTTAGGGGCACCGCCTCCCCTGAGCGAAATCCTGGCTAAGCCCCTGCTAGTGACTCAGAACACTCCCGTACGTAGTGGCTGAAATATCTGATGCTTTTTTAACACCTATGATGGGAGGTACTCACAATGATGAGTGAAATATCTTGCTCATGATTTGGAAAATGTTTGGCAAAGACAGCACGTTCAGGTTGTTCACACAGATATGGAAGAAAAAACATCGTGCTGGTGTTCAACATTAAATATTACAAACAGGTTCAGTCTGCGCCTTGGAAAGGATGGAATTGGTTCGATTAGGTTTCTGGAAATGCATCGTAAATGTTCGCATGTGGGGCTCGTATAACACATGGTACGTAATGGCACGGGGTTCTGAAGAGAAATGGAGGTCAAATGCAACGTTAAGGGACAAAGGACGTGAATAATTACAGGGAATAGAAGCTGTGAGTGTTCGACGTATGATTGCTGCCAAAAACAAAAGCCGATTGCTGCAGCCTTAACACACGCATTGAGTGGGGTGTGAGCCACCTTCACTTTGATGGGGGCGTGTACCCACCCCCTGAAATCTCGCGAATTATGCTAGATAAATAAAACGATAAAATGCATTGTATCTTCACTTACCTTACCCTGCTCCCATTGCTTCTGCACACAGAATGAGGCGGTTTTGCACCCTTTTGCAGCAACAAAAACGAAAATAGCACGTGCTGTGACGTCACAGAAGAGTCAGACTCTCCAGTGATGAGCACAATTCTCTACAAAAGTGTCGTGATCACTCGCAAGCTAAGTGCAGAGAGTCAGACGCCTTCTTGGAAGAGTCTGACACTCCTCATACACCCTACGAAAGGAGTCGGACACCTTTCTTGAAAGAGTCAGACACCCTACCGACCAGAGTTTTGCGTTTCAGAATTTTCTTGAGTCGACTCAACTCAACTCATGTGCTGAGAGTGGTTGACTCAACTCTGACTCAACTCATTGTCAAGAGTTCAGTGAACCGACTTAAATCTGACTCAATGCTAAATCACCCCGACTCAACTCCGACTCAACTCACGACTTAACTCAACTCAAACTTTGACTCAGTTTCAAAATATATAAATAAATGATAAATAATAACAAATTAATAAACCACTAAAAGACAAGCTGTACAGAAAGTCTAACAAGAAAATGAGGATTAATGTATGGTAGATTAATTAATTGAAACATTAAAAATTTATTATAGCCAGGAGCCATGGATATCTTTTTTATTCTTCCAGACTGCCACTGCCAGGTAAAGCTGCCACACCATGTTGCAATGATTTCTAAAGGAAGCCTTGCATGTTTAGCCATGTGCATGGAATGGAAAGGAACTTAAATGGGCTAAGGTTACAACCAAATAGGGAAATAATTGCACCTCCATACTATCAGAAAAAGGTCCAAGCTAAAAAACATGATCTAAGCTGTATTTTCAGGAATGATAAGGCTAATGCTTTTTGTTTCTGTTAAAGAACCATGCTAGATAATTATACTAAATGAAACATTCCTATGCTATGAGCTGAACCAAAATCTAAGCTATAATTACTAGAGTACCTAGTTGCAATTCCAAATTCTAAGAACTACAGCAAAACCTAGGAAATAGTGTACCATATCAACAAATAACATAGGACAATAGAAATGGAAATTTTATCATTGTGTTGCATTCTATACATAGATATTTTTGAACCCAATACAATTTTCAGCTTGAAAACCTTCTCAATACAGCAAGCACGTACCACCTACCTATCACACTTCAAAATGGGAGCAGTTTGATAATTGCCAATGTATACGGCTTTCAAAATAAAATACGGACGACGATCAGACACAACCAGTAGTAAGAAATAATTTGTCTGATTCGCTCAATAACAGTATTTCAATGTTTTGTCAAATCAGAGTCCAGACTTGTCTGTGCTAACAGTAAGAACTGCTTTTAATAGGTTAAAGCAGTAGCTGGAGACGGTGCATTTAAGACAAAAGAAACAATTTCAAACAATTTCATATGCAGTTTAGAAATAATCACATAACTTTGTTAATTATCATGTGACTTCTTTAATGTTTTACTCTGAAGCTATTTAGCTTGAACCTATCCTTGACTAGATTTGTTCTTCAAAGAGAGCAATGGCGCACTCTCTTGCCTGTGGCTATTCTTTTATATTGGAGTGGTGGTGGAACGTTTGAGTGTATAACTGTGCGTGGTGGTTGAAAAGGAGTATATTGATGATGAGGATTTTTTTAGATATTTTAAATGCATTTCGCAGTGCATTCTACCTCTTAAAATGTTTAAGACAAGGCCAGAGATAGGAGCCTGTTTAATTTTTCGAGTACATGTATTATTTGTGCATAGGGATTTCTTCAGACCAAATGGGCCTTTAAAATAAGCAATTGAACCGTATGATTAATTTGATATATTGAAAGAAATTAAAATTTTGATTGAAACAATTAAAACACTGGAGGGAAAGGTTTTCAAAGGAGGTTTCCAAAAGGTGGGCAAATTTAAACTTATTCAACATATTTGCATACTGAGTCAACTTTGATTGTCAACTCATTTGACTCGCTGTCTTCACAACTCAACTCAACTCAACTCATTGACGTGGTGTGAACCGACTCAACTCAACTCAACTCACCTGTCTATTTTTTCGACTCAACTCAACTCAACTCTGAGTCGAACGAGTCGGAATTTGAGTTAAACTCTGACTCCGACTCGTGAGTCGCACAACTCTGCTACCGACACCTCACGAAAAGAGGCAAATTCCTCATTTGGTGGTCGGGACACCTCCATTACAATGCCTTACACCCTTAATGATGTAGTAACTCCCATGTGTGCATTGTTTTGACGCCAGAAAGTGGTGTCAGAAATGGTGTTCGAAATGAGGAGTCGCGTTACTTTCGGAAATGACACCGGCTAAAGGTTACTGGTGCCAAATGACGGGATCTAATACCCCAAAATGGTCATCAGTCCACCAAAAAAGGGTGTCTCATTCGCTATATTTTAGGTTCATCTTAGGGCTGGGTGTCATTTTTTCTTTCAGTGTTGACTGTAATGTCATGGTATTAACCAGCAGAAATGCAACAGAAGAGACGCTGCTTGTCAATATTACACAGCAGGTAATATGCCGATGCATAAAAATCTTTACCAACGCATGCAAAGGTTTACAAACAGCCGGCGTCACTAATGGCGGCGGAACTGGGGGGGGCACGAAGCCCCTCCCCCAGTTCTAGGGGCACGGTGCCCCCTTAAATGAGAGAGAGAAAGAGTGAGAGAAAGTGAGAGAGAGGAGGGGAGGGAGAGAGAGAGAGAGAGAGGGGGAGAGAGAGATGAATACTACTGACAGAGTTGGGTTTTAAAATATATATGTAGAAAAGTACCATGAAGTGGTATAGGGCATACGACATTTTGACAGATTTGATTGTCATTGTGTGTGTGTGTTCCTTCATCAACGGTTTTCTTTGGCGTGAGGTGAGTTGCGGGAGATAAAAGAGAGGGTTTTGGGAAAAATAGGAGACACATTGACACATTGTTAGAACTCTGTCGATACGTCTCACTGTCGGTCTTTGATAGCCGGCAAGAAATATTCAGCATATAAGGTCTCTATTGATGTTTATGGCCATAAAGACGTTGGTGTCTCGCATTTTGTGCAAAGAAGTACGCCCGCCCATTACCGTCTCGCCGCCCGGGGCGGGACCAGGGATCTAAAAACTTGCCGATCTACCTACGCCGTCGGCGACCCTATCATCTTTTGGTTGGCGACCCAGCAACCGTCTCAAGCTCTGATTCCATCTGTTTTCCTATGATTTTAGCTTCTACCATCCGCTCCTGCTTCTAAATATGCTTACCCTCTCCCTGTCTCCACCCGTCATCGTAATACATACAGTGCCCATCAAAATCTATTGGATGAAGTCTGCCAGTTCCTTTGGCCAAGAATGGGCAGAATCTACTTCGACAAAGAGCCAAGTTAGCCTTCGTTTCCGGGCTTGTTTGGCGTTTCTGAAAGACAGCTTGGCTACAACGGGGCATCTTTGGCCGATTACATCTGGTATCATCACCGCCCTTAGTTGCTGCTAGTCTATGCTAGTTATGTTTCTTCTTATTACAATTTTTGGTTCCAATTTGATGAAAAACGACTGAAATCACCTGGTACTTTAGATGATGCCATCTCCCTGTACCGTATTTATGTACTATTTTTAAGTTCAAACTAGAATGTACTAGAATCTGTCACGAGTCGGTACCAAGTCGGTGATTTTCATTTTTTTTAATAGGCGACCAATGGGCGACCAAGTCGGCCGAAACCACCGACTTGCGTGGTCGCCTGGTCGCCGGTGGTCGCCCAGGTACATTTTCGGTGTCTGCGGCCTTCAGAACGAGCGCGGTGCGGGCTGCCGCTAATATTTTTGTATTCTTGTTGGAAGCAGTGGGCACCGTTTTTGACGACTGGTGTTCAGTTTGTTAAATCCAAGGGGCCAAATCAAGATGTGCGTTTATAATAGACGGTCCGTGCAATCTAGGTGGGTTTTGGAGTCTACTTGCAATGATGTTTCCTTGTTTTGCTTTATCGCGAAAAGTCTCAGAAGGAAAAAAACTTGAATACAAGTGGTGCATGTTTAACCCTATTTCCGTCAGGCTCCCGGCTACCCCTATTTCCGGCAAGGGGGGCAATATCGGCCCCCCTAAGATCTCGTAATCTAACCGGCCGATTTTGAAAACTCAAAGTGCCATAGATTCATCTGCTGCTAAACTTTATTTTGAAAAAGAAAATTTCAAAATTTTGATTTTTTAGGAGAAGGTCGTGCAAAATATACAATTTTGTGTATTTTTTAGATTTTCCATAACCCTTGTCTCTGTTGTACGATTTTCACAAAACTAGTTCAGATTTACAAATAATTGACCCAAAATTTTCATATACTCGAGTTACGCAAAAATTCGAAATTCAATGGCAGTTCCAGGACCAGGATTATGAGGGGAAATATATACAACCTAAAAAGTTTTTGTTACGCGGATTAGAAGCCGTCATATACTGCTTGGCATCTTTGACACATAAATAAATGAGAAAAAAAGTGAAAAAATCATCAGGGGCGGATGCAGTAAGGTAAAACAGTGGGGTAAAATACATACCAACAATATGCGAATGGTATGCATGAGTATATTAGTCCCTCGACTAGTTGAAATTTATTTCTGATAATTTTTACCCTCCCATTGCAGCTCTGGGAAAGGGGGTGACATAGGCGGATCAAGGACTCGTCGTGGGGGGGGGGTGGGGTGATTGGAAACACATTTTCAATATACAACGATATTGAGTCGCGGCGGTGATACTGGCTGGGAATATACATTTTGAAAATGTGTAGTGACTGGACACGCCTCTGGTAATCTAGAATTGGGTTATAACTATTTTGAATTTTCATATACCCAATTGTATTCGCCCTGGCACGGCTGTAAGCAGTCTTCTCACTTACTAACGTTTAGTCCTTCTTGATAACATTCCCCCCATTTTGAACTGCTGTAACCGCCCCTGATGAATACAAATAGTGACAATTGTGAATGCACTATCATCTCACATAACAAATGATATAATAAAACCATATAACTGGTATCAGGATCAGCAGAGACGGCTTCCTTTTACAAAAAACCCATCGCAAACGATAATACTTGGTTTGTGGATAGAACCTCCCCAAAAACCCAGCCATAGCTCCGCCCCTGGTAAATATATAATCTTGAAAATTTCAGAAAACCTGCCTGTACTAGTTTTAGGAAAAGTCAGGAAGTTTCAAAGTTCTATCGCAAGCCGTTTCGGAGATATTCTTGAAAAACCTGAAGGGGGGTAATATTAGCCCCCCTGCCGGAAATAGGGTTAAACCCTTTCCAGCCACAATCACGGATAAGGATGCTCTTAGTAGGCACAGAAAGTATCATCGTAAACATTGTTGTATAGTCACACATTCCCAAGGGCGTGGATTTCCCAAATGATTTTTGGGGTGCCTAATTATGAGAATATCCATAACAAGTATACTGTTTTTAATACCACCATGTTCTTGCCTTATACCAGTGCAAAGTACGGCATTTTCGACAAGATCTTGTCGGTGCGAGTGCCCTTGGAGACAGGACCGACTGGTGCAAATTTTATCAACCTGGTGCGAACTTGCGAGGTTAGTGAAACTTAAACTAAACAAATAATGGCTGAATGACTATTAAGACAGAGGAGGGGGCCTTATAAAATTCCTTAACTAACTGACTAATGATTGAGGTAGCATTGCATTGCAGGGGTAGGAATGGGTGCATTTTTTCTCTGGTATGTGCCAGATTGGTGCAAATTTTTGGAGGCTGGTGGTGCGAGAATTTTAGATGGCTGGTGCGACTCGTCTGGCATGCTGCCATACTTTGCAGACTGGGCCTTATAGCTGGACATATAACTGGGTGACCAAGTAGGCCTGTTATTTATAAATTTTAAAGTCCCTGAAATGAGAAATAGGAAAATTTTAAGGATGCTCTTAGTAGGCACAGAAAATAACTTGAGCTTTCATTTGGGGAGCCACAGCAGTGACAGGTCTAAGAGATCCCTGAACTCGAGTTCAGAACCCCTTAAGTTTGAAAGGATTAAGGACGGCCTGAGGAAAATGGTACCCCAAAACTGATTAAACCAGGTCTCTGAGGCAGAATATACCTTGCTACTGCCCCCACCACTAGAATACAAATGATGGGGCTACAGATGGAGCTTTGAAGTTTAGAAGTTGAGAAAAATGACATTAAAGGTGCTGAAAACAGGTTTTGTTGTGCTAGGTTGGCTCACATCATGTTCTGTATGGCCATATGTCTTGGTCTGTATATATTATTATCTCAAGTGGCAATATAAATCAAATATTAAAAACTTTTTATTGTTTCACTAGGTATCTATTTATTGATTTTGTATATGACTAGTGTTTTATTTACACAGATGCACCAAGACATGTGAATGATCATAATAAACATGTTGAGCTTCAATATTTGAAGCAGGGTATAAAGTATGATTTCCTGTTTCTGCTTCAAAGATAAATGTCCTCTAAAATTTTAAGAACAGAAATAAGCCAGGTAGAAAGAACAAAAATTTGTTTCATGGCCTAAAATATTGTCGTGGAAAATGGTCTCATGCATTCCCATAATTGAGAATGGGTGTTCCCATCTATGGGTCAAGCATTCCCATTTATGGCACTGTTACCATTTTTAAGTCACACCAACCACAGTTTTCTCCCACTGATTGATGATGATAGCCACCCTTTTGGGTGAAGTGTGCCCTTTTGGTTGACAGCATGCAACCTCAGAGGTCTGCCCCTTACTAAAATCCTAGATCCATCTCTGTGCATTGATACCCCATAAGGGATATGAATGTGCATTCCTGCACAGCACAAAGATGTGATAAACCATTTCCAATTTGCCAGAAGACTCCACTGCAAGGACAATGGTCCAATCCAAGTCTGCCAAACATAGAATAAGCTGTGTCTTTTGCACAGATGGATGCACACTGGGTGATCAGGGTGTGTGTGTATGTTTTTTAACTGACTGATTATATGCATCCAAGTTTCTGATAATATCTTGTATTTTTTGTCACAAGAAAGTTGAATCGTTTTGTTTTCTCTAGTATGGATGAAATATGGAAGCACTGCCACAGAGGTACAGCAGAAATATCACAGAGAGATTGTGTCCACCACAAAAGAACAGGTTGCTGAAATGCAGACTGTTCTTCTCAGTACCCAATCCTGGTCCAAATGGATCATCAGCAACTATTCTGGAAACTTTTTCAGTCCTGATTATTAATGCTAAAATGCATCAATTAAGGGCTTTGGAAATAGTTATCATGGGAATGATGTCATGCAAAGAGGGGGCGCGGTAGTGGAGTGGTCAGCGTAGCTGGCTTCCATTCAGCCGACCCGGGTTCAAGGCCCGGCGGCTTCCCTGAACAAGGAGCAAGCTGGCTCCCGAGAAACCCTTCCAACAGGGAAATAGTTGGCGACGCCATATGACCCTGGCAGTTGGTGCGTCGATAAGCCCCAAAAAATATTAATTATGTCATGCAAAGAAAACAAGGTTATTCCCAAGAGACAGCATTGCTATTGCTTTCAGTAGAACCATGTTCAGCAATGGAGCGAAAATTGGGCCTCATCTTAGCAATGGTTGATATTTTCCACTGCACTTCTGAGGAAATGTTGCCAATGAATAATGTTTGAATTATTTATTTGAAATGTTACAGGAATTTATCTGATTTGTGGCGCCGCAAGGTGAAGAATCACAAGTATTTCACGACGCATGTATGTACATGAAAACATTTTTCTCTAGTTAAATGAAACATCAGAACTGTTTCTGAGGCTCTTTTTTAAGGTGCTGCAAACCCTTTTATTTGTCTCTAAGATAAGGCCTAACAATTTTTCACATGGATGGACACAAAATAAAACCATTATTGATGAGAGAACAACAATGGTGCATCAATCATGGTTGTATCTTGCTTGGTATAGAAGTGATGGGCGAAAATGTTAATGCCCAGGGGCGCTGCCACGGAATTTTTACAGGGGAACGGACCCGGGCTGGTGCTGACCGGGGCAGGGGAATTGTGAGCATATTTGGTACCTGACAGCATTAATGACGATGAACCGAAAATTTTGGGGAGACCTCCCCCTGGTTGGCCAACAGGAGGATGCGTAGGTACCCCGTCCCACCGCTTTTGGCGCCCATTTAATTGCCCTTGTGTACGGGCAGTGTATCATCTTTAACCTCGATTGACCTCCAAACAGACTTAGCCTAAGATTAGTGGGCACTATCGATACGTATTCATGACTGCGTAGTGCGTATAAATGACTGATCACTATCCAATATTGGCTTTTAGGTCCGACATATCACGCCCAATGCGAGCGTTCTTCCTATTATAACTTGAAGCTACGTGATAACATCCCCAATATTCAGTGTCCTGTTGCGCCCTAGCCTTTGAACCGATATGAAAATGGATGTTGCCTTAGTGAAAGAGCTGGTCCGGCTCTGTCGAATAGCGTTGAGAAAGTGGTTCCGGCTATTTTGCGTACGGAGATAAGCAGGGTTTTATAGAGCACTGCATTTGATACATTTTGACGTATATGAATTATTCCCCTCTGGTGACCACAGTATTGACCTTCCGCAAAAATTTCGGGAGTAACGCCGATTGCATTTCCGACGACCTTTCGATCGCTTTTTCCGCTTCTATCTTTCTTTGTTTCCGAGATCGAGGGTGTCATTTTTAACCCCCCTCCCACCAGAGGGGGGTTCATAGGTGATTCATGCTGGTCACCAGGGCTAGGGTTAAGGGCCAGCATGTATAATTTTGTTGCTTTCAAATCATAACTTTAACTTTAATACTGAATTATAATCTCATGAAATCACTTAGGTAATGACTTGATTCTGGCTTAGGTCATCGATATCGAGAAACCCGATCTATATTTTATAGGTTTTTTATCTATATTTTATCGGTACCTTCCCCCTTGCACTCGCCAGTGCTTCCCTATAGCCATATTTATACCACTTTTAAGACCGATTTTGTAATACATGTAGTATTAAGTTCGGCGACCATCTAAGAAGCTTGGATTTTAGTCGGCGACCACAAGCTCACTTTTTAGACCCCTGGGCGGGACGCTCTGAGGCTCTCCTTTTTCGTGTCTGGTGATTCTTCCAAGCCTGGCTTGGCGGTAGGCCCAAGACTTGGAAGAGTTGTTCGCTGAGTGAAACCAAAACAATTTGATGCAGATAGTGCGTGGTGCAAAAGCAAAAGAGAAAGGCACATATATGGCTAACGTGTTTTCGTTAACTAAGAAGTAAGGAATGGAATGATGTCACCCGTATGGAGGTGTTCGGAGAATGCGAGTTCCATGCCGCACTTCTGTGGGGTGAGCGGCATACTAAGCGCTTCAAATAACTGCATGAAAATGCTTGAATCGAAACACTTTTCTGGGTCGGTAAACCACACGCTGCCATGTTAACATACAGCCATACAAAGGACTCTGTCATGATATACGTTCCATGTTTCTTATGACAGACCTTCTGAATTCGATATTAGA
This sequence comes from Lepas anatifera, assembly GCA_034440635.1. Lineage (NCBI taxonomy): Eukaryota > Metazoa > Arthropoda > Thecostraca > Lepadidae > Lepas > Lepas anatifera. Next base: position 27,285 of record JAOTON010001052.1, on the reverse strand, counting down.
GAAAGAGCCGATACTTTTCGATATTAGATATAATATGGAATAGATAGCCGATTGCTCAGTTGGTAGAGCGTTGGGCTCCGGCCCGCTGCTCAGGAACATGCGGATACTCCTGCCGGAATGTATAGAAAAGGGGTAATCCATTCAAGAATCAAACCAGTTGTTAAAATTCGCTGACACTTCTAACATTGAGGACCTGGATACAGCCTCTCCGGAAGGCTGCTGAATGGTTCTCGAGGGAGAGAATCCGTCGTGAGTAAAGGGATAGAGTGTGCCGGAAAGCTTACAGCGAGTGGCAGTGGAAGAGCAGAGCGGACTCCGCTATCCCTCGGAAGTGGGCGGCTGGAAGGTTGACCGGCTAGCTGCTCTATCGCTCACTCTCTGCAGGCCTTGTAGATGGTTGGGTGCTGAACTGCTGGCTATGATGACGCCGCAGATCGTGGGTATTGTCTGACAGCTCGGCAGGGGCGGTCGGAACCCGCCCAATGCGCCGCTATAGCCGCTAATCTCAGGCTATTAGTGGCCTGCGAGTGCACACGGTGGCTGGCCCAGGCGAATTTTAACGGCCCACAAATGGGCCCATTTGCATACACATCCGGGAAGAAGCTGAAACGCGCTCGAGGAAGGAAGGAAAGCGTTGCGAGGTGTGGTGATGTGAAATATAGATGAATGATTTGATTCTGTCAATAAACTGTCAGCTCCTGTTCTAAATGAAAAAGAAGAAAACACGAAACACTTTTTCGCTTTCTTCGGCCTTTGGAAGTTATCGTCATTATGTGAAGTTGGCCTTTTGTGGAGCTCTATTGATTGTATCCTTCACCGATAGCGCGGTCAGTGTAAACGGGAAGTAACCGCAATGACCTTTCGCCTGTAATTGTTTCACGCAATCCTTGGAAGTAACACGGTTGGTCGGGAGCTCAGCGGCATCGCTGCTCGTGCATACATACATACATACATGTACAACAGTAAATGTCTACATATATATTTGAGTCCCATCTAATAAACATTCCAATTTTAGACTTTACAATAAGATGTTAGAATATGTCCTCATCTAGAAATTACTGCAATATCGGGTCGTAGATCCAGTGCATTTTCACCTAAAATACCTGGATATAAGGAAATGTATGTTCCCGCTGTTCATGTTAATTTTCTAAAATAAAATTAGGAATGAAATGAACAGGCATGGGATTCATGAAACAAATAATCAAAACGATCTATTTTCAGTGCTTTACTTAGCTGACATAAATAGCGCGAAGTAGTCACACCGATGATAGTTTTGTTTGGGATGTAATTACCAGTTAGAATGCCTTGGCATACTACCCATTGATAGCACGACAACATTGGCAGACTTATAAGATAATGTGCTATCTTTTGTAAGTTGGAGACGGTGTCAGATATTGGGAGTATCGAGGGAGATATACCTACTTACAAGAGGCTCACCATGTACTCTCCCATCTTATCTGGTAGACATTCAGAGAAAACACTAGCGCAGTCCCCTCACCGTCCTCAGGGATAGTGGACAGCGGTCAGATTCACCGCATTGAGATAAAATGTCACCAAAGTACGCAAGGACGCTACCACAGAATTTTACTGGGTGACTGATTCCGAACTGGCGATGACCGGGGAGGGTGGGAGGAAATTTTTGAGAACTTAGACTGTATATAAAACACTAACGACGGTGTACTCCACTAGCAGATTTACGTAGATTCACGCAGTTAACCGGGAGATAATTAAAAAATCGAGGTTTAAAATTGTGGGCGACTCCCCTGATTCGCGAGTAGGGGAGACGAGTCCCCCCACTTTTGACACTCATGAAAATACGTCGGAATTGATTTTGCTTGCCTCAAACATTGACGTTTTCTTAAATTAAACACAAAACAGCCATTGTTATTTCTCAGCCTGTTTTTGCATCACTAGAGAAAAATAGGCAAATATAAGATATAATCCTATCCTACCAAGAATTTCCAGAGTTTACAGGGCACATAGGGGAGAGCGGGAGAGTTGTATCATGGACAAGTTGTATCAGAGCGATTTTTCCAAAACTATCCAAGAGATAGCGCCCCGACACGACCAGATGATGCGGCATGCGGTCCGCCATCTTTCTTTATACTGCCGTCTGCTTGGCTTGGCGCGTTTCGCAGTTAGGCAGAAAATGTGTTTTCGGGGTGTCATTCTGTAAAATTTTGTCGTAAGGAAATGTGTGTTTTTGTCATTCAGATGATCACGAATCGGAAGGATCGCTGTAGCAGTGGTAAGGGTAGATTCTAAGGATTCGTGCGTGAAAGGATTTTCTCGGCTGGCCACTGGTTGTTGAGCACGAGGACGTTTTTCCAATGTGGGAGGGTGGTACATGTTGTATCAAGGCCAGGTGGGGTATGTTGTAACAGTGATACAACTCACCCCAAGGTTCATGCAGCTCATTAGGGGTGTCGCCACAGATTCGTTTTTTCCAAAAACACTATATTGTCACATGTAGCCACAACGAAAAACTAGGTAAAATATTTTTGATGCAAAAAGTGCGGGTCAGGATAAGTGCAAGACGGGCCGCGCTGATGGAATGAAATCAAAAGATTAAAGTCTAACAAGTCCAGTGACGAATCTAGGATTTCGTTAGGGCGGCAGGCTCTGAAGGGGGGCGCCGAACCTGGGGGCGCGGAATCTGAGGGGCGCCAATTTACCACCCAATAGGCGGCCAGTGTCAAAGAAAAAACGCGTTTGGAAAACGTATTTGTAAATGCTTATTTTCATGAAAGCAACCTTTCAGTGAAACATGTTCACGTTTACCATCAAACATATTTCGGGCCGGCAAGGTTTCGCCCAGAACGTAATGACTGGTACATTGGTAGAAAATGCTGGACTAATGCTAACTGAAGCACCATGAGCAAAGAATACAGCTAAATTTGGTCTTGAAGAAAACTGAGGTGTCGTATCGACCACATCCACATATCATAGTTATCTTGGCTAACGCTGGGTCCCTACAGAAACCCCGATTGACGCTACATTAAGCGCAATTAACAATGAATACAGTGAACTTTGGTGAACTTAGTCCTGGCGAAAACTAAGGTGCCGTATCGACCACCTCCACATATCACAGTTGTCTTGACTAACGCTGGGTCCCTACTGAAATCCCCTATTGACGCTAACCTAAGCATCAGAGGCCGCAGAGCCTCTGCTGGCCCTGGGCCTCTGAGTTTTCGGTGGCTACTCTGGGCTGATAATGAGTCCCCTCAGTTGATCTGGGACCGCTTTAGATAACCAGGCCCTCACACTGAACTTGAATGTGTCGCCACTGGAGCCTTCTGAGTTTTTCGGGGTCCCTTAACTGGTGAAGGGCCCCCTCAACAGATCCTGGGGCCTCTGAGTTAATTTTGAGCTATCTGAGAGCGAATTTTCAGGTTGCCCCTGGGCTGTTCTGGGACCGTGAAAGAGTATTGCACAAGAGCTTACTGGCTTAGCCTTAGATCCTTTGCTGCTTTGGGCCCCCCTAAGCTAAAAATAACCCTGTAGGTGAAATTATTGAGGCAGCCATGAGCTGGGTCTAGGACCCGTGATAGGATTTACTTAAGGGGCCCTAGCTTGATTAGTCTCCCTTGAGCTGGCAAGGGCCCCCTGGGTATCGTGTTCGTTTAACTGATATAGGCCCCTTCAGCTTGTTTGGGGCCCGTTGTGCGTATCTGGGCCCCATGAGTTCGTCAAGACACCCAGCTAGTCTGGCCATCTTAGTTTGTATGGGCCTCCTGAGCTGCTTTGGGGCCCCCTCAGCGTGTCTACGCCCCATGAGTTGAAGGTTGGCCCCTGAGCTAGTTTTTGCCCCTGAGCTTATTTAGGACCCGTTTAAATGGGTAGGCACCCCACGCTGCCTATACAGCTCATTAGGGATGTCGCCACAGATTCATTGTTGCCAAAAACACTATATCATCACAGGTAGCCACAACGAGAAATTAGGGAAAAATATTTTTGCTGCAAAAAGTGCGGGCCAGGATAAGTGCAAGACAGGCCGCGCTGATGGAATGAAAGCAAAAGCAAAAATTAAGGTCTAACAAGTCCCGAGAAGTTATGGCCACATCCCCACCTGCGCTTCACAAATTCGAGGCACACCCCTGCTCGCCCACCGCCTCCTACTTCCCACGTCCATGCAATTCATCTGTATCCCTGAAACAACCCTTCCCGTAACTATTGTGAGAGGATTACTTAGTAAGTCCATAACTAATACGTTTAGGCTTTTCAGATTGAACAGTTGCAGATTGAACAGACTTTAGCCCTGGCTTAAGTCTGCTGGTACCTAGTCTAGAATTTGCCCGTTTCGACGCATTGTGTTGGCTTCTTTGTTCCAAACGGGTCACTTTTACACCTGGACGGTTGATGTTTCGTTTGCGTTTTTTGTCGCCATGAATTTCGTACTGTATTGGCCATAGCTTGGTGCAATAAAATGCAAGTTAAGTTTATAATCAAATTTTAAATTCGTTGAAGGTTGTTCCCACGGCCATGATCGGTAGCAGGCACAGTCTCCGAAACGTGACAGACTGATACAACTTAACCCACCATGTGATACAACTCACCCAACCGGTGGGGTAAGTTGTATCAAGTGAAAAGGTCCATTCACCGGGCAGTAGGAGACAAACCAGTAAAGATTAAGAAAAATCTATCGGCAAAAGGAAGCCAAAGAATGCAGCTACGAGATGGTATTGAAATCACGAGGCTATCCCAAGTAGTTACGAAATTAATGAGCCTGGGTAAAAACTGGTACAACCCACCCCACCCTCCCCTATGGTATTAAGCCTTGGCCCTCATCTCTGAATTTCTCATTTATGATAATGATAGCCTGCTTTCTAGCATCGAAATACATTCACTATGCGGGAACATTATTCGAGTATATTTTCTCACATGTGACAGGCCCAAGTTCCTGTCAAATATCTTCAAACTTGACCGTTCTCCAAACATAGCTATAACAGGCTAATGGTCCGCGAAAAAATATCCACAATGTATACAACCGTTATGGGATACTATGTATTTGTGAGTAGCCGCAGTGCATATCAATTTCTGTTTTTGAGGGGGATAACCAGTTTATAATTCATTTCTCAAATTGATTAGTTCCTGTCAAGACAAAATGGTTTCATTTCTTGTCTCCTGTCGCAAATAGGACATATCACTTGACGTGCAAAAGGAGAACTGTGAAAATCCGTGAAAAGAGTAGAAGAAAAGGTCACGCCAATGACTTTCTTTCACTAGTTTCACGTAATTCCGAGCCGTAATGCAGCGACTGGCCAGTGGTGTAGCGCACTTCTTCCGGAGGGAGGGGTCCACATGGTCTCCTTACTGGGAGGCCTCCCAACCAAGGAGCCTTCTAACTAAGGACACAACGTATCCACGCACGCATGTATGTACATACATACACTGTAAAACCTTGAAATTTCTGAGAATGGGTGTTTTCTCGGTGGGGGAAGACAGACAACTTTATTTAGGATATTTTGAGCCTTGCTGGAAAACTAGCCGTCAATGTCTAGCATTCAGGCTCCATAGGGGCGGGACTGAATGCCAATTAGTCCATTCACCATCATTTACCGCACTTTGAGCGCGGTCGGGGCTGGCTTAGCAGGATAATGGCATTATATGACACTCGTATCGACAAAATAATCAACTTGATGATTGTGGTCGATACACAGTAGAACTAATGTGTACATAAAACCCATGTTGTCTTTGTTCCGGTAATGTTGAAAGCGATAGGAAACAATGCAGTGGCATGGTAAAATTTCAGAGGCAATCGACAAACCGTCCGAGCAGTCTTGCCAGCACCAACTCACCAAACATATTGTTGGAATGTTCCCAAAGATGAGCAGGCCTCGGTGCGGTGGGTTTACCGTTTGCCATCTGACGTGAATTAATGATACCCACCAGAGCGCCACAGCCCTGGTATGCGCGCACTGGGTATCACACCTCTCAAACTCCAGCACAAACCTGGCGGCAGGCGGGCGCCGCAGTCGCCGCCGTATCAACATCGGCGTTAACGACGCGTCGCGACACCGGTGTAATTTCCCGGACACGCCGACATCGCCGCGGCCGCAGGATGGATGGTGGAGTGGGCAGACCTGCCTCCCAGGTACACCTAATGCGGCACACCATTAGTCAGGGCCGATCGCGCCGGCGTCGGTAGGGAGCAGCGGTCCACGCGTCGCGAGGTCCGCTCCGTTCCTCCGCTAATTAACGAACACTTCACGGCCGCTCTCCTGAGAGCTAGGAAGGTATTTCAGCGGTTGATATGTCCGAACGGGATGAGGAATGGGATGAAGCGGTGCTGAAAGGGTGGTGGTCTAACGGCACGGTAGTGAAGCGTGTTTGTGTCCAACATCTGCTTGTGATAGCGGCAACTGGACGATGATGGATTAGTATTGGCTTGTCATTGGAGATATCGATGAGAAGTGAGCAAGTGGCTTTCGCATTTGACCCGTGTTTTCCAGAAAGGCGATCTGTTTTCGCATCCTCTTCCCGGTCACTTGGAAGCGGGCCTCAGGTGTCCCGCTAATCCCAGGGACTGCATGTCCGGGAATAATCTGACCATGCACCATCTGACCAAATCACCGACGCACTACAATATTTTGTGTGGAGAAAATATGTTAGGAATCATAATCTACCAGAAAATTTATTGAAATTGATACTTTTAAAACAACCAAAATTGGCTGTTTTAAAACTATAAAATTCCATACAGTTTCGGGAAGATTATGATCACCAACATCTTTTCCCCTCCCATTATATCTTTGCCATACTTTCCCCGCTCTTTACAAAAAATGATATTTTGTCTTTCATTTCAGTTCTAATTTCCTAGAAATAGGCAAGAAGCTGAAAAGTTTGATGTTTTCGATCGTTTGACTAGCTATATGCATTTCAATTTTTAAATTGACATAAGTGAGAAGAGTTTATAGAATCAAGAGAAATATTTAGGTATATGGACGTAAATGTGAGCCTAATCTCTTCATGGATATTTTAAATTTACCACAAGTACTTTTAGAATAAGAAACACCTAATACATGCAAATTGAGATTAGCATTCCATATGTTAGGTCTATAAAGATTTAGCATTGCCTTGGCATTAAAATCATTAATCAAATCGCTATTTATTTCATACTTCATGCAAGACTTCATCGATGCTCATTTTCCGTTACAACTGCCGATCCGCATTATTATTTTAACTGGTCGTACCTAATGCAAGCGTCGGATATCATATCATTTCTACGGCAAGGTTAGATGAAATAATGAAGGCCAGCATAATTCACAGAATTTCATCGGTTAAATAGAGATGATACCTTCATGGGATTTGCACTGAACTCGCGTAGAGCATGCCGAAATTTTCCTTGTTTCATCTTTCGCTTTTATCAGATTTAACTATATTACGGAGCAAGAGCGCTTTAGCTACGAACTACTTAAAGTGCACGCCTACTTTGTAAGCCGCACCTCCCTAAGGTCCCTATGGCTGGCGGTAGCCGTTCGGTGATGACGAGAGCCAGACGGGGCCCGATTCCTAGCTAAACACGAGCTGTGCTACTGCAAATGAAGAGTTCTGGGACATTTCAAATACTAATCCGATAATTTTGCGGTATACTTTATCACATGACTGTGATCTCAAACCCCACGCTAACAGTACAACGACTCCGTAAACATTTCATTGGAGGACAGCTGTTCATATTCGATTAGTTTCCCAACTGGAAGGCGACAGCACCGTTAGAAAATGAATCACACAGCCAATTCCACCTCTGGCTAGTCAGCGTCGAAAATTCAAACGCAGGTGGTGTGAGACATTCAAAGAAACAGATCGACTCACATCGCCTCCGCTTTCCTGTCCGCCGGCAATCCGCCGCAGCGCAGAAGACACGCCATCGCCGTGCCTCTCCGTCTTCATTGCTCAGCTGACTGCTCACAATCAGCTGAGTGCAGTCTCATTACACCCCGGCGTCATCTGTTGGCAGCCAATTAGAAATCCATTAGAAGCTCGGTTGCTGGTGCGCCGCGCGCGCCACCGTTGACCGATCGCTGGTCATGCGTCAAAAACGCCGCCGCATGCGTCACAAACGCCGACACGCAGCGCTTCCAAACAATTAGCACGCGGGAGCGACCGTGACAGAGCATAACCCCGGGGCAAACGGGCTGGATCGCACAATGGGAGGATCGGGAGTGCCTGGACCTAGGAGAGGTAACGAGACCAAATTGAATTCTGGTGAGACATAATAGGATCTGTGGGTAATCATCGCCGGTCGTTGTCGTGTATTGTATTTTCTTGCGCTGTTTTAAGAAATCTGCTCGACTGGATTGCTGCTATATTCAAGCTCATCAACTCGAAACATCCTGTGTTGTAGAAGTTAAACAATAATTTATAGACTGTAACAAAGAAATGAATGACAAAGATATACGCTAGGTCAGTAAGCTACGTAGAGGTCGGCGCAGGGCATATCAGCTTGCGTTCCATTCCGCCCGTTTAAATCTGTCACATCCCAGACTATCCCGGGAAGATGTTTGCAATAAATTGTTCCGTTCCGTTTTCCTATATAATTATGTTTTCTTCCCTTGTTTTTTTTGTAAATGAGATTTGATGTTGCATCCATGGGCTGCATCTTCCTGGCACAGGGGTCTAAAAACTTGCCGATCTACCTACGCCGTCGGCGACCCTATCATCTTTTGGTTGGCGACCCAGCAACCGTCTCAAACTCTGATTCCATCTGTTTTCCTATGATTTTAGCTTCCACCATCCGCTCCTGATACTAAATATGCTTACCCTCTCCACTGTATCCACCCGTCATCGTAATACAAGCAGTGCCCATCAAAATCTATTGGATGAAGTCTGCCAGTTCCTTTGGCCAAGAATGGGCAGAATCTACTTCGACAAAGAGCCAAGTTAGCCTTCGTTTCCCGGCTTGTTTGGCGTTTCTGAAAGACAGCTTGGCTACAACGGGGCATCTTTGGCCGATTACATCTGGTATCATCACCGCCCTTAGTTGCTGCTAGTCTATGCTAGTTATGTTTCTTCTTATTACAATTTTTGGTTCCAATTTTATGAAAAACGACTGAAATCACCTGGTACTTTAGATGATGCCATCTCCCTGTACCGTATTTATGTACTATTTTTAAGTTCAAACTAGAATGTACTAGAATCTGTCACGAGTCGGTACCAAGTCGGTGATTTTCATTTTTTTCAATAGGCGACCAATGGGCGACCTAGTCGGCCGAAACCGCCGACTTGCGTGGTCGCCTGGTCGCAGGTGGTCGCCCTGGTACATTTTCGGTGTCTGCGGCCTTCAGAACGAGCGGGCGCGGGCTGCCGCTAATATTTTTGTATTTTTGTTGGAAGCAGTGCGCGCCGTTTTTGACGACTGGCGTTCAATTTGTTAAATCCAAGGGGCTAAATCAAGATGTGCGTTTATCATAGACGGTCCGTGCAATCTAGGTGGGTTTTGGTACTTGCTTACTTGCAATGATGTTTCCTTGTTTTGCTTTATCGCGAAAAGTCTCAGAAGGAAAAAAACTTCCTACAAGTGGTGCATGTTTAAACCCTTTTCAACCACAATCACGCTAAAATATCATCGTAAACATTGTTATATAGTCACACATTCCCAAGGGTGTGGATTTCCTAAGTGATTTTTGGGGTGCCTAATTATGAGACTATCCATAACAAGTATACTGTTTTTCATACCACCATGTTCTTGCCTTATACCAGTGTGCAAAGTACGGCATTTTCGTCGAGATCTTGTCTGTGCGAGTGCCCTTTGAGACAGGACAGACTGGTGCAAATTTTATCAACCTGGTGCGAACTTGCCAGGTTAGTGACACTTAAACTAAACAAATAATGGCTGAATGGCTATGAAGACATAGGAGGGGGCCTTATAAAAATTCCTTAACTGACTAATGATTGAGATAGCATTGCATTGTAGGGGTAGGAATGGGTGCATTTTTTCCCTGGTATGTGCCAGATTGGTGTGTATTTTTGGAGGCTGGTGGTGCAAGAATTTTAGATGGCTGGTGCGACTCGTCTGGCATGCTGCCGTACTTTGCAGACTGGGCCTAATAGCTGGACATATAACTGGGTGACCAAGTAGGCCTGTTATTTATAAATTTTAAAGTCCCTGAAATGAGAAATAGGAAAATTTTAAGGATGCTCTTAGTAGGCACAGAAAATAACTTGAGCTTTCATTTGGGGTGCCACAGCAGTGACAGGTCCAAGGTATCCCTGAACTCGAGTTCAGGACCCCTTAAGTTTGAAAGGATTAAGGGCGGCCTGAGGAAAAGGGTACCCCAAAACTGATTAAACCAGGTCTGTGAGGCAGAAAATACCTTGCTACTGCCCCCACCACTAGAATACAAATGATGGGGCTACAGATGGAGCTTTGAAGTTTAGAAGTTGTGAAAAATGGCATTAAAGGTGCTGAAAACAGGTTTTGTTGGGCTAGGTTGGCTCACATCATGTTCTGTATGGCCATATATCTTGGTCTGTATATATTATTATCTCAAGTGGCAATAGAAATTAAATATTAAAAAACTTTTATTGTTTCACTAGGTATCTATTAATTGATTTTGTATATGACTAGTGTTTTATTTACACAGATGCACCAAGACATGTGAATGATCATAATAAACATGTTGAGCTTCAATATTTGAAGCAGGGTATAAAGTATGATTTCCTGTTCCTGCTTCAAAGATAAATGCCCTCTAAAATTTTAAGAACAGAAATAAGCCAGGTAGAAAGAACAAAAGTTTGTTTCATGGCTTAAAATATTGTTATGGAAAATGGTCTCAAGCATTCCCATAATTGAGAATGGGTGTTCCCATCTATGGGTCAAGCATTCCCATTTATGGCACTGTTACCATTTTTAAGTCACACCAACCACAGTTTTCTCCCACTGATTGATGATGATAGCCACTCTTTTGGGTGAAGTGTGCCCTTTTGGTTGACAGCATGCAATCTCAGAGGGCTGCCCCTTACTAAAATCCTAGATCCATCTCTGTGCATTGGTACCCCATAAGGGATATAAATGTGCATTCCTGCACAGCACAAATATGTGATAAACCATTTCCAATTTGCCAGAAGACTCCACTGCAAGGACAATGGTCCAATCCAAGTCTGCCAAACATAGAATAAGCTGTGTCTTTTGCACAGATGGATGCACACTGGGTGATCAGGGTGTGTGTATGTTTTTTTAACTGACTGATTATATGCATCCAAGTTTCTGATAATATCTTGTATTTTTGTCATAAGAAAGTTGAATCGTTTTGTTTTCTCTAGTATGGATGAAATATGGAAGCACTGCTACAGAGATACAGCAGAAATATCACAGAGAGATTGTGTCCACCACAAGAGAACAGGTTGCTGAAATGCAAACTGTTCTTTTCAGTACCCAGTCCTGGTCCAAATGGGTCATCAGCAACTATTCTGGAAACTTTTTCAGTCCTGATTATTAATGCTAAAATGCATCAATTAAGAGCTTTGGAAATAGTTATCATGGGAATGATGTCATGCAAAGAAAATAAGGTTATTCCCAAGAGGCAGCATTGCTATTGCTTTGAGTAGAACCATGTTCAACAATGGAGCAAAATTGGGCCTCATCTTAGCAATGGTTGATATTTTCCACTGCACTTCGAGGAAATGTTGCCAATGAATAATGTTTGAATTATTTATTTGAAATGTTACAGGAATTTATCTGATTTGTGGCGCCTCAAGGTGAAGAATCCCAAGTATTTCACGACGCATGTATGTACATGAAAAATTTTTCTCTAGTTAAATGAAATATCGGAACTGTTTCTGAGGCTCTTTTAAGGTGCTGCAAACCCTTTTATTTGTCTCTAAAATAAGGTCTAACAATTTTTCACATGGATGGACACAAAATAAAACCATTATTGATGAGAGAACAACAATGGTGCATCAATCATGGTTGTATCTTGCTTGCTATAGAAGTGATGGGCGAAAATTTTAATGCCCAGGGGCGCTGCCACGGAATTTTTACAGGGGAACGGACCCGGGCTGGTGCTGACCGGGGCAGGGAATTGTGAGCATATTCGGTACCTGACAGCATTAATGATGATGAACCGAAAATTTTGGGGAGACGTCCCCCTGGTTGGCCAACAGGAGGATGCGTAGGTACCCCGTCCCACCGCTTTCGGCGCCCATTTAATTGCCCTTGTGTACGGGCAGTGTATCATAATTGACTTCGATTGACCTCCAAACAGACTTAGCCTAACATTAGTGGGCACTATCGATACGTATTCATTACTGCGTAGTGCGTATAAATGACTGATCCCTATCCAACATTGGCTTTTAGGTCCGACATATCACGCCCAATGCGAGCGTTCTTCCTATTATAACTTGAAGCTACGTGATAACATCCTCAATATTCAGTGTCCTGTTGCGCCCCAGCCTTTGAACCGATATGAAAATGGATGTTGCCTTAGTGAAAGAGCTGGTCCGGCTCTGTCGAATAGCGTTGAGAAAGTGGTTCCGGCTATTTTGCGTACGGAGATAAGCAAGGTTTTATAGAGCACTGCATTTGATACATTTTGACGTATATGAATTATTCCCCTCTGGTGACCACAGTATTGACCTTCCGCAAAAATTCCGGGAGTAACGCCGATTGCATTTCCGACGACCTTTCGATCGCCTTTTCCGCTTCTATCTTTCTTTGTTTCCGAGATCGAGGGTGTCATTTTTAACCCCCTCCCACCAGGGGGGGGGGTTCATAGGTGATTCATGCTGGTCACCGGGGCAAGGGTTAAGGGCCAGCATGTATAATTTTGTTGCTTTCAGATCATAACTTTGATTTTAATACTGAATTATAATATCATGAAATCACTTAGGTAATGACTTGATTCTGGCTTAGGTCATCGATATCGAGAAACCCGATCTATATTTTATAGGTTTTTTATATCTCTATTTTATCGGAACCTTCCCCTTGCACTCGCCAGTGCTTCCCTATAGCCATATTTATACCACTTTTAAGACCGATTTTGTAATACATGTAGTATTAGGTTCGGCGACCATCGAAGAAGCTTGGATTTTAGTCGGCGACCACAAGCTCACTTTTTAGACCCCTGTCCTGGCATTGGTACGAGGAAACATGTACACTGTAGAGTGTACAGTATATGCTTCAAATGCTAGTTCGAAGTCTACGGACCACAGTATAAAAATGCTAACACAAGGCTCAGTCTGTAATACGAGGCAAACTTTGATGAGATCTCGTTGCACCAGCCCTTGTGAAACATTGTTTAGTCTAGGGAATTTTGATTGGCATTTGGGAAAAGATAATGGAGATTAAGGCAGGCACCGAAATATGAGAACAAATCGTGCTCCAGCTGTTGAAACATGTGGGAATAGGACAAACTTATCAGGGAGAATAATTCTCCTCAAAGAAGAAAAACGTCTGCATCCGCACAAACACGTCTACCCCATTTGCTGCATACAGCATGCCAATGTTTTGTGCAACTTTGGGGAGACAGGAATAACAAAGTGTTGGAAAAACATAGGAAAACTGGCTAAGTCAACATTGCTAGCATTGCTTTAAAGGGAATGGATCACGTTATCGAAATTCTAAAAAAATAGTAATTTAAGAACAAAAAGGGTTTGAAAATAGGGAAACAACATTTTCCCCACTTTCAATCGCTAAAATAAAAATATTTCCCCTCTTCTTACAAAATACGCGACGTCACCAAATAACACTTGATATCAGTAAATCCCAAATATTGATCACTCGCTGTAAAGGCCCATTCATAACGGTTCCGAATGGCGAAAATCGCATGCACGGGCCATTAAAATACATGGTGAAATAATCGCAGGACCCGCAATGGATTTTACGCTGAGGACGTCCGTTCACATCATCAGTATCATATTAGTTCACTTGCCACGGCAATCGTACTTTTGGTCCGCCCGTCTATTCTCGGTTTTGTCAAGCACTGGTGCAAAAACTGAACAACAGATGGCGTTACGGCGACCGTTTTTATTCAGTGGGGGAAAGATTATGCATATGCCTGATGTAAAGAAACAATTTCAGAGTTGGATTTTGAAACAAACAATCGATATTTGTTTTGGCAAGTACGGGGTAGGGAGCATATGATGTGCGTTGCGGCCATTGGGCGCACACCGGCCCAGTGACGCTCTACAATGGACGACTACTCGCCCGAAGTAGCCGGTCGACAGGCGTGTTGCATGCTGGTTCACTCGCTAGCATGGTATTTTTAGCGAGTGGGTGAGGTTTAGGGCTTACGAGCAATCAGATTACTGCGACCATATGGAAGGTATTCCTTCAGGGTTTGAAAAAAGGCAATAAGCCCCTTTACTTTGAACTTTAAAGCTGATGGAAATTTTATACCAAGAGCTTTGGGTGAAATTAGATATGTCAACAGTGGTGTCTCAACACGTTCTACAAAACTGTAATCTCAGTACAAAAGTAATTATAAAAGTAGGACAGAGATATCATATCAAATGGAAGGCAATATCAAATATTTATTGCAGGTGATCCCTATGTATGTGTGAAGTATTTTGCATTATGATTTTTTGGTCAATCCGGGGCTATAAAATATGTCGCTTGTATCACAAAACCTTCCTTAAAATTCAAAATTCCTTGAACTCTACAATATGTTTAGCGTGATACTGCTATTGTGACCTCAGGTCTTTGTCATTAAACAAAAATCATTCAGGCTATTGAGAGGAAGAAGACGTAGGTTTACTCGTACAGTATAATTTCTCTTCTTGGAATTCGAATGATAATTGATATTAACGAAACCGACGGATCAAGTGCTCTGTGAACTTGACTATGCACTCGCCATGAAATTGGAGCAGCTTTGTTTCGACTTGTTGTATTGGCACGTGGTGCTTGAAAGCGGTGTTTTGATATTAATCCATTTCGTGCACAAGGGGGTTTTTTAGCCTTCCATTCATGCATTTTGCCATATTTTTTCCTCGTTTTTCCCACTGGGCATCACACCCAGAGGGCAGTATATTTGTAATAGCATCAATCATTTCATCTTAAATATTTGAGAATCACGTCGTCCCACTATGACGTTAGCCCTCACTCTGCTGCTGAGGCTGGCATTCAGGACAGCAGCGGAAACGCGCGCAGCACAGCTCATCTGGGCAATTCCAGCACCAATCGACCAGGCAAATGGCAAATCTACACGGTAACTCTTCGATTTTCTTCAAAATAATTTTATATGGTTCTCATGGGCCCTAAAGACGAATCTGAAAGTTTTTGCTTGATTGGAGTAAAACTTTAGAAGTTATTGCCTCAGGCATTTTTTTGAAAATCTGCTTACAGTGCATTTTTTAGGTGACCATACAACCCACAGAGGCTGATGAACTATGCATTGAATATGTATTTTCCTGTCTGAAATGAGCCGAAGAACTCGAATCTGAAGTCTGTTTGACCCTAGGTCACTTGTAAAAAAACTGTCATTTGACCTTGACCTAAGGTCACATTCAAAATTTGCTGCTACACTTTTTGTTCAAAATGGCATATTTAAAATTAAAGATTGAACTTTTATCCTTCCATTAAAATAGGTTAAAACATCCGTTTTTTATATCTACTAGTGTTTTAACACGCTTCGTGGAGGGTAGCCTGGTGTCAACACGTAATGAGGGGGTCCAGAAATGCCTCCCCTGAGATTTCACCAATTAAGAGGGTTAGGAAAACGCGTGTTTCGGGTTTTGTGAGGGCTGTAGAATGTGTTTTTTAAGCTAGATTTCATGGACCTAGACCAGCATCCTCAAGGTCAAATGAGGTCATAGAGGTCAAATGTAGGCCGTACCTGACACTTAGCGAAATGCCGTTATCGTGCGAAGCAAAGTTGCGAATACACTTTGAGCGAGCAAATTTCATGAAGAGAAGATATAAATTGTTCTCTGGAATATTTAGGTCGAGGTCGGTCAAGGTAATTGACCAATGGCACCACAACGTGAGATATTTCCATAATGGATGCACATACGTTGAAGCTGGCAAAGAAGCAACCATTCAGCAATCAATGAGTTTGACCTTGACCCATGGTCTTTGGCCTGTGACCTGGAACTTAGCATTCCGTAACCTCAGCTGTAACATCAAAACATCATACACATTTTGCCAGGGAACGTCATGTGACCGTAAGCTCTGGGATCAACAATTGCGATAATGTTTATATGACCTTGGTCTGTAACCTATGATCTAGTGAAATGATCTTAACATACAACTCTGACGATACTCCGTTTTCACCGCACAGCTAGGTCTGCAATGCATTTGAACTGGTGTGACCGTACATAGGCGTCGGAAAAGAAGGCCAGGAGACCTGGCCCCCCACTTTTGGCCCAAAATTTCTTTATCTCAGTCAAAATGGGAGAAAACCTGAAATTTGCATAAACGGTAACTGTGGAAGGCAACGAGGAGCCCAAATTTGAACAGTTTTTGGTCATATCGTGGAAAGCTTTTGTCAGCATCAGGGTGAAGTTTGACTGGCCCCCACTTTTTTCCGGTGTCGATGCTTATGTGACCGCAGGTTATGGCTATTTAGGAATATACATATGATTTTGTAAGCCTATAGGTCAGTCAGTGCGTAAACATAGAGGACAGATTTTCAAAGTTCTTTCTAAAATTAACTCGCTCATCGATGTTGTTTTTCTGCCACGAAGGGTTTCCGGCCACCTCGGGTAATTATGCTTAAGCCCTGCCCGAATGCGTGTTAATGCTCATTACAGTGCTTTAAAGGATGACAATAACTCGTCGCTGGGGCTTCGACAGTACCTATATTGGAAATGTAGTGGGACGAAATGGTGATACAATAGGAACAGTGCTAGAAGTCTGGTGAAAGCCAAATAAGCAATCGTGGTTTCCCGTGTTCATATATAGAACTCGCCTATCGCGTCAATTCAAATTAGTTTTTTTCTGCATCGGACCGAAGCAAGCATTTCCCACTTGCGAGTTAGATTTATAGCAATACTCTCTCCTTGACGATATCTGTGCGCGATTTTACTCTCCTTAAAGTTAAAGGAAGCAAGCATTTGTCAACACGTGGAAATATGTATGTATGTACACCGGACACCGGTTTGCAACAATGCACCGAAATACAGGAGCTGGCACCTCCATGAGCTGTCTTTGTGTTGAGCTGACCTTACGCTGTCACAGTAGGCAGCTCTGTTCTGTCCAGTGGCGGATCCAGGGTGAAGCAAAAACGACATGTCCCCCCCAAATGGAAAGCTAGGGGCAAAACTATATTCCCCCCTCCCTCCTCCAAGCGGTCGACCTCCTTTATACCCCGACTCATTTTTAATTTATAAGCAAGATTTTGGTCCTTCAACTCTCAACATCAAACAGAACCAGTGAAGTTCAGTGTAAATATTGGATCTTGGATAGAAAAAAGTATCTTGAGCCTATACCTTTTTCACCCCGTGACGTTTTTTTGCATTTTGGCTCAAATAACCCAAATCCTACTGTCAAATCATATCAAATCGTAGCACAATTTTTCACTGTGTGACGTTTTTTTTCTTTTTTCCTTTTTGACTTTGGTTTGCTCCTCCCAAACCAACCGGCTAGATCTGCCACTGGTTCTGTCGATGTCTTCAGAGAGCTCTCGCACCTGCATGGTGTTCAGGTTTACGGGTGTGAAACGATGAAACCGTTGGGTGCCCTTGATCTTCAATGCCGAGCTGTACCGCTGTATCAGTCGTTTTGACATTTCAAAGACCTCCTCTCTACTGACAAACGCGAAATGGATTGTGGTGTCGAAGTATTGCGTCAGAAAAGAGAACATCAATAGAGGATCCAAGAAATGATCCTTTTATTCTCTCCTTAAGCTTACCTTGGCTGTTCTTCTTCTAACTTTACCGCCAACTCCGTCACAGGCGTTCTTCCCGTGGCTGGTAGCAAAGAAGTGTCATTCACATGGTATTTGAAAGTCTATCTGGATGATAAAACACATTGGTAAAGTGAGAATTGTTTTTGTATTGACCACCGCACCCGTCTGATACATAATGTTTTTTCTTCAAACCTGGCATGTGGGTGCGTAGCCAAGGTACGAGATTGTGCTGCAAGGTATGAGCCATGACGTGAGAGTGCTTTAAGTCGTCACTTAAAAAAAAACAACTTCTACTACACCGGACTCCATCCTCAATCCAGTATGGAACAAAAAGGTGTACAGACCCCTGCTTTGCAGACCAGTGATACGACTGAGCAGCATTTTGCGCAGTACATGTATTATTTTCTGATGAGTCATCGATGACTACGGCTTCCCCCCGTTGGTGCCTTTTCCTTCCAGTTTGCTATAAAATGTTTTTGAGCCATAGAGATGTAGTGGTCACGGGTTAGGTTACATACCTTCTCACTCAGGAAATCAACAAATCGCTCTATATTGTCCACGCAATCCGAAAGCGTCGATTCTCTCTCTGATTTTGACCATTCTTTGAACGTAATATCTTCAGAAGCCATTTGAACGGAGTCAAAAGAGTATAAATACTCCCTAACCTCCTCGTCTCCAGGGCTCCGTTGACGTGAGGGTGTCCACTGTCACCGTACTGTTACTTTTTTTCAATATCACTGTTTCAACATATCACTGTTATATGTTTCAAACGTTTCGCGACTTTTTCCGTATTATCTCGGCACTTCACTAAAGGTGTTCGGTATGACGTACATACATTTGACATTTATGACCTGATTTGACCTTAAAGATATAGATATAAGTCCATACAATTGAGCTCAAATAAAACAGTTTACAGGCCTCACAAATCCCGGAACATCCGTTTTCCTAACCCTATTAATTGGCGAGAGATCAGGGGAGGCATTTCAGGACCCCCTTCATTACGTGTTGACACCAGACCACCCTCCACTGTGCGTGTTAAAAACACTAGTAGATATAAAAAAACGGATGCTCTAACCTATTTTATTGGACGGAAAAAGTTTAATCTTCAATTTGAGATATTCCATTTTGAAAAAAGGTGTACCAGCAAATTTTGGACATGACCTTAGGTCAATGTCAAATCATAGATTTTTCACAAGTGACCTAGGGTCAAACAGACTTCAGATTCGAGTTTTTTGGTTCATTTCAGACAGGAAAATGTATATTCAATGCATAGTTCATCAGTCTCTGTGGGTTGTATGGTCACCTAAAAAATGTTGTATGGTCACCTGAAAATCACTGTAAGCAGATTTTCAAAAAAAAACCTGAGGCAATAACTTCTAAAGTTTTGCTCCAATTGAGCGGAAACTCTCAGATTCGGCTATGGGGCCCATGACAACCCTATATGCCAATTTTAAAGAAAATCGGAGAGGTACCGTGTAGGCCTTTGTCGATTGGTGCTGGAATTGCCCATCTATTCAATGACAAATACACATTTGACTACTTGCATCACGGAGCTCGAATTATGAAACAAGAGGATGTGTAGAACGAAGAAGTATTACCAGACAGAAAAGTAGAGGTAAAACAAGCCCCCAAGATTGAGTTAAGGAGAAGCTCCGTAATGAGACCTGCAGAGGGCCAGTCTTTCCATACATTTGCGAGAGACTCCGTTCACATCAATGTCCCGAACAGGGCTCCGCCACGGGGGGGACGGGGGGCGCGTCCCCCAACTTTGGCGAGGGGAGGCAATTGTCCCCCCAACTTTCAGCTGCAGGGCACTCCCCGAAAAAACGATAATTTTACTGTAAAACGCATAACAAAAAACAACTCGGCCTGTTAGGGCCATGGTAGCTATAGAGGAGGCCTTGGCAGTGATATAGGAGGCCCTAGTGGCGATAAATGAGGCCGTTTTGGCGATAGAGGAGGTCCTGTTGGCGATAGAGGAGGCCCCGTTGGCAGCAACAAGATGTCCTGATGACAGTAGAGGAGGCCCTATTGGCCAAATAAAAGGTCCCGGTGCCCATAGATGAGGCCCTGGTGGAGATAGAGGAGGCCCTGGTAGCAGCAGAGGAGACTCTTTGTCATTAGATGAGGCCCTGCTAGCGATAGAGGAGGCCCTAAGGTTAATCCAGGAGGCCCTGAGAGCGATCAAGGAGGACCTTGAGGGCGATTCAGGAGGCCCTGATATCGATAGAGGAGACCGATTTGGCTATACAGTCTCCCTGGTATCGATGTAGGAGGCCCTGGTGGTAACAGAGGAGGCCCCTTTATTGATAGGGGAGGCTCTTTTGTTGATAGAGGAGGCCTTTGTCGATAGGGAGGCCCGTTAGTCGGAAGAGGAGGAACCTTCTCTATCTCCACCAGGGCCTTATCTATGGCCAGCGGGATCTTTTCTTTGGCCAAGAGGGCCTCCTCTATTTCCATCAGTGCCTCTCGTTGCTGTCCGGTGACGCAGGCGTAAGTCCTTCATCCTCGTGAATAAACGTGAATAGCTTTAACCTTTGGCGATTGAGAAGGCCCTGGTGGCGGTAGGGGAGGACCTGGTACCCATAGAGGCGGCCCTGGTAGTACTAGAGGAGGATTCGCTGATAGAGGAGGCGCTCTTGACGCAAAAGGAGGCCCTGTTGTTGATCGAGGAAGTGCTGTTGGCAATAGAGGCCCCGGTGGCAGCAACGAGAGACCCTGATGGCAATAGAGGAGGCCTTCTTGGTGAAAGTAAAGGTCCCGCTGGCTAAAGAGGAGGCCCTCTTGGCGCAAAAGAGGCCCATGTTGGCGATAGAGGAGGCCCCGGTGACAGCAATGAGATACCCTGATGACAATAGAGGAGGGCCTCTTGGCGTAAGAACATGTCTCGGTGGCCAAAGAGGAGGCCCTCTTGGCGAAATAGGAAGCCCCGGTGGAGATAGAGGAGGACCTGGTAGCAACAGAGGAGGCCCTTTGTCAATAGACGAGGCCCTGGTAGCGATAGAGGAGACCCTAAGGGTGATCCAGGCGGCCTTAAGAGCGAAAAGCAGGAGAAAAACACTGCATAATTATCTGGTCCCTACGCTTTCAGTGCAAAACGAAAGCTATTACACCAGAATACCTCGCACCTATACGTTATTACGTTATCGTTTAATTATCTATGTGCCTTACACTGGCTCGTTCATAAGGGCCAAGGGCCTATGCCCCCAACCCAAAATAGTGTATCCCCCTTCAACGACCAGCAACATATAACTTGCTCGGCAATTTTGTCTGGTGGAAATATTTCTACCCCTTTGAAGGAGAAGAAATTGATTCTAGCTCCATCTTTCTAAAACGTTTTTGCTATCAACTTTTGGGCAATTTCGTTGGTCCCCAAAGCTGAATCCGCTAATGTTGCCTAGGAGGCCCCCTTCGAAAAGGAGGCCCCTTCAGATGGAGGCCCCCATGAGCCTGTCCCCCGCCCCAACTTGAAAGTCGTGGCGGAGCCCCTGGTCCCGAGGCGCGATACCAAGACTGGCATCATTAAGTTGTCCAAGCGGTGAGCTATACCAGTGACAGAGGGGCGACAGTGACGCCAACATGACGAGTACCAACAACGCCTCCTTTAACAGTATGTGTGGCGCCAATCTAACAATCAATCAATCATGTGGTGCCAATCAATCTAACATTTTTCATGGATATGGTGTACGTAACTGCCGATGAAGTGCCTCTCGGCAACCAAGTCACTGATTGATAAGCTTAAGAGACGAAACATCTGGTGTTTATAACCAACTAAAGTGAAGCAATTGAGTTTACGCGGAGGCACCTCAGCAAGTTCAATAGTGCCACTATGCAAGACAACTACCCAACTGGGTTGCGAAAGATCATCAATGCCACAGCGACAGTTCCGAGTGACGATGTACACTAACGAAAAACAAGCAGCGGTGGTCAAAGTTAAGATGTGGTTTCATATGCAGCTAAGGTGTCGTACATATTATCATGTCCCCAATCAATTACAGATCATATGGAAGAGGTCAGCCACTCGTCATCGACTCGAGCGATACTATAAATGTATCAGAAGCACTGAATACTTGACTTCAACACCGATCTTGAAAGAAGTGACCTGGGATCTCCGTCACCAGGGTCAGCACCACGTCTTCTCCTTAATCGTTATAAGAAGATAAACGAAGCATGCAATACCTGCATTCTGACTGAACGATGGCTTGGGTTTCACAACATGCTTCATATGAATTATACGAGTCACAACAGTAATATTCTGTAGTTTGTTAGCGGGCAACTTTGATTTCTGGTGCATACGTGCCTGTGCTAAAATTTACCCGACGAACATTTGCTGCGTATATATCAGCCGTTGCGCCGTTAAGCGTACGGTGGAACTACATAAGCATCCTATAAGGCGACCTCCAAATGGGTGCTGCCTTACACTATGGCATCGTTTGCGCATGTATAACACTCCGCATACTTTACGGGCATCATTTAATGTGTGAAGCAACAGGTAAGTGATCACTTTTCTCACATAGCCTGGCCCGACCTGGCCGCGCCGACTCGGCCCCGACAGCAGGGCGCTTATCCAGCCAGCAACCAATTAGCCTGGACTATATTCGGCCAGAACTGGCGGCGGCACGCAACTTGGCTCATCATTACACCGCTTTCCCGCCTCTCCAATATGTAATAAATAACGGGCTGGTTACAGCAGTGGAGCCGCCGCCGCCTGCGGCAGTGGGCAGGTTCGTGGCCGCCCAGGCACCAGCTACGTGTTCCACTGGTCGCCGGCCCAGTTACCGGCTGGTGTTTCATGTTTCATGGTGCCTTAGCTCCTTGCGAGAAGCAGAGATTTGTTTAGGCTTGAGCGTGCTTGAAGACTGGTCGAAAACAAATTGATTATGGCATCAAGCTATGGCTTATGAGCTAATGGTAGAATCTGTTCGTTATGTCGCTACCCCTGATACCCAGCCTGACCTGCAGTCCAGAGTGAGAAGCAAGCAATAGAGGGACCTTTCGGCTTTTGCCTCCTGTTATAGCCCATTCACAGACGGAGTTAAGTTGTGCCCAAACAGGCCCGTTCCTACTCCCGAAGTGCTTCATATCGGTGCGCTGCATCGCAAAATAAGTCTCTAAATATATATGTTTACTGCAGTGTATACTCGTTATGAAACCTCTGAAATATTTCTAGCGTCTTCCATCAAACTAGCAACTCATCTGACAATGGCTTTTGGGCAGAAAAAAAACTAGTGAAATTACAGCAGGGATCATTAGATGTACCATTAGCGGGCACCTACTTATCCGTGTCGCCACTTTACGCCGTGTTGTGTTGTGAAAGCTTAACAGTAAATCAAGTTTGCTGCCTTGACTTAGAACTGTACTGTGATCGACCATCTCACGAACCTAGCGTCTCGAAACAAGCATGACACTGGCATCGGCGAATCCAGGGAGCAGGAGCAAAACGCTTAAATGCTCCAAAGTCCTTCACTTTTCTCTTAAGAGCACCCTGTTCTTCACAGTTTCAGCTTTGTTTCTTCCCTCTCCTTCTAAACCCCTCAAACCTCCTGGTCTGAATCCGCCACTGCAGACTTCCTTATCCAAAGGATTGACCTCAGGCTTAAAGAGAAAGGTAAGTGCAAAGAGCTCAGAGAGCTACTGAGCCTAATGGCACAACAGTGCAATACTGGTCGGCCTGAAAGATAACAATGTTTTACATGCCCTGCTGAGCGATGACCAGGAGACTCTTGTGATATGTTTAGCTGATAAGTCCTCAGAAAGGTTGTTGAAGATAGGTCACGATATTTAAAGCTTACATTGCCGGATAAAATAAATATTTGGAATGAAAAGCAAAAAAAATGCCGCAAAACTGGTAAAAATGATTTCAAAGTGGCATTAAACACCTCCCAAAAATACGATTCGCCGACATGGACGGTGAAAAGCCTTCTCTATAAGTCGTATAATTGTCATGGGCGTGAGTGATAATACTGATTTTGAGTGAGAGAGCATGCGCGCAGTATGTACACTATCCATGTTGTCTGCTTGTCTGCCTGTCTTCTGTCTGCAGCCATCCATCCGTCCGCTGACCTCTCACCGTCCGTCCGTCGCTTCATCCGCCCGTAAGTATGTTTTTTTGTGATCGACTCTATATTTTTTCTGTATGTGTATTTATGTATCTTTGTCTGTGTGTGTGTGTGTGTGTGTGTGTTTGTGTGTACATGATTGTGCATGTGCGATTGGTGCTTACATTAAATGTATCCAGGTGATGTTGAACGAAAATTTTCATTTTTATTTCTACTTCTATCTAATTAATTTAGAAAAAACAATTTCATCCATCTTCACACAATGGCAGAACTGTATTGTGACGCCATTGGCAATGGTTACAGACACGCTTTATAGCTTCGTGGTTTTTTTCGCTACGTTCAAGAAAATTCTCGGTTGTTTTTTGCAGGCAGTAGACAGGATGTCCCTTGCGTACCAACAGACAACGTATAAATATTCAAAATATATATCAAATAAGATGTCAGCCTCATCATGACAGCCGGCCGTAAAAGATGGGCTGTGCCTGAATAAAAGTAAAAAAACTGCTGTCGGTATTCCATTTCGTTGTTAAGGAGCTAGGCCAAATAATAAATTGTCATCAAAAATATATTGTAAGTTGTAGGGGGAATTTAATTTAATCAGGATCGTGCAAAGCCAGTAAATGCCACTCGACACTCGAAAACAGAGCAGCTCTGAGGCAATTTCTGTCGTAAGCACGAGCGCCACGGTGAAAAGGCAAAGGGGGACATATCACTATAAGTTTACGGACATTGGAACATGAGATGAAGCAGTATCAAAGACAATTTCCCAATTCGAGCGTCATTGCCATTCCATTAACATGCACAATGCCCATATCAGGCCAGACAGTGACCTTGACCTGACCGGGAGACAGAAAATGTTTACATCTTTGCCTATCATGATAAGAGTACACACATGCGATTTCCCAAGGGAATTATAGATATGCCTAAACATTGGTTCTAATTTAACACCAATCAAAGCCTTGATCAAAAATACTGTCACTAGCCTTCATTGACCTGTCATGACCTCAATATTGACATGAGTCAAAAAGGTGACGGTATAATTTTATCTTGACTACTCATCGGTTATTTATGCGCCGTTCGCATTTTTTCGCTATCTCCCATATGAGCCGAGATCTAGGGATGGGTTTTGACCCCATTTTGGTGAGGGCAGATTAGAGACCTACTGGACCGGAGGCTAATCTTTTGTATCTTCAATGTCTTTATAATCTCTTCTGTCATTTTTTACAGTGTAGTGAGCACAATCCTCTTTAAAATACAATGCTGACCGCCTAATGTCTTGGATTATGTCAGGGCAGCATATTTCTATAATTACTTCAGTTCATGACAGTGTGTGCAGCACGAATATTTCGTAATCACCCGGGGAGTTTCACGGGTGCGGTACCTACTGTAACAAAAAAGAACTGTTCCATTCGCTGGACATTTTAAAGATTTTATGCCATCATTTGGTCAGTTACTGGTCAAATATGCCATTGAGTTATCGGTCAGTCATTGAGAAAATTAGTGTTCATGCTCATGAGGGGCACTTAAACAAGTTTATTGCTTTCTGAAAATGTCTAACTAAGCTCGAGTTCAAATATGCACTGACCGTTTAACTGAGTAAAGCCTGACTAGGACTAAGAGCCTCATAGGCGTAGGAACCGGGAGGGGGCAGGGGGCCACTGACCCCCCCCCCCCACTTTTCTGTGATGGGCCCCCCGCTACGGAGATAAGAATATCAACAACTTTAGTATCCAGTAAGAAACTCAAACTGGTCTGATAGCTTGCCCCAGAAACCTCTTAAACTTACATGTGCCCCTAAACTAAGCTGAGGTCCTATGAGTCGATTTTAAGGTACCCTGAGCTGTTCGGGTCCCCTGAACTGGTCTCTGATGCCATACGAGCTAATCTGGGCCCCTTGAGCTGAACTGAGAGCCACTGAGATGGTTTGGGCAGCATAAACTGTTCTAGGATCCCTAAGCTGACCTAGGAGCCATGACTTTGAACAGGGCCCCTTGAGTTGGCCAGACATTATATCCGCCGACCTGGGGGCCCCTGAACTGAGCGGGGACAGAAAAGTTAATATTGTCGCCTGGGATAATCTGGGTCCCATGTGCTGCACAGGAGGCCCTAAACTTATCTGGGGCCCCTGCACAGTAATAGGGCCCCTGACCTGAACTTGGGGTTGTAGGTTTAAGTGGAACCTTGAGCTGTTCTGAAACCCTATATATGCCGACAATGGGGCCTCTGAGCTGATCCGGGCCCTTAAGCTAATCTGTTCATCAGAGCTAATATGGGCCCCTGTGTTGAATTGAGGGCCCCTGAGATGGTTTGGGACCCATATAAGGCTTTACAGCTACTGACCTGTCGGCCGTGAGCTTGAATGGCACCTTGAGATGTTCTATATCAGTCACCCTGGGGCCCCTCTAAGCTGAGCTGGGCCCTGAGCTAATCTTGTTATCCCTGTGCTTAACTGGGGCCCCTGAACTCTGCTAGGCTCCCTGGGCTAAGCTGGGGTCTGTGAGCTTGAATGGAGCCCCCTGAGCTGGTATGAGGCGAGACCCTATATCAGCCGATCTGGGTTCCCTGAGCTGAGCTGGGCCTCCAAAGCTAATCCGGGGCCCCCTGTGCTGAACAAAGGCCCTGAGCTGGTCTGGGGCCCCTGAACTGTTCTAGTGTAACTGAGCTAGGCTGGGATCCGTGAGCTTGAACAAGCCCAATGAGCTGTTTTCAGACCCTACATAAGACGACCTGGGGACCTCTGAGCTGAGCCGGGCCCCCAAGTTAATCTGGCACCCTGTGCGAATCTGGGGCTCCCCTATGTTGACGTGGAGCAGGGTCCGCAGCCTGAGAAAGATGTTCCCCACCTCCTGCTCCCCTCTGATGGAGATGATCTTGTGGAAGGTGGTCCCCCTCTCCTCCGCCTCACTGCAGAATATGCCATGTTCATCAGGATCTCCTCGGAGTGAGCAAACCATTCAGAGGAGCACACGGTCGGCATGACAGTCAATTGCACCATCTAGGGCTGGATCCCGAGGCATGAGAGCTAGGATAGGACGTTTCTGGGACCGTCTACCAAGTTGTTGATAACTTTCATCTGGAGTCAGTAGGGAAATTGGAACTTGGTAGGAGATCGTCGCTATCATTATCGAGCCTTACTTTCCCTACTGGCTACAGGTGTAGACCAGCAACGACTGGCTGGACAGCCCTCGGAAAGTCATGTTCGAGCTCTCCTGCCTTCGTAGCCAGCCCAAGGTAGTGCAGTTGAATGTCATGTCCGCCGTGTGCTCCTCTGCAATGTTCGTTCACGCCGAGGCGATCCTGATGACAGTGCTCTGCAGCGAGGAGGAGGAAGTTCGTCTTTGTCAAGATTATCTCCATCAGAGGAGCGCAGGAGAAGAACACCTCCCTCAGGCTGCGAATCATGTCCTGCCTCAACACACAGGAGTCTGCCCTCAGCACTATAATCG
>JAOTON010001051.1:0-72359 GCA_034440635.1 Lepas anatifera | reverse complement strand
CATTTGGCTGATTTTTTTGCACCAGACATCAGCATACGATGACTTAACCAGAAACAACCGTGCGCATCTCAAAAATCGAATTTTATTTTTTAAGGGACGGTCCAAGGAGACAGACCAACTAATAACTGATCAACTTGTAATACGTAGGATCAAGACTTGGAGTGACCTTTGCCAGCAGTTTGGCGACCCCGTGTCCACGGAAAGCCTCCGGCACAACAGTGTGCTGTGGGTCGAGCACGTCCGCACTCTCGCGCTCGTATTGCAGGTACGCCACTCTCGTCTGCCAACAAAACAACCCAAGTCACAAGATCCCACGAGGCCAACTCTCAGTGAAAGTGGTGCTGTCGAAGCTGTCCAATGTCACCAGGGACGTCACCGCCGAGTTTACTGGGAGGGAGCAGGGCGGGAGGTGCCGGGATGCGCAGTTTGAACAGGACTGGAAGCCTGTGAAAACTCCACCGTTACACTTCACCAACACTAAAATTGAAGAAGAAAAATCGTTAAGTTTAAGCACATACTATAAATAAAATGACAAAAATATACGTGCAGCGTCAGAACTGTCTGGGGTTGTGCTGGTCCTCCAAATGGGGCACATTCCCCCACCCCAATTTCAGATCCTATGATTGTCACTGTTGAGAAAAAGCAAGAACGAACACGCAGAGACACAGAGACACGGACACACACACACACACACACACACACAGACACACACACACACACACACACACACACACACACACACACACACACACACACACACACACACACACACACACACACACACACACACACACACACACACACACACACACACACACACACACACACACACACACACACACACACACACACACACACACACACACACACACACACACACACACACACACACACACACACGTGTCTGTCTGTATTAAATGTGTCTGACACATGTGTGTGTGTGTGTGTATGAGAATGTCTTCTTAATATAGCTGATGTGGTGATGTGTAGCTAATAATATGTGTGTGTGTGTTAATGTGATAATGTATTTGTATGTATGTGATAGCCTAATCAATAATAATAGCTAAAGCTGTGTATTATCTAATATGTGTATAGCTAATATGACATGTAAGTATAATGTGTCTGTGTCTGTCTGTCAGTGTGATGTGTGTGTGTGTGATGATGTCGTAAACAATGTCTCTCTCTCTTTGTGTGTCTACTCTGTGTGTCTCTGTGTCTCTGTGTTCGTTCTTGTTTTCTCAGCAGTGACAATCATAGGATTCGAGGAATTGGAAAGATGAAGAGTAACATGCTTCATTTGGAACAAGGACAACCCCAGTCAGTTCTGACAGCTGCACGTACATTTTCCCCTGTCATTTATAGTGATAACTCTAAACTTCTTTGATTTTTCTTCATCAATTTTCAAGTGATGTCGATTAACATGACGTCAATTGCTTCAATTAATGTGTGTCTGTATCCGACTTGCGTGTGTGTGTGTGTGTGTGTGTGTGTGTGTGTGTGTGTGTGTGTGTGTGGTGTGTCATCATCATAGTTGGGGTTTAAGGGCGCGTCGACTGCAGTGGTCATGTGCGCCCATAACTTAGCATATTGCGCACATGGGAGACGTGTAGATACGCAACGAGTAGTAGTAGTCAGTACGGGTTTCTACAGGTCAAGTACTAAAACTAAAAGGTAGTGCTCGTCGTCCTAAAATGTGCTAAATCTCTAATCTCTACATTATAAGATCCGGGCTAGAAATGGACGTTTCACATCACGGGACTAGGTCGGCGAATAAATTATATTGAAGTCGATACTTTTCAAAAAAAGCCATGATACCTGATAACTCAACAGAAGGGGACTGTCCCAAAAGACATTCAAATGATGGAGACCCCCCCAAGTGTCGCATTCTTTCGATCTGGTAATCTGGACAATCCACAAGAACATGCCTAACGCTAAGCTGGTCACCGCATCGCGGGCACTCAGGTCGCTCTCCTCTGCTCAAGAGGTACGAATGGGTGGCGTGCACATGTGTGTGTGTGTGTGTGTGTGTGTGTGTGTGTGTGTGTGTGTGTGTGTGTGTGTGTGTGTGTGTGTGTGTGTGTGTGTGTGTGTGTGTGTGTGTGTGTGTGTGTGTGTGTGTGTGTGTGTGTGTGTGTGTGTGTGTGTGTGTGTGTGTGTGTGTGTGTGTGTGTGTGTGTGTGTGTGTGTGTGTGTGTGTGTGTGTGTGTGTGTGTGTGTGTGTGTGTGTGTGTGTGTGTGTGTGTGTGTGTGTGTGTGTGTGTGTGTGTGTGTGTGTGTGTGTGTGTGTGTGTGTGTGTGTGTGTGTGTGTGT
Source organism: Lepas anatifera (assembly GCA_034440635.1). Taxonomy (NCBI): domain Eukaryota; kingdom Metazoa; phylum Arthropoda; class Thecostraca; family Lepadidae; genus Lepas; species Lepas anatifera. The sequence goes on along the minus strand of JAOTON010001051.1, from coordinate 70,048 downwards.
GTGTGTGTGTGTGTGTGTGTGTGTGTGTGTGTGTGTGTGTGTGTGTGTGTGTGTGTGTGTGTGTGTGTGTGTGTGTGTGTGTGTGTGTGTGTGTGTGTGTGTGTGTGTGTGTGTGTGTGTGTGTGTGTGTGTGTGTGTGTGTGTGTGTGTGTGTGTGTGTGTGTGTGTGTGTGTGTGTGTGTGTGTGTGTGTGTGTGTGTGTGTGTGTGTGTGTGTGTGTGTGTGTGTGTGTGTGTGTGTGTGTGTGTGTGTGTGTGTGTGTGTGTGTGTGTGTGTGTGTGTGTGTGTGTGTGTGTGTGTGTGTGTGTGTGTGTGTGTGTGTGTGTGTGTGTGTGTGTGTGTGTGTGTGTGTGTGTGTGTGTGTGTGTGTGTGTGTGTGTGTGTGTGTGTGTGTGTGTGTGTGTGTGTGTGTGTGTGTGTGTGTGTGTGTGTGTGTGTGTGTGTGTGTGTGTGTGTGTGTGTGTGTGTGTGTGTGTGTGTGTGTGTGTGTGTGTGTGTGTGTGTGTGTGTGTGTGTGTGTGTGTGTGTGTGGGGGTGTGTGGGGGTGTGTGTGTGTGTGTGTGTGTGTGTGGGTGGGGGTGGGTGTGTGTGTGTGTGTGTGTGTGTGTGTGTGTGTGTGTGTGTGTGTGTGTGTGTGTGTGTGTGTGTGTGTGTGTGTGTGTGTGTGTGTGTGTGTGTGTGTGTGTGTGTGTGTGTGTGTGTGTGTGTGTGTGTGTGTGTGTGTGTGTGTGTGTGTGTGTGTGTGTGTGTGTGTGTGTGTGTGGGGGGGTGTGGGGGTGTGTGGGTGCAGGTGCGGATGCGTGTGTGTGTGTCTGTGTGTGTCTCTGTGTCTCTGTGTTCTGTTCTTGTTTTTCTCAACAGTGACAATCATAGGATTCGAAATTGGGGTGGGGGGGAATGTGCCCCATTTGGAGGACCAAGGACAACCCCAGACAGTTCTGATGCTGCACGTATATTTTGTCATTTTATTTATATTATGTGCTTAAACTTAACGATTTTTCTTCTTCAATTTTAGTGTTGGTGAAGTGTAACGGTGGAGTTTTCACAGACAGCCAATCTGTTCATACTTCGCATCCCACACCCCCGCCCTGCCCCCTCCCAGTAAACTCGGTGGTGACGTCCCTGGTGACATTGGACAGCTTCGACAGCACCACTCACTGAGAGTTGGCCTCGCAGACCTTGAGACTTGGGTGTTTTGTTGGCAGACGAGAGGGCGTACCTGCAATACGAGCGCGAGAGTGCGGACGTGCTCGACCTACAGCACACTGTTGTGCCGGAGGCTTTCCGTGGACACGGGGTCGCCAAACTGCTGGCAAAGGTCACTCCATGTCTTGATCCCACGTATTACAAGTTGATCAGTTATTAGTTGGTCTGTCTCCTTAGACCGTCCCTTAAAAAATAAAAATTCGATTTTTGAGATGCGCACGGTAGTTTCTGGTTATTCATCGTACGTTGATGTCTGGTGCAAAAAAAATCAGCCAAATGGGACACCTTTTCACGCTGGATTTTTGCCCCTACTTTTTCCATGCGTACACCCTATGGCGTCTTGCGAGCGGGCACGGCGGGCGGCCACTAACTACTTCTGCCAAATGCGAAATGATGAGACTGGAATCACTACGCTAGAATCACAATGTTTGCAACGTAAGAAAATTCCTATTGCTACTTTTTTATAGCTCCCTGGCCTTTTGGCTGAATTAAATTTCGTATCAAATCTACAAGAGTAGTTAAACCTATCTACTGTGTGGCTCGGGCGCCATAGTCTGATAAAGATGGGAGCTTAATTTTCACTGTGCTTGTTGACAGAAAATAAGGCAGACAAAACACCTAAAAAGACACCTTAAGCAACTGTTAGCTTGGTTTTACATTGTGAAAAGTTGACATTAGTCGAATTCTTTATGTGCAATCTTGACCATTTTTAATTTCATTTTCGTTGAAAAGGCTAGTTGGTGAAGACAATGAAGGTATTTTATCTTGATATATTGTTCCCTCAAAAAATTATCGTCGCAGGTTCTGCCAGCACTTTAGGACGCTGTAGAAGCTATGGGCTAATCTTCTTCGGTTCACTCTTGCTAAACTTCCCGTCCCTGTTAGTCCTGATTTTCTTCCGATGATTAGCCACGACAGCCAATGTGTTGTGGAGGCCAGATTCCGTCCTGACGCTTCTTATGAAATCCTTGGCGAGTTTCACCGTTCTCTCGGATGGATCATTCACATAAGTGAGACTCGTTACAAACTGCTTGAACTCAACATAGCCTTGATGCTGGTTCCAAGTGTGGACATGCTCAGACAGTCATCCCAGCTGATAATCTGCGAACTCTGGAAATAAGAGCCAGCTCTCCGGTTCTATGAAGCTTGCCAGGCTCGGTCTGCTGCCATCCTCAGGTCAGAGAGTGCTGTCATTAACAAAACCTGGGCCGGGGATGGTTGGTTTACGTTCATAACAAAACGCGATGAGCCTTTCAGTTTTCATGAGCACTTGGGCTCCTTAATCCTCATCTGAAACGTCATCGTCTGCAAGAGAGAAAACAGCAAGTGATGGAGACAGGTAGTCAAGATGCCTGCTCAAGCTCTGGAGATAATTGTTTGCCGGTGCCGGTCTCATTTTCCTGTATTGACATATTTCTTGAATGGCTTGGAGGTCATTTAAAGGTGAGGCGGCACCTAGCGACGTCCTCATGAAGAACTATGCGTGATAGATCCCGCATTGTTCTGCCATTGCCTCAATTTGTTCCATTTGCTCTGGATTGGACAGGCTAATTTGGCTCGATAGAAGGTGCATTGGCAGGTAGCATATGACCCTTCGCATGAATCTGGCGTTGCTGACCATTTTTTGATTCGAGAGCGAACCATGGACGCTTCGCTCATGACTTCGTTTTGACAAATTATGACAAATTTGCCAGGTAATATACGGCCCTTTGCATGAATCACAAGTTGCTGGCCATTTTTGGCTCCGAAAACGAACCATGAACAATTCGTTAATAACTTCAGGTGCATATGGTCATATACTTCTTTGCCATGCACATTCTATCGAGCCAAATTAGCCTGTTCAATACAGAACCCATGAAAGAAATTGAGGCAATGGCAGAACAATGCGGGGTCTATCACGCATATCTCTTCATGAGGACGTCGCTGCCTGCCGCCTAACTTTAAATGACCTCCAACCATTCAAGAAATATGTCATTACAGGAAAATGAGACGGGCACCGGCAAACAACTATCTCAAGAATCCCAGCAGTCACATGGACTACCTGTCCCAATCACTTGCTGTTTTCTCTCTTGCAGACGATGAAGTTTCAGGTGAGGATTAAGTAGCCTAAGCGCTCAGGAAAACTGAAAGGCCCATCGCGTTTTGTCATGAACGTAAACCAACCATCCCTGGCCCAGGTTTTGTTAATGACAGCACTCTCTGACCTGAGGGTGGCAGCAGACCGAGCCTGGCAAGCTTCATAGAACCGGAGAGCTGGCTCTTATTTCAGAGTTCGCAGATTATCAGCTGGGATGACTGTCTGAGCATGACCACACTTGGAACCAGCATCAAGGCTATGTTGAGTTCAAGCAGTTTGTAACGAGCCTCACCTATGTGAATGATCCATCCTAGAGAACGGTGAAACTCGCAAAGGATTTCATAGGAAGCGTCAGGACGGAATCTGATCTCCAGAACACATTGGCCGTCGTGGCTAATCATCGGAAGAAAGTCAGGACTAACAGGGACGGGAAGTTCAGCATGAGTGAACCGAAGAAGACGAGCCCGTAGCTTCTACAGCATCCTAAAGTGCTGGCAGAACCTGCGACGATAATTTTTGAGGGAACAATATATCAAGATCAAATACCTTCTTTCTCTTCACCAACTAGCCTTTTCAACGAAAATGAAATTAAAAATAGCCAAGATTGCACATAAAGAATTCGATTAAGGTCTATTTTTCACAATTTAAAGGGAAGCTAACAGTTGCTTAAGGTGTTTTTTAGGTGTTTTGTTTGTCTTATTTTCTGTCAACAAGCATAGTGAAAATTAAGCTCCCATCTTTATCATGACTATGGCGCCCGAGCCACACAGTAGATAGGTTTAACTAATCTTGTAGATTTGATACGAAATTTAATTCAGCCAAAAGGCCAGGGGAGCTATAAAAGTAGCAATAGGAATTTTCTTACGTCGCAAACATTGTGATTCTAGTGTAGTGCTTCCAGCCTCATCATTTCGCATTTGGCAGAAGTAGTTAGTGGCCGCCCGCCGTGCCCGCTCGCAAGACGCCATAGGGTGTATGCATGGAAAAGTAGGGGCAAAAATCCAGCGTGAAAAGTTGTCAGATTTGAGTGATTTTATTTGCACCAGACATCAACATACGATGAATAACCAGAAACTACCGTGCGAATTTCAAAAATCGAATTTTTATTTTTTTAAGGGACGGTCTACTGTCTCCTCGAATCCTAGGTGCAAGGTTGAGCAAATCCACTGCGATCATATAGTGGGTACGGGCCTTGATCAGAATCGTCATTGTGTAGTCGCCTCCACTTGTTGGACGACACGTACCCCGGATGTCTCCGTGAAAAGGCATGGCTGCCGCTTCAAATTTATATTACATTTTCGCCATAACTTCAGCTTACATCTGCTTACTTCTGCTAATTTCTCATTACTTCTGCCCTGAAACACATTACAAATATTCAATACAAGACATTGCACACCGTCCTAAGAATATAAGTTGAGGATGCCGGCCAAATTGGCATACCAGCCCAAATGCCATCGAAATGGTATCAGTAAGCAAAACAAACATCTATGCAAATCAGTTTCAACAATAATCCAAGACACTAACTAAAAACACTTACGTCCACGGGGTAGATACTGTAGCACTAAGCACACCACCAGCACCGATGTCAGCCAGACCGGAAATGACCTAGGTCACACGCGTGGCCAGCAGCCGCCTGGCGGTGCTGTGCGGAAAACACTAGTAGGCCTAAATTAAACTTTTGTCAGCCAATAACAGTACCAGAGTAATTATTTTCCACCAATTCAAGCCTTTACCTAATATTAGTTAACCTAACTCCTCAAATACACAACCTAATAATAATTTCTACAGTATGACCGGAAGTAGGTCAACATCTACCGCAACCGGTGGTGCAACGATCAACCCAAAGCGGTAGCGCGCTAGTGCTGTCGCCTTTACATACGAATCACTCAGAGGCCTTGCTCTCGTGACAACCAGCAAATCAGCCGTAGACACCAGTCTACACCTCACCCGATCTCAAAAACACGATCCACCGATCGGAAAAGAATACCAATGCGAAAACAGCAGTACAGAGTCAGTCAACAGCTCGAGAAGTCAAGTGCTGTAAAACAAAATAACCGAGAACCACACGTTTTCCACTATCAAAGGCCAAAACCGGAGGAGAATATCCGCGAACTTTAAATAAGGAAAGCTATTGAGGCATTAAATACAAGACGAAATACACTCTCTAAACGAATCAACAATAACTTGTTCTGGCCAAACTATCCCGTGGACAGGAAGCAATTGCCAGATTTCATAAGAAATCATCAAAGTCTCGAGAGAAAGTAACCTAGGTTCAACCTTGCGTGATAATTATTCACCATTTCGGGCATTACAATATTCCGTTCAATCAGAACAAACTATCCCGAATTTCATGACAAAATAACGAAGCCACGAAAGTCTTAGGTCGGGAAATTGTAAGTAAGTATTCATTTAAACCTCGGAATTAACAAAACCTATATCCAAAGAATACTAAAGCAAATCAAATACCTCAATTATAATTGATTATTGAGACTGCAAGCATAGCAATGCATAACACCTAAGTGGAAGCTGGTAGTATGTGAACGTTACGGCGCAGGCCCATTCTACATCTAATCATTCGCTAAAATGATTACCAACTACGACCTCGTAAGTCTAGCAAAATGCTGCACTGCAAAAAGTTTGGCTTAAACGTAAACTGTAAACCAAATATGTGGCACTGAGTGTAAGAGTGACTTACTGAGATAAATGGCCGTCTGGAAAGATTATTACCACTACAATCCAGCTACACAAACCAATTATCCAATGAGCTCACAACTTACTAGTTCTAGAAAGGTCAACTCCCTCATGGTCCAGGCCAGCATGTGCATTTGAAAGCAGCGTTAGGAAAGAGTATACAAATTCCAGCTATCATCTCTGCATTCTGGAAAGTGATCCTTGAAATTCTACAAACTCTAACGGCTTCAGCAAACATCCGCTACATGAGGTCAAGTACTCTTCCCAACTAAAACCCAGTGAAGTCTTGCTTAAAACATGACGTATTCTGCTGAACATTAACCCTATCCCGTTATGATAAAAAACATGTGAATGTTGAGAGTGCTCTAATAACTATTGAAAAAGGAATTAAGTAGGTATCTAGCAAAATATCCACGACTATCATCCTCCGTGAACAGTAAGAAAATTTGATTACCCGAAAACACAAACGCGAAGCAGCAAAATTTTTTCTACTGTCAGGCTTATCCACCATTTCTACGATTCCTACCGTGAGAAAGATAACTGACATGAGCACGACTACTCCACTACTACCGTAAACGGCAGAAGAAAACTTACAGTCTGGCCAACTTTTCTCGATCATGTCAATATTCAATCCTGTCAGGGGCTTACGAATCCGTGATGACCTCCTTGGCTCATCCGTACCAGAAGTGTATACTGAACCGACAGCCAATGGAAGCGGTACCAAACCACTATTTACAACAGCACTCATTTTCGGTGCACCAGACGTGGGAAAATCCTCGCTTTTGGCAACTTTAAGCTCTGATTTTAATGCACGTTTTCTCAATTCCATGAATGAAATTTAGGGCAGCACAGTCCCGCGTCAATGTCATGTCAGACAATCGTCTAAGTGTCGGAAATATCAAAACAACAATCAGTAACAGAATAATCAAAACACGTAATTGACTTCGAAGGAAATCACTGAAAAACCCTAACGTTGTCCACCAATGATACACCATTGGACGGCAGAAGTAATGAAAATGTAGTCGCCTCCACTTGTTGGACGACACGTACCCCGGATGTCTCCGTGAAAAGGCATGGCTGCCGCTTCAAATTTATATTACATTTTCGCCATAACTTCAGCTTACATCTGCTTACTTCTGCTAATTTCTCATTACTTCTGCCCTGAAACACATTACAAATATTCAATACAAGACATTGCACACCGTCCTAAGAATATAAGTTGAGGATGCCGGCCAAATTGGCATACCAGCCCAAATGCCATCGAAATGGTATCAGTAAGCAAAACAAACATCTATGCAAATCAGTTTCAACAATAATCCAAGACACTAACTAAAAACACTTACGTCCACGGGGTAGATACTGTAGCACTAAGCACACCACCAGCACCGATGTCAGCCAGACCGGAAATGACCTAGGTCACACGCGTGGCCAGCAGCCGCCTGGCGGTGCTGTGCGGAAAACACTAGTAGGCCTAAATTAAACTTTTGTCAGCCAATAACAGTGCCAGAGTAATTATTTTCCACCAATTCAAGCCTTTACCTAATATTAGTTAACCTAACTCCTCAAATACACAACCTAATAATAATTTCTACAGTATGACCAGAAGTAGGTCAACATCTACCGCAACCGGTGGTGCAACGATCAACCCAAAGCGGTAGCGCGCTAGTGCTGTCGCCTTTACATACGAATCACTCAGAGGCCTTGCTCTCGTGACAACCAGCAAATCAGCCGTAGACACCAGTCTACAATTGGACAATTGATGGATTCACGAGTTCTCGGCCGTAGTGTGAGGAGTTCGAGGTCGAGGCTCACACTTTAACAATACGATGTTACAATATGACAATCTTCAGCACGCATTATATGAATTCACAAATTATCGGCCAAAGGATGATCAATTCGAGGTCACGGTCACAGAATGACCTAGAATTTGTGAATACATCTATAATGTAATGACAATTCAGATGACGGACTGTGCCCGAATACACAATCACTGAGAATTTGCTCAATTTTGCATCCAGGATTCAAGGAGACAGGCCAGTTAACAACTTATCGACTTGAAATCATGCCCATCGGCTCAATAATTCGAAACCTATTAACGCTCTTTCATTATATGTACTTTCAGCAGTTTCTGCGTTTTTTATCGTAATGGTGCGAGATAAACCGATTAGTTTTTCGGGATTTGATTTTTAACCACGGATGCGCATTCCACCTCGGGAAGTTAGAACTAAGTTTTCGAAACACGTGGATTTTGGCTTTTGTGGAGAAGCCTTTGGCCCAATGCATGGTCCATATAGCACTGCTGCAAACGCGCAACCGCTGTGATACAGGGCCGTCGCAAATGTTTACATTCAGCAAGGCTCATTCCCATCGCCACCCTTTTTCAAAGTTCGTAGATGTCCCTGGCCAGAAGAAAACTTAACTTAAGCAGTAAAACAAGCGTGTGTGGAAGTTACACAATGTGGGACACCACACTGGGTACCCAGGGCTCTATTTGGCGGCATTTTGAGGTTCCGCAGCAGCCCGGCACGTGAACATACGTGCATTGACAGCACTGATAGTGCTCTATTTACACCACTGATGGTGCTCTGTATGACACCATTGATGGTGCTCTATTTACGCCACTGATGGTGTTCAATTTACACCACTGATGGTGTTCTATTTACACCATTGATGGTGCTCTGTACGACAGCACTGATAGTGCTCTATTTACACCACTGACGGTGCTCTGTACGACACCACTGATGGTGCTCTGTACGACAGCACTGATGGTGCTCTGTACGACAGCACTGACGGTGCTCTGTATGACACCACTGACGGTGCTCTGTATGACACCACTGATGGTGCTCTGTACGACAGCACTGATGGTGCTCTGTACGACAGCACTGACGTTGCTCTGTATGACACCACTGACGGTGCTCTGTATGACACCACTGATGGTGCTCTGTACGACAGCACTGACGGTGCTCTGTATGACACCACTGACGGTGCTCTGTATGACACCACTGATGGTGCTCTGTACGACAGCACTGATAGTGCTCTATTTACACCACTGACGGTGCTCTATGGCACCACTGACGGTGCTCTGTACGACAGCACTGATGGTGCTCTGTACGACAGCGCTGATGGTGCTCTGTACGACAGCATGACGGTGCTCTGTATGACACCACTGACGGTGCTCTGTATGACACCACTGATGGTGCTATGTACGACAGCACTGATAGTGCTCTATTTGCACCACTGACGGTGCTCTATGGCACCACTGACGGTGCTCTGTACGACACCACTGATGGTGCTCTGTACGACAGCACTGATGGTGCTCTGTACGACAGCACTGATGGTGCTCTGTACGATACCACTGATGGTGCTCTGTACGACAGCACTGATAGTGCTCTATTTACACCACTGATGGTGCTCTGTACGACAGCACCGACGGTGCTCTGTACGATACCACTGATGGTGCTCTGTACGACAGCACTGATAGTGCTCTATTTCCACCACTGATGGTGCTCTGTACGACAACACTGACGGTGTTCTATTTACACCACTGATGGTGCTCTGTACGACACCACTGACGGTGCTCTGTATGACACCACTGATGGTGTTCTGTACGACAGCACTGATAGTGCTCTATTTACACCACTGACGGTGCTCTGTACGACAGCACTGATAGTGCTCTATTTCCACCACTGATGGTGCTCTGTATGACACCACTGACGGTGCTCTGTACGACAGCACTGATAGTGCTCTATTTCCACCACTGATGGTGCTCTGTATGACACCACTGACGGTGCTCTGTACGATACCACTGATGGTGCACTGTACGACAGCACTGATAGTGCTCTATTTACACCACTGATGGTGCTCTGTATGACACCACTGATGGTGCTCTGTTTGACACCACTGACGGTGCTCTGTACGACACCACTGACGGTGCTCTGTATGACACCACTGACGGTGCTCTGTACGACACCACTGACGGTGCTCTGTATGACACCACTGACGGTGCTCTGTACGACACCACTGACGGTGCTCTGTATGACACCACTGACGGTGCTCTGTATGACACCACTGACGGTGCTCTGCTGTCGCAGGCGGCGTTTGATTACGCCGTTGAGGAGAACATGAAGATGCGGCTCACCTGCTGGTACCTGAGGAAGTACATCAAAGACAACCCTGCTCCCGAGCACACTTCGCGGGTTGTGCCGTGATGCTGGCCGGCAGCAGCTAGAACATTGCGTTCTGGGACGCGGACAGCGCAATGTCGGGTCTGCGCCCGCAGATTCTCTTTGCGTTGCCATTGGGTTAATTTCTAGCTCTAGGATATTACAATGGATAGATGATAAAACGCCACAGAAATGCATGTATCTAATACAGGTACTTGCCAGTATATACGAGAGATTGACCACCTGGTTTTAAAGGGCTGAGTTTCAATGTGTTTGTAGTGTTGCACCTACCTCCCCGTACCTCCGAGACACATGCAGACATGCAGACACGTGCAGCAAACCCTGCGGATTCAGGCTGAGTTTCAATGTGTTTGTAGTGTTGCACCTACCTCCCCCGTACCTCTGAGACACATGCAGACACGTGCAGCAAACCCTGCGGATTCAGGCTGAGTTTCAATGTGTTTGTAGTGTTGCACCTACCTCCCCGTACCTCCGAGACACATGCAGACACGTGCAGCAAACCCTGCGGATTCAGGCGAGGTAGCAATGAGCGTAGTACTGCAGCGTGGCCACCGTTACCTGGGATGTTAGGGTGTACTCGTGCGGGAGGTGGTCCGTTACGGGAGGTGAGGATGGAATAAGAGCGGAGAATTTATATAATATTTTTGTATCACGGGTGAACTGTTATTTACAAATAATTGGGTTGCATGAATGTTCGATGAGGAAGCAGACAATAAAATATCGGGGAAATGCTATAAGATAACGTTTGCCATAGCATGGAGCTTGATTTCTGCATAACTATCAGGCAGGTACTCAAGCGTTACCGCAACAACAGTACATTGGGTAGCTCAGGATACTGCATTGCCCGCTTGTACCTCAGAATTCGCCAGAAAAGCTTCACGAACGGTCCATTTTATCTTCATGTTTTCACGAGTGCCGCGCTTTTCTTGAATACTTTACGGCTGTAATCATAGCCCATATTGTTGAACTTGTTTGCGTAATGGAAAGCTTTGTGTTTGAAAGTCTGATTATGACAACCATGAGGTCAACCATGAGCACACAGCTTTACATTGTGATGCAATATGAAACAGTGCCTCGTTTAAGGAATTTTCACTAGGTGGGATTTCATGTAACTCAACCAACCCTACCCGATACAAAGGCAGAAATTCTAGAACTAAGCTGCAGTTGGGACACAGGTCAAGTCAACAAGCCAAAAAAACACGTTGCACGGTGCCATCGGTGCGTGACGGAAGCAAGGAAAATTCTAATCTATTTTCACGTTAAAACTCCCAAGTAGCACACAACATTGTGACGATGATCGTGGGTATATTGTCGAAACAATATTGTCATCACAATGTTACCTTTACGTTGTCACAATATTGCGGAAAAAATATTGTGGATGTAATATCGTCTTAACATTTAGCCGGCATCGTGGATACAGCCAAACAGGGTGCTCAGAATACCTTAACTCGACGTCGGGCCGGCAATATTGTATACATATTTCGGCAATGTTGTTGATAAAACCAAGAGGTATTTGTGGAGAAATACATTTTTTTGAAATCAGACATAGTCATGTTTGATCCAGTCAGTGACGGATCCAAGGGGGGCCCAGGGGCCCGCCCCCCCTTAGCTCCGAAGCGCCTCAGTATAGCTTAGCTCATATCGGGCGCCTTCGGCGCCCGATATGAGTGGCGCGCCTGTACCCATTTCGTGCGCCAAGGTGGTAGATACCACTTATTCCGCTTGAATAAACACATAGTCCTTAAAACCATGGCAAAGCGCCCCTGTCCAAACACTAGACGCCTTTAGACGTCTTTTGCGGCCCAGTAAAATGTTGAAGATGAAATTTGGAAAGCTAACAAAAGCGCCCCGGCAAAGAAAAGGCGCCACTAGATAGCAGGATTGCGCCATGGGGAACTAATGCACCCCTGAGTAGCCTAGGCGCCCCCTGGATGAAGCGCCCTACGGATATCATATGCGCGCTTGGCTAGGAAGGGCGCCCCTGGGCAGCAAAGGCAAATCTTGGTAACAGGTGCCCTGGACAGCATAAGCGCCCCTTAGATAGAAGTAGGCGCTTTAGGAAAATAAAATGCTCACCTTGAGTAGAAAAAGGCGCCCTTTTATAGCCTAGGCGCCCACTGGAAAAGCGCCCTACGGATGCCATATGCACCCTTGGATAGCAAAGGCGCCCTTGGACAGCAAAGACAACCCTGGATAACACAAGTGCTGTGGACAGCTAAGGCGCCCCTGGGTAGCAAAGGCGCTCCTAGGAAGAGCACCCCTTCGATAGAAAAGCCGCCTTTGGATAGCCTAGGCGCCCCCTGGATGAAGCGCCCTACGGATATCAAATGCGCCCTTGGCTAGGAAAGGCGCCCCTGGGCAGCAAAGGCAAATCTTGGTAACATAGGTGCCCTGGACAGCATAAGCGCCCCTTAGATAGAAATAGGCGCTTTAGGAAAATAAAATGCTCACCTTGGGGAGAAAAAGGCGCCCTTTGATAGCCTAGGCGCCCACTGGAAAAAGCGTCCTACGGATGCCATATGCACCCTTGGATAGCAAAGGCGCCCCTTGACAGCAAAGACAACCCTGGATAACACAAGTGCTGTGGACAGCAAAGGCGCCCCTAGGAAGGCACACCTTCGAAAGAAAAGCCGTCTTTGGATAGCCTAGGCGCCCCCTGGATAAACTAGGTGCCCGAGAAGGAAAACGAGCGCCCCACTGGGAAGCACAGGCTCCCTCTGTATAACATAGATGACCCTTATCCACTTTTAGCTGCCCTAGATTGGAGCAGCGCCCCTCAAGAGCAAAGGCGCCCCTGGACAAAAAGCCGCCTCCGGGTATCAAAGGCGCTCCTAGATAACATATGCGCCCCTTAGATAGAAATAGGCTCTCCAGGAAAGCAAAATGCGCCCCTTGGTTAAGAAAGGTGCCCTTGGATAGCAAAGGCGTCCCTGGACAGCAAAGGCAAATCTGGGAAACATAGGTGTCCTGGACAGAATAGGAGCCCCTTAGATAGAAATAGGCACTTCAGGAAAATAAATGCAACCCTTGGATAGAAGAAGTGCCCTTTGATAGTCCAGGCGCCCACTGGATAAAGCGCCCACGGATATCATATGCACTTTTGGATAGCAAAGGCGCCACTGGACAGCAAAGACAACCCTGGATAACACAAGTGGTTTGGACAGCAAGGCGCCCCTGGATAGCAAAGGCGCCCCTAAGAAGGCACCCCTTCGATAGTAAAGGTGCCTTTGGATAGCCTAGGCGCCCCCTAGATAAGCTAGATGCTCGAGAAGGAAAATGAGCGCCCTATTGGAAAGTTCTGGCTCCCCCTGTATAACATAGATGTCCCTTATCCATCTTCAGCTACCATGGATTGGAGCAGCGCCCCTCAAGAGCAAAGGCGCCGCTGGACAAAAAGGCGTCTCCGTATATCAAGGGCACTCCTAGATAATATATGCACCCCTTACATAGAAATAGGCACTTCAGGGAAAGTGAAAGGTGGCCTTTGGTTAGGACGGCTCCCTTGGACAGCCTAGGCGCCCTTTGCATAAAGCGCCCTACAGATATCATATGCGCCCTTGGATAGCAAAGGCGCCCCTGGACAGCAAAGTTAACCCTTCTTGAAATAGATGATCTGGACAGCATAGGCGGCCATGGATAAACTAGGCGCCTGAGAAAGAAAACAAGCGCCTCACCTGAGAGTACAGGCGCCCCCAGGGTATCATAGGTGTCCCTTTCCATCTTCAGCTGCCCTACTGTCTATGGTTTGGCACACCTGTCCGACAGTCGCGCGCTCTGTTACAGGGCTCGAGCGCTCAATATGAGCATGGACTGCCTTTAACCACATTTCATTAACCTATAACTGAAGGCTTAGTGCTGCATCGCTGCAACCGGGTGCCTTTTTCAGTATGTGCGCCCCACTTCCGAGAACGCTGCCCTCACCAACCAGCCGTCCTCCCCGCTCAGCAGATGAGCGCCTCTTTTTGATAACTAGGCACTTTATTTCAGTGTTCGAGCGCCTTATTTCAGAATTTTTATTCTCCATCTATTTTGGGCTCTTCCTGGATTGCAGAGGCGCCCCTGGATAGAAAAGTGCGCCCCATGTTTGCAAAGGCGCTCCAAGATAGCACATGCGCCCCTTAGATGGAAATAAGCACTCCAGGAAAGTAAAATGCTCCCTTTGGGCAGCAAAAGTGCCCCTTAACAGCGAAGGCAGCCCTAGATCACAAAGGTTCTCTGGACAGCATAGGTGCCCTTGAAACTGGTGCCTGGAAGAGAAAAATAGCGCCTCACCGGACACAAAAAGCACCCCAGGATAACGTAGGGGCATGTATTTCAATCATATCTGTTGATTGAAAAATACACCTAGACAGCATATGCGCCCCTGGATAGAAAGACAACCCTGGGCAGTAACGGCGCCCCTAGAAAGCAATAGTGCGCCCCTGTGGAGAAAAAAACGCCTCCTGAATAACCTAGGCACCGCCCCCGAAATATCAGATGCTCGTGGATAGAACAGATTGCCTTGAATAAAACAGAGGCCCTGGATAGTAAAGGCGCCCTTTGATAGCATAAGCGTTCCTTAGCAACCATATGGGCGGTACATGAGCTCAAGGTTCACGCGCCCAATAATAGAGCAATCGATCGATGCGAAAGCACTCCTTAACCCGCGCCCCACCGGGGGTCCAGCGCCACCTTCGCCCCACCGGGGGTCCATCGATGGCCCCCCTCTAACTCCGAAAATATGGGCGTTAGCGCAAATCTGCAAAGTGCAATAGAAAGCTCGCGTGAATTCAGTAAGTAATTACTTCACATGTTTTAGTGCTCAGGTCAGTGGTTTGACCTCCAGAGGTCAAATTAGGTCAAGATCGGCTATTTTCACTCAAATATGCAATGATTAAGCAAACTGGGCATAACTCTTATGTCATTAGAGCTATTGAGGCCTGGTAAAGTACATTTGATAGCAAATTGCCAGTACTTTTTCCGTTAAGTGGAACGTAAAGACCTCCCGCCAGTGGTTTGACCTCCAGAGGTCACCTCGTGACCTAATATGACCTGAGGTCACGAAAGGTCAAAAAGTGACCTTGCCGTATATCAAATGAAAGCCAGTGACGAGACAAACACGATGGTGTTTGTTTCACCGCTCTAGCTTAATTAGGTCAAAAGTTATTGTCAAAATACTGTTTTTGACCCCTGGTGACCTTGGATGACCTTGGAGAGGTCAAAGGGAAAATATGGCCCCTGGAATCCGTGAAAGGGTGTCTAAGAACGCTTTTCTGATCAAGCTGAGCATTTTCAATCGCTTTTGTGACTTTTAGATCATAAGACAGCTTTTCCCCATGCTTTTCCAATGGGAGAGGTCACCTCGTGACCGGACCTCAGGGCACGAAATCGAAAAATCCCGGATATACACGTTGTAGACCCTGGAAGGGTCATGAAGTGTAGGAAGTTTCAAATTGATCGACTTCGAAATGTAGCTCTTACAGAGCTCTAAAGTTGAAGTGAGGTGACCTTGGTTGACCTCGTCTGGTGACCTGACCTTGGGTGACCCGGGGTAAAAAATTTCAGGGATGGTGGGAAAATGATGCAGTGAAAGGTAGAGCCTTCAACCGCGGCGCTGCGCCTCTTCGTTTTTCTGCTATCCCGGAAAAACCTTAGGGGGCATCGATGCCCCCCGTGGGGCGAGGGTTAAAGCACGGGCGCCAAACTTCCTAAGAAGTAAAGGCTCCTCTGGGTAGCAAAGGCGACCCTCGACAGTGGTGTAGGTATTCCTGAATAACAGCAGCGTCCCTGGATATCCTCATCATCATGTTTGGGGTTTTGGGGCGCACCGACAGCCCAGGTCATTGATGTTGCGTACGTAATTGAATGATGTTGCCCTTTTCAAAAGGAGATCAAACTTGTCGCCTATTGAACAATTTAGTATACAGTACTTGTCAATAGCGAGTTTAGTACCGAGTACTCTTCCGATCCCAGGTCGATTTTGGCAGCCGACTTATTATTATTCGACTGGTAACTGGTAACTGAATATGCAATTGCTTGATTTTCGCTTTCAGGTCA
Organism: Lepas anatifera; assembly: GCA_034440635.1. Taxonomy (NCBI): domain Eukaryota; kingdom Metazoa; phylum Arthropoda; class Thecostraca; family Lepadidae; genus Lepas; species Lepas anatifera. Next base: position 53,854 of record JAOTON010001051.1, on the reverse strand, counting down.
TGCGTCATTCTCGGTGCGTAATCTAACGTGAGAAATTGAACCATATAGTCTTGATCCATTATTATTATCCTGATTACACCAAGTATATACCGATACCTACTCGCCGGCTGTTAATTTTCCACTAACAGAGTCGTGTAATTCATGTGTTAGTGTGTGCAAGCCTAGCTAGTAAACTTGATATTCTAAGTCTATATACCCCGAGGGAGTAGTTTGTCTTTCTCTCTGAGCTGCTACCGCCAAATTAATCAGCCAATTCCGATACCAGGACGCCAGCTGTGCATGTTCTGGGATGCAACTCCTTTGTTTCCAAGGAAGCATATTGTAGCGGTCCATGCTGTTGCGGGTGTGTTCAATGCTGGATTAGGCTTGGCGTTGGATGATAGTAACTTTGAGGCCGGAAATCTTGTGGTGGCCATGATCTCTGGCAGGGGAATTCAGAGCTGGAGAGCTTAATCGAGCAATTCCCCGATGTATTCCAAGGGAGGATGTGATGTCATCTGACGTAAACTATGTTTTCGTTTGTTTTGTTGTTTCCCCACCTCTCAGCCTACGGATGACTGAATTTCATAGAAAGGGCTTTTCTCTTTGCCTTGATCTTATTGATCTTGCGAGTGACCATAGAATTATTAATTATTGTTTGATTGACAGAAGCGTATGTTGATTGCCGAAGAACCGAACGGCCGAGGTGTCCGCCGATCTGCTGACTGATGCCCCACTGTGCTGACGTACTGCCTGCTGCCGCGGCTGCCGCGTCGCCCCTGCAGAGGCCTGGGAGGTCTCCGCCCGACAGCGGCAATAGTCGCTATTCTCACACCGTGCTATCGCATCGAAGTTTTCTGAAATTTGTTAGCTCTCCCGCCATGTGTTCTAAAATTACTAGAAATCAATGGATATACCTAGCCATGCTCTTGAATATAAATATCTGGTTAATTAGAGCTGGCATCGAAACGAACCCCGGGCCACAGTCCAGCAGTGATCATCTTCGAATTTGTAGTGTTAATATTAACAGCATCACTGCAGATGGGAGGATTCAAGAACTTGAGCAATTCATTAACCACGACAACATTGGGTGTTTAGGACTTGTGGAAACCAAATTGGACGACTCTATCGATCCTTGCGTATATAAACTGTCTGATTTGCATCCGCCCATCACTCGTCATAGGACTAGGAAAGGAGGTGGTGTAGCGCTTTACTTTCATTCTTCATTAGCAATTACTCGCCTGGATAGTTTAGAAGTAGACGAGATCGAATGGATTTGGGCAAAAGTTAAACTAAAAAATGATAATATTATAGTTTGTTGCATGTATTTACCGCCTGGCTCTAATGCCGACTGGAAGGAAATGTTTTTAGAACAGTTGGCTGAAAAGGTTAGCTTAGCAAAAACTTATAACCCGTCAAACATAATTTTCCTAGGCGATCTTAACTCGGGAAATAATTACTTAAAACATGCTTTCTCAAGTCACTCACCGATAACATCATTTGAAAGGCATTTAAAGTCAACGGCAGACTCCTTAGAACTAGTTCAAATGATTGACGAACCAACTAGGGTACAAGGGAATGTTCACAATTTACGGGACCTGTGTTTTGTTCTGAATGCTAATGGCGTCTCGGACAGTGGAGTATTTTCTTCCTTCTCAAATCTAGACCACTTCCCGATATACGTTTCCGTAAAAAATTGTCTATCTCCTCGCATTCAAACACAAAAGGAAATATGGGATTATAGTAAATTAGACACGAACCAACTAACTAATCTTCTCATGACGACCAACTGGCACGCCATTCTGGACAATGACATGGACACTGCTGTCGGCTTATTTACAACAAAGCTCTTGGACGTGGCAACATTGACCATTCCTACAAAAAAGATTTTCCTCAGGGCAAGAGACAAACCATGGGTGATTAGTACAATCAAGTTACTTTTAAGAAAACGAGACAGGGTTTTCAAAAAAGCGAAAAAACTCCAGGAGCAGTTAAAAGATTCGAATCATCCAAGTGCTAAGCTTGCGTGGGAAAATGGAGGGTATGTAGGAATCAAGCCACAAGTGAAACGCGTAGAGTTAAGGACCAATATATGTCAGCTAAGACACAGGCTCTTCTAATTAGTAAAGTTAATCCACATAAATACCATTCAACTCTAAAAGAATTGATGGGCCGCAAAAAGCATGCCGAAATTCCTCCCTTAACTGCCAGCAACAATGCGGTGATCAATGACAGCTTGGAAAAAGCAAACGCTTTCAATTCTTTTTTTGTATCGCAATCAATCCTTGACATGAATGAGCCAGACGAAATAGTAACTGAGCCACGAGACACACCAATTCCTGAAATAGGCACATTTGAAATTACAGAGAGTCAAGTCTTATACGAATTAAACAAATTACAACCTCATAAATCTACAGGCCCTGATAACCTGCCAACAAAATTTTTGAAGTTGATTGCCCTACTTATAGCTGATCCCTTATCAAAGCTGTATAACAAATCATTACGTCTAGGTATTTTTCCATCAGCTTGGAAGCTAGCTAACGTCAAACCGATCTTTAAAAATAAGGGCTCACCCTTAGACTTGTCTTGCTACAGACCTATTAGCCTACTTTGTGTTTTATCAAAAGTTTTTGAAAAACTAGTATTTCGCAACATTTATAGCCATATCACCCACAACAATCTGCTAACACAAAGGCAGAGCGGATACAGGCCCGGTCACGGAACTCAGCTACAACTGTTCTACCTTTCTCACCAACTCTATGACAATCTTGACAAAGGACGAGACTTCACTGCAATCTATCTTGACCTATCTCGCTATTTTGACAAAATCTGGCACAAAGGACTGATAGAAAAATGTGAAAGGGAATTTGGGCTGGCACCGCTAACAAACTGGCTGACATCCTACTTAAAGGGAGTGGACCACTTTGTGAAAATCCTAAAAAGAACATGTTAAGAACAAGAGAGGTCTGAAAAACAGATAACAGAATTTTTCCCTTCTTTCATGTGCTAAAAACAGAAATATATCCTCTTTTCTAACAATATGTGACGTCATCAAAATAACACTGTTGATAATCAGTGAAATCCCAAACGTTGGTCATAGACTCGCTATAAGCTCCATTCAGAGCATTTCCGCACGGCGAAAATAGCATGCAGTACAAGATGAAGCGCTGGTGCAAGAACTGCACGTCAGGTGTCACTACGGTAGCCGAGTTTATTCAGTGGTAGAAAGATTATGCATATGTCTGATGTAAGGCAACAATTTCAGAGTTGGATTTTGACAAAAACATTCAACCCTTGTTTGCACAAGTACGGGGAGGGAGGATATTATGTGTATTGCAGTTATTGGCCTAATTTTGACCCAATAACGCCCTGAACTGGACAACTTTTTGCATAGCATGCCGGTGGACAAGCAGTTGCATGCTGGTTCACTCGCTAGCATGGTATTTTCAGCGTGTGGGCGAGATGTAGGGCTTACGACCAATCAGATTACTGCAACCATATTGAAGGTATTCCTTCAGGGTTTGAAATAAGCCAATAGGCCCCTTTACTTTGAAGTTTAAAGCTGGCGGAAATTTTATACCGAGAGCTTTGGGTGAAATTAAATATGCCGATAGTGGTTTCTCAATACGCTCTACAAAACTGCTATCTCAGTTCAAAACCCATTATAAAAGTGGGACACTCCCTTTAACGGACCGAAAACAACGGACATGCGTTCAAAACACCTTCTCCTCGACGGTCCCACAAAAGGCGGGCTGCCCCCAAGGGTCTGTTCTGGGCCCCCTCCTTGCCCTCTTGTACCTGAATTCGCTCTCAAAACAGACAACAAACGACATACTTTGTTTCGCAGACGATACATCCATCCACGCCTCACACACTAATGACTCACTTCAGACTATTCAAACTTCCCTTCAAGACGACTTAAACAAAATCTATACCTACGGAAAGAAATGGCTGATCACCTTCAACCCCACAAAAACCACACAGCAAACATTTTCATTAAAGAAATGCTACCAAGAGCCGAAGCTGAAATTCGGAGGAGTTCCTGTTCCAACCGTTAAGAATCATAAACACCTAGGTCTAAATTTATCACATGATCTTCATTTTAAGTAACAGGTTAACCACATAATAAAAAAGTAAATGTTACTTTAAGCCCTATCTTTCCCATTGCTAACTATCTATCTCGACCAATACTAAACCAAATTTTCAAAACATATATAAGACCCCACTTTGACTACAGTGACATCATTTACGATGGGCACTTAACTATGAAAGACAAGCTTAGACTAACGCGACTGCAGAATAGGATAGGTAGACTTGTGACTGGGACACTTTTTCGGACCAGCACGGACAAACTTATGACTGACCTGGGCTGGGAATCCTTAGCGATGCGACGGAAGGTGCACAGAATATGTTTCCTTTATAACTTGATGAACAATCCAAACGTCCCATCGTTCGTACGTGATGTGATACCCCAAACCAGAGAACATAACACCGACAGGGGTCTACGACAGGCAGGATGCATTACCCAAATTCCTCACAAAACTCTCGGCTTTAAAAACATTTTCTTATCAACACTATCAACTGCTGGAATAGCCTCCCACAATATGTCCGAGATTCAACCTCAATAAAAATATTGACAAATGAAATTTACAAGTTGTTTGGTGACACGCAGCCCCCCTTATTTTACTCACTAGGCTCAAAAAATGAAAATGCTCTCCTCACTAGACTCAGGGTTAACATGAGCCATCTAAATTCACACCAGTTTCAAATACAAGCTAAGGACTCCCCAAAATGTTCTTGTGGAAGTAGCCGAGAGGACACTGCCCACTTCCTACTCCACTGTCCGAGGTACCGCCGTGAGCGAGGAAACATGTTAGACGTTATCACCCAAACAATCTACCGAAATATGCGTATTATGAGCAGTAGTGACAAACTTAAGATTATTCTACATGGGGCAGATTTGGACAACTATAAGTCTTTGGCAGTAGCACGGTGTGTATTTAGGTTTATACGCGACACTAAAAGGGTTTGACTCTCAATCGCCTTTCCCGGGTCTTGTTTGGGCGGCGCGGCGTAGCGGCGTCACATTTTGAATGGGGGCGCGACGGGCGGACCCTACCTGCGGCGGGATGTGTGGCATGTGATGCTGAATTTTGTGCGACTCTAGAGCCGCTCCGAATTAAGCACCTAGTGCTTATGCGCCAATCGTATAAAACTCAAATAATTTGTTTCGTATTTTGATAAAATAAACGTCTTGTCTTGTCTTGTCTTGTCATATGGCTCCCATAACAATTTAAGGGTCAAATATTTCTAGAAAAAAACTTCACAATCCCTTCAAGGAGATCAAACCAGTAAAATATACATACGCGTTTACTAGCTGGATACAGAAAATCGGGAAGAAGGCTGCAGTCTGTCACGGAAATGAAACAACCAAGACACTTTGCTAAATAAGGTCACTTCACTGAAAAAAACACACTAGGCAGACGTCACTATGTAGGAGAGTATATCACCTTGAAGTTAATTCTCCTGAGATACTCTTCTAGGTCTGAACATCTGACAGAAGGAGATTCCCCGAGAAGTGACTGCAGCGACGGCGAGCCGGGCAGATGGCGCCTCCTCTCCAGCTCAAAGTCACGGCACGGCACTAATGTTCAGCTGAGCGCCTGAATATGGCGGCCGCCAGTGTGTGACGCTCCGCTGATTCTGTTGTTGTCGCAGTGTTCCAGACGGTGTTAATCCCTGAAAAATGGTGAACATTAGCTTGTGAGTGTACTTGGTCCATTTCTGCCGTCTGTCTTTGTCCTTGACTGTGATATAGAATTTAGAACTCTGTCAAATGTTGGAAACGCTGATTCTAAGGACGCATCGCGCTCGAAGATTCCAGCTTCTACCGGTTCTGGAAGCAGTGCAAGAGCTCTCGGGACCAATCGGATTTCTCTAGCTTTTTCGTAGACCAGTGACGCAATCGTGACCCAGCCATGTCAGCGCTTTTCCGCTCCACCGATAGATGGCAGGCTCCAGCGGAGCAGAGGCGGGCCCGGCCACCGTCGGGGGAGGCGGGCTGGACGCCGCATCCAACAACGCCGCGCCGGGCAGCAGCAAAGACGATGGTGTGACCAACCACCCGATTATGACCGGCAGCTGATTCCAGTGCCGCTAGTTTCCGACCCTGGACTCGCCAATGTCAGTGGCCATCAAATACCAGTGCTGGTTACTCAGCGTCCAGATGTAGCACAGAGGAGACCACTGGACAACGACCCGGTGCATGAGCATATCACCCATGCAAACAACGATTCTCTCGTGGAGCCACAACGTCTGAACCTGCTACAAACCCGACGGAATAAGTCTGGCGATTCGAGCGGGGTGGATCGACCGAATATGGCTTCAGGCTCCAATTTCAAACTGGAGTTGCTCAATATTCAATCTTTACTTCCAAAAATGCCTGATATAAGAGCTGACGTCTTCATTAGGCAGCCAGATGTCGTCTGCTTCACCGAAACCAATCTAAAATCGTCAACTCCTGATCGCCTTCTTTCCATCGAGGGATATCTCCTCTTTCGCCGTGACCGTGTCATTGAAAGAAAGAAGAGCGGTGGTGGTGTGTGCATTTATGTTCGAGGCCAATTACAGGCAGAAAAACTGGGGATACCCGCCGGAGATGGATCTGATTCTCACGTAGAATCATTATGGTTGAAAGTAAAGCTGGACAACAAAAAAGCCGCTTTGGTCGGATGTGTATATCGACCTTCTTCTTCTAGTCAGATGCAAACCCACGCGGATTTTAACGATATTGAAGACCAGCTGCAGTTTATCAATTCAACTTTTCCCTCGCAACGTGTCATATTAAGTGGAGACTTTAACGCCGATAGAGTCACCAACCAGACAGCCCATTCCCGCCTGTGTGAACTTGAGCGGTATAGTCTCAACTGTGGTGTAAATCAGCCTACTTTTGTCCGCGGGGATCAACAGTCGATCCTTGATGTTGTGTTTTTGTCAAACGCACTATGTTCAAATGACTTTCAGCCCACATGCACGGTGGAGCAGTGTAGCTACTCGTGTCACCACAAACGTGTTCGCGTTGAAGCTAGAATTTCTCGCACGAAGCGTAAAGCAGTGTATAGGACAGCCCGTAATTGGAGAGCATTCGACACCGATGCATTTCTTATCGACGTAAATTCAACTGATTGGTATAGCATTGTTGGCCGTGACTTCACATGTGAGGAGCAGTGGGATATGTTTACTAGTAGGCTAATCGGTATTCTTAACTCACATGCACCATTCAGACGTTTTCGCGTGCACAACGAGCGTAAGCCCCCTGTCACGGATGAAACAATTGATCTCATGGAACAAAGAAGAGCTGCTATGAGTTTAGGCAATGTTTCCCTTTATAAGCAGCTGGATAGGTACAGTTACAAAACGAGCTATACGGAAAGATTGCAGGGACAGCATTTCAGATCGCGTAAACAATGGCAACTCATCTGAAGTATTTCGTCTTTTACTACCAGTGATAGCTCCGAAGCGAGGACCAGCAACTCAACCATTAAATTTGACCCCTAATGATCTGAATGCGTACTTTGCAGAAATAGGTTCTGAAACACGAAATCAAGTAATTTTGGAATTTCAAAGATCGGGGCGAGCACCATTTCCGGTTCGACTGCCAAGAGTTAATGCGGGAGCTTTCCGTATCATGCCCATCACCCTGGACGAGCTACGAAAAGTAGTGTTCTCCATGCCAAACAAAAATTCTTGCAATAAAGACGACCTGCCCATCAAAGTTTTGAAGATCTGTTTCAGCGTTATTGGTCACATTTTGCTGCGGATTATAAATGCCAGTTTTGTTTCCGAAACCGTGCCCAAAAGTTGGAAAAGTGCTGTTGTAATTCCAATTCACAAGCGGGGAGATCCATCTGTTTCAGCCAATTTCAGACCTGTGACTACAGTGCCAGCCATTAGCAAAATTGAAATTGGTGCATACACAATTGACGGCATATTTGACCCACCAGAATCTCTTCAGCGAGGAGCAGCATGGATTCATGGAAAAACATTCAACGTGCACTGCACTTCTAACTATGTCTGAACAGGTTTTAAGTGGCATGGACAATTCTCAAATATCATTTATTACTCTCATAGATTTATCTCGCTGCTTCGATGTTATCGACCACGAAATTCTTCTTAAAAAACTGGAACTATTGCAAATTTCAACTGGTTGGTTCAAAAGCTATCTACAAGACCATATTCAAAGAGTCAAAATTGGGGAAAACTTATCGGAACCGGCAAGAATATCCATTGGCACATTTCAAGGTACTTGCTTAGGACCTTTGCTTAGCAACATTGCAACCAATGATCTTGCTTGTCATATTCCCAGCGAAATCAACGGCTTCAAAGTCACACTAGTGCGCTATGCTGACGATTGTCAGTTAGCGATCACTGGATCACGGAATCGTTTGGATGAGATGAGGACTAGCCTTGAATCAGTTTTAGAAGTTATGAGTCAATGGTTTCAGCAGCATGGTATGTTAGTGAATGCTGGAAAAACTGAGCTTATTGTATGCGGCGATCGACGTCAACTAGCCCGCATTGAGCAAACACCCTCAATCATGTTCATGGGACAACAATTAGAATGCAAATCTGTCGTCAAAAATTTAGGGGTGATGATGGACAGCCAACTTGGATGGGAGAACCACGTGAAGCTCGTATGCGATCGATGTTTTGGTATATTGATAGGACTTGCCCATTCAAAACATGTGCTGCCTCGAGATGTGTTGCCACGGTTAATTGATTCTCTGGTATTCTCTCAACTTAGGTACTGTATTCAGGTTTTTGGAAGTGCAAATAATACCTGTTTTGGAAAAATTCAAAGTGTTTTCAATTTTGCTGCTAGGGTTTTATCTGGGCGTCGAAAATATGATCATATTTCGGATGTGATGGGACAGCTTGGCTGGTTGAATTCTAGTCAGTTCTTGGTTTACAGTGACCTTTGCTTGCTCTACAAGGTGCTTACATCAAGCAGACCTCGTGCACTACATGCAATGTTCCGTTTCAATCATCAAGTGAACCAACGTGAGACTCGACAGTCAAATCATCTTGCTGTGACTAGGCCTAGAACAAACCATGGAAAAAGAACGTTTTGTTATCGAGCGTCTCAATTATATAATCATCACACTGGTCGTTTAAATGACCTCCTAGACATTCCATGGAAGATGTTTAAAACAATAGCCAGGGATATAGCTAAGAACACTTGATGACCAGCCAGGATAGTATTTTAATATCTTTTATCCATTGTCTCTTTTATAATATTGTATATCTTAGTGTGTTGACGGATAGTGTGTTGCTTACGTTTCGTTGACATATTGTACAGAAAAATGACGATCTCGGTAGAGTGAAAGAGCGATGAATGTGCATACCTGTATGACAACAACCATAGAATAGCCCAATCTGTGTGGAATGGTTGGATGATGTCACAATAAACAATAAACTCGACCAGGACGTGCCTCACCGTCAGTCTTTCGCCGCAGCGTGGACATTCCGGTGGGCGGTCGCCAGTCAGGAGGTAGGAGTGAGTGGCGTAGGTGTGCCCCATTCTAAGTCTCGACATAAGTACTTCGTGTTTTCTGCTGTTGGCATTGCTAGATGACCAGGGTCCTATCTGGGGCTTCAGTTTCCTTAGCTTGCCACCTTTGGTGTCAGCGTCCCATCGCTGCTGCCAGATTTCGGAAAGTACTTTCTTACACATGGGAATAAATCAAAGTATGGAACACGAATTCCGGGAGGAGGATCAGTGCTTGCTGCTTCTTTAGCTGCCCTGTCTGCTAGCTCATTTCCTCTGATGCCGCAGTGACTAGGCACCCAGGCAAGAGTCACGGATTGACCTCGGCTCGCAGCCTGGTGTATTTTGTGTCTGATAAGAGGTAAAAGATATGAGTTCGATGGGTTGTGGTTAGACAGTTGAAGTGATTGTAGTGACGAGAGTGAGTCGCTAAAATCACCAACCGGTCCCTTCTTGACCGTAAAGCCTGATCTAGGCAGCGAAAAATCGCGTATAGTTTTTTTAAATTTGTTCAAGTTGTTCCTGGTAAGGCTGCTGGATTCGAAGTCTCACTAAAGTCATCAAGGGACTTGTCACGGAGACCCCGACCCCACCACCCGAACGAGCAACTCCCTCAATGGAGGGTTAATTTAGAAGCCAAAGTTTAACGTCCCACAAAGCACAGGGACGGCCGCCTCGCTCAGGTCACCCTCTCACCAGTCAGTTGCCAGCCGACCTGTACGTCGGGTAAACTATTGAGCGCCGGAGCGTCTCAGGGGAACCGATCCCAAGCCTGGACATGCACTGCCACTGCATGCTTCTGAGCAGCGGGCCGGAGCCCAACGCTCTACCAACTGAGCTACCGGGGCGGCTTCGGTTTTTAGTTCCGCTGTAAAAACCGAAGCTACTGGTGGCAGGGCATAGCGACGTTCAATCTCATTTCCAACAAATGCGCATCCGGTACCGTCAACACCCTTTGATCCATCGGTATAGAAAGACGCGTGGTTTCGGTACATGTCAACGCAGTGCTGCAGGAAAACCTGCCGCATTGCCTCCGGCGAGAGGCCTTTGGTCAGACCCAGTAGACGGGTGTCTATTGCGACTTTGGTAGTCCGCCACGGTTCGGTCCCTGGCGTCCCTTGATAAGAATAGCCCCAAGATGGCACAGGTACCCTGCTGATAGGAAAAGCGCCCCTGAATATCAGAGGCACCCTCTAAATGAGGTGCCCATGGAGAGCGTGTGTGTGTGTGTGTGTGTGTGTGTGTGTGTGTGTGTGTGTGTGTGTGTGTGTGTGTGTGTGTGTGTGTGTGTGTGTGTGTGTGTGTGTGTGTGTGTGTGTGTGTGTGTGTGTGTGTGTGTGTGTGTGTGTGTGTGTGTGTGTGTGTGTGTGTGTGTGTGTGTGTGTGTGTGTGTGTGTGTGTGTGTGTGTGTGTGTGTGTGTGTGTGTGTGTGTGTGTGTATTGGTGTTTAAGGGCGCTTTCAGCGACTGGGCTATATCGCGCCCGTTATTGTGATTATTTCTCAATTCCCAGTAATACGTTTAGTCTAAGTCATGCCGGATGTAGATGCAGCTTCAAGCATGGCAAGCATAATATACTATATAGGGGAAGTCCGTGCAAGAGTACGCACTTAACTTTCTAAAGGCTTTCACTCTTCTCCTTTAAGTCTGACAGCTAAAATTTTTATGCGGTTGTTTCGCCTGAAGAATTGTCTATGTATGGTCCATGTTTCAACTCGATGTCTCTGAAAGGAACTCGCCACGACCCCATCAAAAATAAAAAGTCACGTGCGTACTCTTGCCGGAGTGGGTCGGTAAGAGTACGCACAAGAGGGGGCTGGAGTACGCACTGATGCCCCGCTGTGCTTTAAGTGCATAAGCCATGTCGCGAAGTTTTTTGTCGCCAAAATAGGCAATTGTATGATTTTATACCGTTCTGAATATATAAGAACTATGTTGCAACGTTTGGTTTTACAAATATGAATTACGGACACTGTCCCGAGCGAAAATTAAATTTTCCTATCTCTTAAGCATGCGCACTCTTGCCCAACGGCCTACTGCGTACTCTTGCCGGACATGCTCCCTTGGGAAGAAATTCTTCATAAACATGTTGACAGGCCTTTTAGCGTGAGCTCCGGTTCTGGACACATTCCTAGCTCAGGTTTCTTACTGATGACAGACCGCAATACAATACTTTCAATAATAGAAGCATGGTCTACAAGTTTACCCAGTTAAGAAATATTACTGCAAGGGTGCCCAGAAACTTATTTTGCTCTGTACTCCCGCGGAAATAACAAGAGCACGTTGAATTTTGGTGTGCAGCCTAAGCACTAACCTTGCTTTTTATACTAGGGTATCCACCATCTCAGTGGTTGCTAAGTAACCAAAACAGCTGCTGCGTACTCTTATCTCCTGCGTACTCTTACCCGCCCTTACCCTAGTTCAAGTGGTGACAAGAAATCTGACAATATCGAATAGTTAACTAAGTTTCCCAGCTCCTCCCGTCAAACATTTCTGACACACACCAAGCTGTGCTTGCATCCCATTGTTGTGGTGGTCTCTCCGTTCGCTCTGGATATCCAAGACCTTTGGGCGGAGAGCGACGAACGAATGTCGTATTCCCGCCCATGTAGGCCTCCCGGAATCTAGGCTCCGAGCGCCTGCCGTCACTGACAGCAGAAGGACGCGGCACATCCTGCCAAACATTTTGCACTTCTCCAAAGCTTTCCAAGGAGCCAGCTTGCTTGATTTTAATAGGAAACTCTTTTTGCACCCTGGGCACCCAGACCTTCTTACCCTTTGAATCTCGGAAGAGAAAATCTGGCTTCTGGTGTTTTTTCAAACCTTGTTAAGAGGACACCCCTTTCTGCGTCTGAATTCGGGGAACAGAGCCTCCGCTTTCCGACCCGCGACTCCACGCTCGTGGAACTTATGTTCGTTGTTTTTGCAGGCGTCGTAGTGGGCGGTGGTGGTGGAGGATACGGCGGTGGCATGGACATTGCGTCGCCGCTCGCAGGGGTTCGCAGCAGTGGTGTGGTCTGCTTTTTTAGAGAGCAGCGTTCCTTAGGAGGAGCGGAGGCAGAGCGCTCCAAAACTCGCTTATGTAGTTTGGCCAGTTTTTCCCCTGGTTGAGAAGTAGGCACTGCTTGTGGTACACGGGCCGGTGGCTCCCCGGGCACCTCACTCCTACTCTCGGTTGTTTTCCTGGTTCTACCTGTTATACGCGGGTCAGCCCCAGACTCTTTTCTGACACCGTTAGCATGAGCATCATCCCCAGGAGGGGCCGTTGTTGATGCTACCGAACCTTTCTCATGCGAGCCCGTTTGTGTTCCTTTAGCGACGGTCTCCCTGATTCTGTAATTGGGCCACGAAACCGAAGCGTCTTCTTCGGGGCCAGTTTGGATGCCTTTGTCGGCCGTGACCCGGCTTCGTTCTCTAAACGGTGGTTTTTCCGCCGCTGGCACGGGACTCTGGGTGGAAATCGGGAGGACTCTGCCGACCAGTTCAAGGAAATCGCGCACAGAAGTGTGCTGGAACTCCCCCATGACCATATCCAGGCTAACTGCTGAATGACGCTGTCGAGGCGAAGGTATATTTTCAGACAGAGTTCGCCCTAGGTTCGGCCAAGAGCTCTTTTCCGGACCATTTGTCGGGGGTATAATTCCTGCACCAGGACATAATTCCCTCCCAGTGTCTTTGGCTGCACCAGCTACACGCCCCTTCACCTTTTCACTCTCTGAGAGAAATTTCGGACAGGTTCTGGACCACGCCTCGTGGTTTCCTTTGCAGCTGGCGCATTTGGGCTCCTCGGCTTTACATGCAGTTGAGCTGTGGCCAACAGTCGCACATTTGCCGCAGCGCTCCTTTCCCTTACATGACTTGGCGATGTGACCGTAGCATTGACATCGGTAGCAGCGTGTAGGGTCGGGGGTATATCTGCGAACAGACACAACTCAACCCCACCCTGACCTTGTTTGGCATCTCCTTTTCTCCAAACGTCAACACGACTGTGTTTGTACCAACGACCTGTTCTCCGTTCCTCCTGTTCATCCTCCTGACACCCACTACTCCCTGATCTCCCATCCCATCCAGAATCTCCTCGTTGCTCATGCCTTGAAGGTCATGACAGGTGATCACGCCCTTACATGTGTTTTTAGTCGGGTGCAAGCAGACAGAGATCGAAACTCTGGTCTCTTGGTCTTTTACCTTGAACGAAAAGTGTGTCGCTTTCAAAAGCTCGGAACTCTCCTCCTCTGTGCACATCAACACCTCTATTTTTGAATCCGAATAACGATTTGCATGTTTTACTGTCCCAAATTTCGAGAGGGCTTGCACAGCCTGGATTGGATTGACCTTGATTTCTTCCCCCCATGTTAATCAGGACCCATCGAGGTTCCTTGGAGTATCTCCCGTCACCTTGCAAGAACGCCTGCTCACTGCGTCCAATCCCACCCCTCTCGGGGAACGGGAAGCGATAAGAATGTCCTGGTTCGTAGCAGAGGTCGTGGTCCCTGTGGTCTGTACCGCGGATTTAGGTGATTGTAATGATGCCATGGAAATGCGTATGTTCTCCACCATCCTAGTGTTCCCATACTGAAAGAACTCGATGGCTGTAGGGGGATCGATAACACCCTCACAGAGTCGGCAGAGCGAACTCACGAACCCGACTCTGATTAGGCATCGCCTCCCCCCATTCCCCCTCAGCCCAGGGGACCGGCAGGATCATACTCCGAGGTTGCACCGCAGCGCTGTGCTCTGCGCTACACCCCCCAAAGCCAGATTCCCCGGTCACAGCTGGACTGAGCGACAGTGCCCATGAGCACTGCCGCATTGCTAAGCCGCCCGCGGGAGCAGTCGGACGGCCTACCCCCGGTTGGATCAAGATATCAGGGCCAAAGGGGGCGTGTTGGAACCCACAGGACTATCCCGCCTGAGGGAAACCTCAACCCCCAGGATCCCGTCAACCTCGTCGCCGGGGCTCGAGAAAGGCCTCGAGTGGACGCTTTACACCCGTAAAATGCCGAAGAAGGCAAATCACTTTGGGACCCACAACTAAAGCATAAAAAGAGGACAGGAACTAAAAATAATCAACAAAATAAGAGAACAAAAACAAACAGGAGCTACGTACTGGGAGATGCAGGACAGAGCTGACCCGATCCAGTACGGTGACCGACCAGGTAACAAAGGGCCCGTAAGGCAGCCATCAGCATCACCGCAGACCTCATCACCAGAGCCACCGACTCTAACCGAGCGGAGTCGGAAGAGGCGGCGGCCATCGGAGGGCTAGAAAAGATGTATCCGCGGGGATGCGTCGAAGTGCCTCCCAAGGCTGACTGGGGCCCCGGGCGCGTCACACCCCGTTGCTCCAATCTTTACTTGCCGGACGAATCCGGCAAGTGAAGATCGGTCCCCTGAGGGAGCCCATGGAGAGCATAAGGGCGCCCTATGTATAGCAAATTGCCGCCCCCTGCATAGTCTAAGCGCCCCTTGCATAGGGTAGGCGCCACTGGGTAGTATAGGTTACCTTGAATAAAAATACGCCCCTCAATACCAAGGTGAACCTGGATAAGAAAAAGCTCCTCTTGGGCACTGGGTATCAAAGGCACCCCCGGAACAGCGAAGATGCCCCTGGATAGCTAGGTTGCGTCCATTGGGAGGCGTAGGCGCCCCTGGGTGGCACAGGTGCCTCATCGAAGCAAAGGCCCCTCCAGAGAGCATAGGTGTCCCTGATGAGCACAGGTACTCCTGGACAGCCGCTAAATGACGTTGCATAATGTTACGACACCTATTATAACGTATGCTATTACATCAAAGTAAAGATTATTTAGTGTTTAGATCAAGGTCACAGGTCAATTTTAAAGGTGACTGGCCTTGATGATCAAGGCTTGATCAAAGGTCATTGGTAAGCTTGGGCACAGCGCTAGTTATAACGTAAATTAGGCATAATATGTTGGGTTGTGCCGTAATAGGTCAATGACTTTGAAGGACCTTGACCCCAAAATTTCAGACATTGTTTAGAGCCTTCCCTTTTGGCCTCAGCCCTGTTAGAGTATTCGCGCCCCGTTACGACCCTTTGGGGGGTGCTTGAACACCCCTCGAGGTCTCCCAGTGGCACGAAAAACGTCGGCGCGAAGCGACACAGTACTTGTCACACCTTATCATTGATCAATTCCGCAACTTTCCCACAAAATTTAAGGCTGCGTCATCTCAGGTCAGGTCACCAGTGCAGGTCAAGTGGCCTCACCCCAAAAAATGTGTAAGTTGGCGTAAGTAAGAAAAGGGTGAATCTATCGAATTCAAACTTGTACCATATAATGAGCCCAAAAAGTACTAATAAATTTGTTCCGGGATTTTTCCCATCGATGACCTAGGGACAGGTACGAATCATGACCTCTTCATTGAAAATGCATGGGGTAAAACGGAAATTTGCCGAAAAATTGCTCTATGGCTGCAAACGCCGCTTGAAATATCTTCGGATTCCCCAAATCAAAGTATCCTAGGCCTCTTTATCGGTTCATGTTGCAAGTTTAGACATGTTACCTCTGAGAGTTCATCTGGGGCTTCCTAAGCAGGTTTTAAGACTTGGGTCAATTGCTTTGCTGGACATATTGATAAAACCCGTATTTTGATACCATTTTTTATTGTTATTGTGAGTTGATTGATATGCATACTGACTATGCTAGGCTATATGGTGACCTTGACCTAGCCTTAGGTCAGGTCATTTTTATGTTTTGACCTAGTATAGTCATATTATACATTATTTGATGATTCGCCGTAACGAGAGGAAGCGAATTGTGCCTAAAAATGATTCTAGCTCAACTCTGGCAGACGCTAGAGTATAGAGACAGAGATATGTTGTAAGCGTTGTCTCGGGGAGGGACCCCAGCGCTGATCGCGAGAAAAATCCCCAATGGCCCCCAGGGGCCCTCAGGGAGTCAGGAAATCTGGCGTGGGTAGAATCCGGTAGGAGGGATTTTGGGTCTCCAAAATCAGCTGAGGGGCCCGTTTCAGTTAAGGGGGCCCAGATAAGGGCCCCCGACGAGCTCATTTGACCTCAGTGCCAACACAGGATTCTCAAGACCAGCGTGGGGTGCCTACCTATTTAAACGGTTTCTAAATAAGCTCAGGGACCCAAAACTAACCCAGGGGTCCAATTTTCAATTCATGGGGCCCAGACACTCTGAGGGGACACTGCAGCAGCTCAGAAGGCCCATAAAACTAATAGGGCGAGACTAGCTGGGTGCCTCGACGAACTAGTGCCCAGATGCGCACAACGGGCCCCAAACAAGCTGAAGGGATCTATATCAGTTAAACGAAAACGGTAACAACCCAGGGGACCCTGACCAGCTTAAGGGACACTAATCCAGCTTGGGGCTCAGAGCTCAGAGCTCCAGCTTTTTGCTCAGAGGGCCCAGGACCTGTTGAGGGGGCCCTATATCAATAAAAGGGCCCCGAAAAGCTTAATAGGCTTCAGCGGCGACATATAGGTTTCAAGTTCAGTGTGAGGGCCTGGTTAACTAAATAGATCCCAGATCAGCTGAGGGGACTCGATATAAACTCAGGGAAGTCACCAAAAACTCAGGCGCTCAGGCCCGCAGAGGTTCTGCGGCCTATGAGGCTCAGGTTAGCGTCAATCGGGTATTTCAGTATGGAGCCGTTAGCCAGGACAACTGTGATAAGTGGAGGTGGTGGATACGACCCTTCAGTTTTCGCCATGACCAAAGATAACTGTATTATTTGCTCATCGTGCTTCAGTTAGTGTCAGTGGGTGCTTTCAGCATTTTCTACCAAGGTGCCAGTCGTTAGCTGGCCCGAAATATGCTTGATGGTAAACGTGAACATGTCCTCACTAACAGGAAGCTTTCATGAAAATAAGCATTTACAAATCCTTTTTAAACGCGTTTTTCATTGACACTGGCCGCCTTTTGGGTGGTAAATTGGCCAGTGGCAGATCCAGGGGGGGCAATAAAGGCATTCCCCCAAACGGAAATGCTCGGGGCAAAACTATGTTTTGACCCCCAAAGCGATCGACCCCCTTTTTACCCCTACTCCTTTTTAGTTTATAAGCAAGATTTTGGTGTTTCAACTCTCAACTTCAAACAGAATATAAGTTGATAAGATGTTCCCTGGCCTGTCCCCTCGAATCCGGAAATGTAAAAAACACTGAAGATTATATATTCGGGCACAGCCTTTCATCAGAATCATGGAGTAAATATCAATAATTCTCAGTTATAGTATAGCCAGACTAGTATAGCCAGCCTTGGATAGGAAGAAGTATCTCGAGCCCACATTTTCACCCTGTGACGTTTTTTTAGCTTTTCGCCTCAAATGCCCAAAATTCTACCGGGAAGTGATATTGGTAGCTCAGCTTTTCACTGCGTGGCGTTTTTTTGCTTTTCGACTTTGGTTTGCCCCTCCCAAACCGACCGGCTGGATCCGCCACTGAAATTGGCGCCCCTCAGGTTCGGCGCCCCCCAGGTTCGGCGCCCTCCGAGCCTGCCCCCCCCCTTAACGAAATCCTAGATCCTTCACTGGGTCCAGTGCTCCAAGCAGTCGCTCTACATCAAATAGAAATGATAAGATTGTTAGTGCAGCATTGTGACAATGTTCCCACAACAATGTTGCGCCAATATTGTGACAGCATTATTCTAACAATATTCCAAAACCAATATTAACATGGTTATGTCATAATAAAACTAATACCTCGTTTTTTTCATCGTACGATACAAACTCTCTTCCTTACCGAGAGGAAGCTTCCGCTGCGAAAAATTCAGTTCTGAGTGCGACATTGGAAAATTTAGGCATTATATTGTGGATCCAGCAACGCATACTTTGTTGTCATTGCAGCGATGTTGCAAAACAATGTTTGTGACGATGTTGTGAAAACAATATTGTAGCAAAATTGCGAGATATCATTGTGACAATGTTGTAGCGGCAACATTGTAACAATGGAAGTGAAGTGCACTCGGTAATTTCATCTGGACTGTCAGAGATGATGAGCATGGAAAATAAAGGACAGTTGCGTCACAACCCAACACTCACAAGTCCTGGTGAAAGTGTAACTCCCTCAAAGCTGCGAGGCCTGCCGCTGGCTAATTCAATTTTTCCGCCGGCTAATTCCACTATTTTTGTCTCTGTTTGGTCACATAAGTTATCACACAATGTTGTGCCGGTTCTGTATATTCGCACCACTCGGTGCTCCGCGCCGGCCATGTCACCGGACCGGCGCCAACCAATGAGATGTCATGTCAAGCGTGACGTCATGGCATCTACCGTGGCCTGACCCGACTCACAGGTCGGGCAGTCTGCACGTGGAACTGGCCGGGAGCGTGTATTCACATCGTCCGACTGCGATAAACTGCTCAACGCCTCATGGGTCGGGCCGTCTGCGCGCGGTACTGGCGGGCCGTTTAGGTTCATATCGTCCGACTGTAATAAACTGCTCAACGGAAACTCCAGCATTGTTCCTGACGGATTCGAACAAATGTGACGATGCTCAGTAATGTGGACGTTCGCACGATATTAGGAAGCAATATTACAGCTATATTGAAAAACAATATTGCAGGTATTTTGTCATATTAACATCTGTACAACATATCCGCAAAATTTCCACAACATTGTAGCAAAGTGGATGCAATGTTTTAACAACATTGTCTCAACAACATAAAACGATATTGCCACAATATGTTACCAATATTGACATGATATTGCAACAGTGTTGTAGCAATATTTTGCAAGCAATAATGCCCAAACAACATTGTTACAATATTTCTGCAACATTGCCATAACATCGAGGCATTATGGCAGAAAATAATTTGTCTGGAAAAGGAGACAAGAGTATTTGGAGACTCTTGCGTAACAATAATACCATTAAAACATGATTTTGACGGGATTTTGTATTAACTACAGGAATTATACCGACATTTTACTTTCCGTACTGTCCAGACAATATAGTAACAGCATTGTCCCATGTCCACAAAAAATATACTGGCAAAATTGTTTGATAATGTTGTCACAATATATTCGTAATATTGTCACAACATTGTAACAATGTTGCTGTGTTACTAGGGACTGATCTTTTTTTGTTATGATAATCTTTATCCACCCCATATACACTGTATGTAACGCAATGCACCAAAAAGTAAATGGAGGCAGCGGCACGATAGTTAACACGCGCCCCGCCGGGGTTCCTGGCATGACGAGCCCCGCTGGGGGACGTTTTTCGCCCCCCTCTCCGTATCTCGTTTTCCAGGAAAGCTAAAGGAAAATTACGGACGGCGTTCGAAAGCTCTTGACGAGACAAAGAGAAATTATACGAAGTATTTTATGTCAGGTCAATATTGAGGTCAGCAAAGGTCAAAAAAGGTTCCACAGGCTTACAACAGGACAGTGTCCGTTTCCACCTCTAGATGTTTACTCAGCAAAGCTAGAGAAAATATTTATGCATCATTAGATTCCTCTCATAGTGGCAAATCAAATAATGTATAATATGACCTTGGTAAGTCAAATTTTGAAAATGACCTGACCTTGAAATAGGTCAGGGCCACAGGGTGACCTGGTATGGTCATGTTGCATATCAATCGACTCTCCGTGACAATATAAGCACAATACAAGCAAAATAAGAGCTTTATCTCAATTCAGTGAGAAGTTATTGGCAAAACAACCACTGTATGCTCCTGTGACCTGACATGACCTTTGAGAGGTCAGGTGGTCAAAAACTCAACTTTATCGTCAAGATCGTCAAGGTAAGAATACACGGTGTGAGGTTTTTCAGCCTTATCTATCTGATATTTCCTTAAAACGAGCCCTTTCAATTTTTCACCATAGACTTAAAATGGAGTGACCAAAAAATTGACCCCCACTTTAGGTCAACAATATCAAAATTTCAAGATAGCAGATTTGTAGACCCTAATGACCTCATCATATTGTGAAAATTTCAAACTGATCGGTTGGCAGATGTTCCTTAGGCGCCGCTTCGAACTCGTGATTTTAGGTTTCGAGGTCGGGTCATTTGACCTTGGATAGCTTTTTGACCTGACATGACCTGATCTAAAAATTTTGTCACATGCGTAAGATTGATCAGGATAAGGTACTGTAAGTTTCGTTGCTCTAGGTTTCTTCGTTTTTTCATTATCTGGGGAAAACCAGGGGGGCGAATTTGGCCCCTCCCCAGCGAGGCGCGTGTTAAGACACATTTTGCGCTGATAAAAATACCAGTTTCGTGGAACTGAACAAAATTTGGTTAATGCGGGGTGCTTTTTCCATGCTTTCCCCTCCCCAGAGCCCCCACAGGAAGTCCGTCGTCACAGGAACAATTCATGGGGACGCCTTTGATACTTCTATAGAATATCCCTCATGTTTCATTTCATTGCCACTATACTCCTGCCCAGATTAAATTGCTATTCAAAAACAACAAAAGCCTCAAAATATTTGCCCACCTTTTCGAAAAAAAGAACGAGCTTTCATCCATCTGCACATATATTTCCTTCGTTCTTCACAGAAATATATAAAATACAACCCTTAGCCACCAATCAATAAAGCATTACGAATAAAAATTCATACTGGCGTCACCCAACCCCGCCTCAGGCATGATAGGCGGGCTCCCAGGTTGACAAGTGATGTGAGGGTTTTTATGGCATTCGGTTGGATGAAACGAGCATATTTATTGGCTGCAGACTGTATCCGGCTTTGTGATTATTCGGCGCATTCGCGGGGTTTTCGTCGCACACGTTGGAATAGTCCGACATAAGCGAGCATTCTTCACCCTTACCCTACCGAGGGCATCGATGGCCCCCTAAGGTTTTTCATTCAAAATAACAGAAAAAACGACGAGGGGCAGCACCGTGGCTGACAGGTCTACATCTCACCCATCATTTTTCCCTTCATCCCTGAATTTTTACTACGGGTCATGCTAGGTCAGGTCACCAGGCGAGGTCAACCAAGGTCACCTCACTTCAACTTTTGAGCTCTATTATAGCTACATTTCTAAGCCAATCGATTTGAAACTTTCTACACTTCATGACCCTTTCAGAGTCTAAAAAACCTATATCCAGGATTTTTCGATTTAGTGTCCTGAGGCCAGGTCACAAGGTGACCTCTCCGATAGAAAAAGCATGGGAAATGCTGTCTTATGATCTAAGTCACAAAAATGGTTGCAAATGCTCAGCTTGCTCATAAATTTTTCCTTGAACACTCTTTTTACGGGTCCCAGGGGCAATATTTGCCCTTTGACCTATCTGAGGTCATCACAGGTCACCAGGGGTAAAAAAGTATTTTGACGATAATTTTTGACCTAACCAAGCTAAGGCACTGAATCAAACGTCATCGTGTATGTCTAGTCACTGGCTTTCATATGATATACGGCAGTCACTCTGGCTTTTCATGACCTGAGGTTAATTAATTCATGAGGTGACCTCTGGAGGTCAAATCACCGACCGGAGTTCATTATATTCCACATAGCGGAGAAAGCCCTGGCATTTCCTATCAAACGATTTTTATCTGACCTCAATAACTCTAATGGTCAGATCTAATAGCTCCTGGCCATGCCCAGGCTTCTTAAAGGGAATGTGGCAAACGTGGAATCCTGTAATTTAGTGTAATTAGGCGTACGTGTAAGTGGTGTATTAGGTGTAGTTAGGTGTACGTGTTTAGTGTAGGTAATTAGGCGTATTCAGAAAAATTAGCCGAAAATAATAAGACCACTCATGATTTCTCTGAAAATGTACAATTAGCTCAATATTTTGATTTTTAAAATACTCCTCTAGGAAAAGAAATAAATATGTGCCTGTGGACGATGTCATGATCTGGCAACCACTGCCACACTCGAAAAGCTTCAAGGGCTTCGATTGGCTGATGCTCATCGTGACGTCAGCATATGTCGTCACACCAACAGCCATGACAACTGTGGCCTGCTGCTAGGGGTACATGAGGGGTACACTGCAGGTAGGTTTTAGCTTTTTCTACGGAAATCTCGAGTTCCAAGACAAATGATATATTGAGTACCGGGTTTTCCGACTTCCTTTACGACTTGGCTATCTCAGTTAAAATCACGTTATGAAGGTGCCACTTTCCCTTTAATCATTGCACATTTTGGTGGAAATAGACTATCCTGACTGAACTTGACCTCTAGAGGTCAAAACATTGATCTGAGCGCTTAAACATGCGCATTGAAATCTTACTGAATTCATACGAGCTTTTTAATGCTCTTTGCACATTTGCGCTAACCCCCGTATTTTCGGAATTAGAGGGGCCATCGATGCCCCCGGCGGGGCGCGGATTAAGCTCAGCTTAGGATGGTCCAAAATAAAACATGCATCAGATGGAACTTAAGAAATACAGACCATGAGTAGGTCTCATGTGATGTACATATCTTCTAGAGTGTTCTTGAACTTAAATTGTTTTTTATTACACACCGTTTCCATCCAAGCCAGTATAAACTAGGTGGGATTTTTACTGAACTGGGTGGGATCTGACCAAACTAGGTGGGACGAGTGCCACCTAGTTTGTATGTTGAACGAGGCCCTGATATGAAAGGTGACAGAGGATGCAGCCGGCTGCTATAGGAAGTTGTTGTACCACATTTCGACCGCAGATCTGACATTGATCCATGAAGCTTAAAGGGAGTGGATCACTTTGTGAAAATCTTGAAAAGAACATTTTAAGAACAAGAGAGGTCTGAAAACCAGGAAACAGCATTTTCCCCACTTTCATACGCTAAAAACAGAATTATATCCTCTTTTCTAACAATATGTGACGTCATCAAAATAACACTGTTGATGATCAGTGAAATCCCAAACGTTGATCATAGACTCGCTACAAATTCACATTCACATTCACAGCATTTCCGCACGGCGAAAATAGCATGCAGTACAAGAAGAAGCACTGGTGCAAGAACTGAAGGTGAGATGT
The DNA here is from genome assembly GCA_034440635.1 of Lepas anatifera. NCBI lineage: Eukaryota > Metazoa > Arthropoda > Thecostraca > Lepadidae > Lepas > Lepas anatifera. The sequence goes on along the minus strand of JAOTON010001051.1, from coordinate 30,442 downwards.
CACTACGGCGGCCAAGTTTATGCAGTGGTGGAAAGATTATGCATATGTCTGATGTAAGGAAACGATTTCAGAGTAGGATTTTGACAAAAACATTTGTAACTTATTTGGGCAAGGACGGAGGAATGAGGTTATGATGTGTATTTCGTTTATTGGACTAATTTTGGCCCAATATCGCTCTGAACTAGACAACTTTTTGCCTAAGTTCCCGGTCGACAGGCAGTTGCATGCTATTTCACACGCTATTATGGTATTTTCAGCGAGTGGGCGAGACGTAGGGCTTACGACCAATCAGATTACTGCAACCATATGGAAGGTATTCCTTCAGGGTTTGAAATAAGCCAATAGGCCCCTTTACTTTGAGCTTTAAAGCTGGCGGAAATTCTATACCGAGAGCTTTCGGTGAAATTAAATATGCAGATAGCGGTTTCTCAACACGCTCTACGAAACTGCTATCTCAGTTCAAAACTCATTATAAAAAAGTGGTCCCACTTTTATAATGGATTTTGAACTGAGCGATACCAGTGTTGCAGACCGTGTAAAATCCACTACCGGCCTATTTCATTTCACTTAAAGCTCTCTTTACTAAACTTAAACACTTTAATTAAAAATACACAATTTAAAGTCCAAAATAAAGGGACTTATGGCCCTAACTCAAACCATGAAGGAATTCGTTTCCATCTGGCCACGCATGGCACGTTATAGGTAATCTTAACACCTGCCCCAGTGGGCCTCTGAGCCACCTTCACCCCAGTGTAGCAAGGGGAGGGGATTCGCCCCCTTTCGGGGGAAGGGGATTCAAAACCCCTCGATCTCGGCTTCTATGCCGGGTAGGAAAAAAACGCGAACACTGGTTGATAGCTCATAAAAATTAATGAAGAAACTAGATTGGCCACATTTTGGCTCAGGTCAATGTTGTGGTCATGACAGGTCAAAGCCGACAGATTAGAGAAGTTTCTGGGCTCTAGTGTCTCAGAACATTGGGTTAAAATCAATGTTTAGGCATCATTCGCTTCCTCTCGTTATGCATGATATGGTCATACTAGGTCAACGTTAAAAAGATGACCTGACGTAAGGTCAGCTTAACGTCACCATCTGACCTGGCATAGTCAATATGCATATCAATCGACTCGCAATATTAATCCAAAGGTAATGATATCAATATTAAAGCTATATCATCACTTCATGCGACGTTATTGACATGCTATGATTTAGGTCATCCCAGGGTAGTAAGAAAAAAGCGATATTTTGTTTTTAGCGACAAAGTGGAAAAATCCGGTTTCCAGATTTCCAGACTTGTGTTTTCCATAAAACATCCTTTAATAATTCTGAAAAAAATCTGTCGATTTCCTTTAACAGGCACATCGACGGGAGGAGCGGGTACCCGCCCCCCTCGGATTTTTTAAAACAGCATAAAAACGGTGGCGCGTAGCGCCGCCGTACTTGGCATACCTTTTTTCTGACTATATTTACACCTTTAGTCAAATTTTAAGGTTAGGTCATCTCAGGTCAGGTCACAAGTACAGGTCAAGTGACCTGACCTAAGAAGTTTAAGATAACATAAGTCAGAACAGGATGAACTTATCCGATTGAAACTAATTTCACGTAATGGGCCCACCGAGTCCTCTAAAATTTGTTATGGTATTTTTGACATCGATGACCTAAGGTCACGTAGGTACGAGCCATGACCTCTACATTGGAAATACATGGGGAAATGTTTTTAGCTGAATAACTTAACAATGCATGGTGATAGAACGTTTATTTTAACTGCATTATATTCGCCTTGTCTTTGCGGTTCTTATGGTATGCATTTTACCTAATTTGGCCTTGATCTGACCTCAGGTGAGGTAAAATCCAATATTTGACCTAGCCAGGTCATATTATATATCATTCGATTCGGCTTGCTGCGAGGATTCCAATGGTTTAAATTGTTTTCATATATCTTTACTTGCTCAGATGAAATGACCGAAAACCTGCATTTACATGCTATCCCTATAATGGCATGTTTTGACCTCTAGTTACCTTAAATATGACCTGACAAAAAATGGTTCAAATATTTTCAATAGAAAAGTAGATGGGCAACCCAACGCCATTTACCGTTTTCCGCTATTTAGCGTGGTCCTCCAGATCTTAGGGGGAGGGTACCCGACCCCCACCCGTTCAAAGCGAGGGTGGCTCAGACCCCTGTCAATGCGCGTGTTAACCAGCGCTTTTTTAATGTTCCTACAAGAGGAACAAAGCCCGAACTCGTTCGTATATTTTGGAGAACGCAGCATTACGCATTACATGATTCTATCTCGGTTGCTTCTGGCATCGACACTGAGGAGAGCCCGTGCCGTGGACACAAGGGAGGTTGCTCTTGTGCAGCGCGAAACAATCTAAAGCGCAAATGCGGATGGGTCAGATCCTCATGAGTGTCGCCGCACATAACACAGGTGGAGGGACTGAGGATGTTAACGAGTCTTCAACCTGCCGTTGCAAGAGAAGCACCCCCTCCGGAACCCATGCCTATCGCTGGTCACCATTGCCCCTCCAACTAATGCAACCAACAGGCTTCATTTGTTTCCACTTCGAGCAAAAACGGAAAATTCTTGGATGACCACATGAGAAAGCAGACCCCCTGTGGGGAAGTTCCCGCTAATTGCGCTAGCCTTTTGGTACAACGCAAGACGTTCCGACTTGTCTTCAAGCTGACACCAATTGGCCGGAGAGCGGCGACCGAATACCCTGCTGCCCCTCACCACCAACGTTGTTCAGGGTTCACGATGACAACACATACTTCTGTAGAAATGTAGTCTATTATTAAGTACCGTTCAGCACGTAAAAAAGAATTTCATAGCATGATCACAGTCAGCGGGCAGATGCGGCGTTGTGATACGCACTGCTGAATCTACCCGAAACGATCGATAGCCAAGTTGGCCAGTCATCAGCCTAGTTACGCATTTGGTTGCACAGGAAGTACTTCTAGAGATTCAATACAGTGCTGCGTTCACCAAAGCCTTGTACCAGTTTAATTTCACTACATAGTCCCAGCACCCGAAACCCGGCGGAGGTTAGGACGTGGGATGGAAAACACTCCCATTTTCTCCCAACTGTCATGGTGGACCAAACATTGCACCATACACCGAAGACTAATTATTATTTTTTGTCATTATTCACTACCTGCACAAAACATTTTCTAGCTCCTTAAATACCCGTCCACCATAATCTTATTCGCCACGCTATCAGTGCCTTTTTGCAACAGTGACAACAAAGGAACAGAATGGGCAGTTGGATACCAAACTCCAAAGCCACCACCAAACTCACCAGCTATCCGAAACCACCTAAAACTATAGCTTCATCTTCCCTGCAGAATGTTCTATCACATGTGCAAATGAAGCTCTTCCTGGGCAGATTCTCGCTTCCAATAGCGGACACCGGGGAGAATATTTGCCAGGTTTGACGGAGCTGTGCAATTGGCCTTGCCCTTTACATCAGACGATGTAATTTTAAATGTGCGAACCACCTGCTCTTGGCCAGAAATTCCGACCAACGAATATATTCCATGATACAAATAATTAAGCTTCAGACACACTTGTTTTCTTCCACTGAGCATACCAAGCGAGAAATGCCAACAGGAGAGTTACCAACAAGGTTTCTTCGGGCTCGGATCCAATCACAGCGTTTCACACAGTAAAGACGCCAATTCATATCACACGGGAAGGAATGGGTGGGCCACTATATCCCACTTGCATCGAGTAGAAAAATAAGAAAAATACGTGAGACCTTTTTAGCCCAGGTGTTATCAAATCATACAGAAACATGATTTACCATGGCAGCTTCCTCATGACATTGAATGAGTTTGGACCGGATTAAGAGCCTCCATCTCAAACATATTTTGAAGCCTCAGATACGAAAAAGTCGAGCCTGCAGCAAACCTGGACTGGCCGGCTCTCAGGCACCAAAGACACAGTCTAGTTAGCTCAAGTCTAGTTATTATTGGGCCCAATGAGTGAATAAGTGGAAGCCCGTCACGCCGACTAGCCGCACAGCGCCGCACAGGAGAAGCTGGTCAACTTGTCACCGCGCACGCCAAGTGTATCATCAACAGACATGGAGAAAGTTAACACCTCGTTGTCGAAAGCTATGATTGATAGCAGTTTGCCAGAACGCGGTACTGAGCTCTGTCCTGCCAGCGATTGTGCCAAGGGACGCCCCGACGGCTATACAGTCTCCGTAATTATCACGGCTGCCGAGCGTCAGTGAATGGCACGGCTCCGGGGCGACAGGGAACATCGCTCCTGTGACGGCAGCCCCGATTCATCACTCGATTTTACCTGACCCTGGGCTCGGCTTTCCTCAAATGCTACCAGTGTAGTAGTCGCGGACACGAGGATTGCATTTGCCAATTAGAATTTGTTAGTCCAAGCATTGCCAAACCGCGCACCCACCGCGTCCCTCCCGGGGCTTACTTTGCAGCTTACGACTGGACCGGTTTCTCACAAGGGTTTCTAGGTTTCCGTTTTCCCCACCTTAAATGCCTACTGATAATTTCACACAACAAACGGGCGCAGTGCGCTAACACCGGCGCATGCTCTGTGCGGGTTATTGATAGTACCAAATGCGAGTAATCAACAGGGCTCTAATGCCTAACGTCTGGTTAATTAGCAGCGATTGGGAGATCGTAGGGCTGGATATCGAGTAGTCCTGAGTCAGCGATCTCGACAGGAGCCACCGGTCTGTCTGCGGATGTTGTACGGGACGCTTCGATCCTCTTGACGACATCCATTCCGGCAGTGACCTGGCGACAGAGGGACGGACATCATGAGCCGGCTTCACAGTCCCAGATCCAAGTCCCAAACTCACCACGGCTCTCAGCGCATCGCACTGCGCTGGTGACGCAAACACGGTCACCTTGCCGTATGAATAAAGCTAATAGTTCAAAGCTGAATTCCTCGTTTGATTTCGCTTGAACAAAATGGGAAACGTCTCACTGTCGTCACGTGGAAGTGTTGGGATCACGAGCCCTTCACTTTCCAGGAATGAATTATCCAAAGATGTGAAACTCGTCTGAAATGAAATACTTTTTGTATAAAAAACGTACAAGTGGCAACAATCTACCGAAAAATCGTGGCATTAACTGTTTTATTGAAATGAGGCCAAAATGTCCTCACGGCTTTGTCATCCCACCTTTCCGTTCGTTTGAATACTACAGATTGCCAAATGATTTGGTGAGGTACCTAACAACAACAACTGTACATTTTACATTTTGTACACAATAACAACTGTACGTTTTTTTAGCATTTTGTTTACCTACGTACGTTCGGCACTTACGCTGAAAAATAATGTAAAATTCTAATAATGCAATTATTCTAATAAATAATAAAATAAAATAGAAAAAATACAACCCTTTACCCGTTTTGACCTGACCTGAGGGCAAATCAAGGTCACCATCTGACCTAGCATAGTCAATATGCATATCATTATCAATCAATTCACAATAACAATCCAAAAGTAATGGTATCACAATAAAAGCTTGATCATCATTTACTGCAAAGTGCAAAGTTATTGACCCAATACTGAAAACCTGCTTAAGTGACCCCAGATGACCTATCAAAGGTCACAGGTCGAAACTTGCAGCGTGGACCTATAAAAGGGCCTATGATACCATAATTTGGAGTATACGAAGGTATTCAAAGGGGTATCTACAGGAATAGAGCAATTTTTCACCCAATTTACGTTTTCCCCATGCATTTTCAATGGAAAGGAGGTCATGATCCGTACCTGACCCTAGGTCATCGATACGAAAAATCCCTAATACCTTTGGTAGCACTCGGTGGGCCCATTATGTGGTATAAGTTTCAATTCGATATATTCACCTTTTTTACTTATGCTACCGTAAACATTTTTGGAGGTGAGGTCACTTGACCTGCACTAGTGACCTGACCTGAGAAGACCCAACCTTAAAATTTTGGGGAAAGTTGCGGAATTGATCAAAGATAAGGTGTGCCAAGTACGGCAGCGTTTCGCGCGGCCGTTTTTTCGTGCTGCCGGAGAAACCGGAGGCGAGGGGTGTTCAAACTCGCCCCCCTCACCGGGGCGAGGGTTAAATCAGAGAGACCTCCCCAAAACCTTTGGGACTTGACCCGTTTTTTGCGTTCTCTCCCTATCACCATCTGCGACCCTCGATCGGGTGTTGGAGAGGTGTAATCTCTTAACTTTTCAAAGTTTTAGTCAGTGACATATCCAATTGACTGAGTGTAGGTATACATTTGTTTGGAGTGTCTTTTATAGGTTGAATTTGATATCTCTTTGAAGGCTCTTTCATGAGCGCGTCCTCTGCGGCTTTCTGTCTTAGATTCGGTGTGGATATAGCGCTTCAGTCGTGTCCTGTCGCAACGATGAACATTGTGGGTCTGTATTTGTGTAATTTGAGTAATACATTTGTTGAACCTCAAACACAGCAAACATACTCAAAGTTAGGCTCCCCAAGGGTCATCGACAGTCGGTAATTTGACCCCCAGAAAAAAGTTGGCGGCGACGGCCCTGGCCCCCAGGCAACTCTTTATTTCAAATCCTCATTTATTTCAAGGAAACTGGCATATGAGTACAGAGGGATAATAATATGCTTAAGTCGGAAATTCAAACAAAGCACTTGGGAAAGCATGCAGGGGACAGTTTTAAGCCACGTGACATTTTGAACCGATTTATTCCTCCAAAAACCTCACCAAGCAAAATATACAAAAACACTGTTTTCGCAGCAATCCTTCACCACCTGGTGAGTCCGATTGGTCTTCCCCTCTTTCTTCGCAGAAAGGTTCAAACGTATTTTAATAAGAGTCGCGTCGCTTTCCACACAAGAAGGATCAATTTGATGGCCTGTGGCTAAAATTTGACATCAGGTCAGGTCAGTGAGTTATGACGTCATTTAAAAGCCCATGTTATGGATTTCTCTCTGCTACAGGGAGGGTGTCGGGATCAGAGTGTATCTCGGTTCCTAAAAGAGCTATGCCAATTTTCTAGCTATCACTGGAGAGCTCCTAAAAAGATCAATCGGCATGCTGTCATTTGTTTTGAGGCCAAATCAACCGCAAGGTCACTAGAGGTCATGAAAGGTCACAGTTTTCGAGTTTTTATTCATCACCTTATGAGCGGGACAGGATAAAACCATACATTTTGTATCATAGTAAGGTCATGATTTGAACTATTCGGAAGACATTGAAAGGTCATTATTTGACATTGACCCTTGGTCAACGTCAGATCAAGATTACGATGTGGTCTTACAAGGCCATGCCGCGTATCGTTTGAACCCTTGGACCACGACGAACCTATTGATGCTGTGGGCTTTGTCCTTGATGTAATTGTTCCTAAGATATAAGAGATTATCTAAATATTTTACTGCTTAATTTGACCATCTTGACCCCTAAACATTATGGTTGTTTCAAAATCGACTCCAAACAAACGGCGTTGGATAACACATTCAAATCTCGATAGCAAATATTTGAACAATTTTTTGTCAGGTAACATTTAAGGTCACTAGAGGCCAAGGCATGCCACCATAGGGATAACATGTAGACGAAGTTTTTCAGCCATTAAATCTGAACTAGTTAAGATAAAGAAAAACAATCTAGACCATCGGAATCCTCGCAGCAAGCCAAACCGAATGATATACAATATGACCTTGCTAGGTCAAATCAGGTCAATTCTAGGATTTGAGCTAACCTGAGGTCAGGTCTAGGTCAAATGAGGTCAAAATGCATATTATAACTGCAATGATGATGCAAACCTAATGCCATTAAACAACGCTCTACTATCATCCATTTTCAAGTTATTCAGCCATTTGTCCCATGCATTTCCAAGCAGAGGTCATTGCTTGTACCTGACCTTAGGTCATCGAAATAAAAAATACCGGAATACATTTTGTAGAAATTAGGTGATATGAGTTTCAATCGACTAGGTTCACCCACTTCTGTCTTATGTTATCTTAAACTTTTTTAGGTCAGGTCACTTGACCTGCACTGGTGACCTGACCTGAGATAACCCAGCCGTAACACTGCCAAAAGTTGTAAATATGATCAGAGAAAAGGTATACCAAGTACGGCGGCACTATGCACCGCCATTTTATTCTATCTCCAAAACATCTGAGGGGCCCCGGTGCCCGCCCCCTCCCCCTCCCCCGGTCAATGCGCATGTAAGGTCAGCCCGCCGTAACGGTCAGCTATCGAGCAGCAGAACCTACCTTGCCAAACACCACGTGTTTGCCGTCCAGCCAGGGCGTTTTCACGGTGGTGATGAAGAACTGGGAGCCGTTGGTGTTGGGCCCGGCGTTGGCCATGGACACCATGCCCGGCTCGGTGTGCTTCAGGGCAAAGTTCTCGTCGGCGAAGTTGCGGCCGTAGATGCTGGTGCCGCCGGTGCCGTCTCCCGTGGTGAAGTCGCCGCCTGCCGGCCCAGCGGCAGCAGTGACGTCCCACGTACCGAAACGCCCAATCAGGCACACACTGCACGGCTCACTGCCCACATGGCTGCCTTGGCAGCTGCATTATTGTCTGCTTGTTTTAATGTAGCTGTCTACAAGTGTCATGCACGTTTAAACCACCACAGGAGCGGGACCACGCTCATTTCTCGTACTCAGTAACGCAACATTGGCACAAATGGTGACGGGAAAGCTTATTTTGGCACTGGGGGCGGTTCCAGCACAGATCGACCAGGCCCCTACATAGCATAGTCTCAGATTTTGTTCCAATTTTATTCCACTGGCTTGTCAGGAGCGTGGAATCCTGATCTGAGATTATTTCTGTCCTCAGACGTACGGTTTTGGGGTTATAGCTTGAAGAAAATCGCCGATTTCGTCAAGACATGGTGATATACAACGATTATTTTCAGCCTTAACCTTCATTTCTTAGCTTCAAATGACACTGGATTATATTGCGCATGTAATAACCAAAGTTGGAGCATCTCGTTTTTATTCGAAATTTCCAAAACTTTTAGAGATGTTTTGACCATTTTTTCCAAATATTTTTTTGGAAGTGTGGCCAGCAATTCACGTTAAAGGTATCCATAGCAAAAATGCGCACCTACATCTCCTCTGTTTAGTGAAGCCAATAATTTTTTGCGTTCTAAACTTTATCAATGTGTAACTAGCCATAGAATGACGCCATGCGCGCAAAAATCGGCCGCGCGGCCGTCGTCGGCGCGGCCGCCGGTGCATGGGCACTAGACCAAGTCGTCAGAAAATAATTTCCGATTTCGGATTAAGAGTAGTGATTTTATTATGTCATGATATGTTGCAAACATGATGCAAGCAAAACAAATCCGATGAGTCTACGTTTAATGGGCGCGGAACGGCCTTTTCTGAAGGCATGTTTTCAGTAGGATGGCGTTGAAGTCTCCATTGACTTCACAATGCATTGTTGTCAGTATCCTTACAGCACGGTAACTTTTACACCAACATCAAAACATAGGATCTATTTGCACCCGACCTGTAGCCAGGCGAATGCACTGGATACCCGGGCAGCTGCTGAGAGGCCAAGGCACCCTCTGGTCCTTTCCTGGTCACTCCCTTGTATTGAAGATAGGTGGATTTCTCGAGTTTTGAATCTTAACAACTTTGGCAATTGTTGACGTTTAAAGGGAATGTGGCGCTTTGGTCGAATCCTGGAATTTAGTGTAATTAGGGATACTTTTAGCCGAAAACCATGGAACTGTCCATGATTTCTCTGAAAAATGTACAATAAGCTCAATATTTTGATTTTTAAAATGCGCCTCTACGGGAAAAATAAATATCTGCCCGTGGATGATGTCATGATCTGGGAACCACTACACTATTCAACAGGCTTCAAGGGCTTCGATTGCCTGATACTCCCCGTGACCTCAGCATATGTCGTCACACCAACAACTGACAACTGTGGCTTGCTGCTAAGGGTACTTGAGGGGTACATTTCAGACAGGTTTTAGCTTTTATCTACGGAAGCATCGAGTTTCAAGACAAATGAGATATTTAGTACCGGGTTTTCCGGCATGCTTTACAACTTGGTTATCTCAGTCAAAATCACGTTATAAAGGTGCCACATTCCCTTTAACGACGCACCAACCTTTTGGATTATACGGTATCGCCAACTCTCATCCTGTTGGGAGGGATAGTCAGGTTGTCCTCATTCACTGTCCCTGCCGGGGATTTGAACCCGGAAACTATGGTGCTGGATACAGATGTGCTGCCTACTGAACACAGCATCCTCCCTCCCCCTCCGCCCTTAATAACTTTGGATGGTCAGCTAGTTGAGCTTTTTCTCTAGTTGAGCACCTACTCAGATTTGGGTCTGGCTACGAGCGTGGTTTGTATGTGAGACCTCGGAGTAAGACAGTGTAGTAATGTAATAATCAAATGATCAGACTGGAGGCTGTAGGTATGCTATCCTGTGCTCACTCTGAGCCTTCCTGCCGAGGAGATCAAGATGTTCCAGACTTCTTCCATGGAAGTTGTCGACTTACTCGTTCATGGTCAGGGCGTGGAACTGTGTGAGAAGGAGGTAACGGCCGACCCCGAGGCTGTGTTCGGATACGACAGGAGGGACGGCTTCATCAGGGCTAGAATTACTCACAGGCAGATGACCGGCAAAGTGAGGCCCGAGAAAGACCACGCAATGGTTTGCTTATAGAAAGGATGGATAAAAAGTAAAGCTCATGTCTAATGTACTACGGAATCGATGTGTATTGTGTAATGTGTGTAGGATATTCGAGTGTCAGGTCATCTGCATATATATGATGGTGATTAAGACATACTCACAGCATTAAGCATGTCTCAGACAAATAAATACGGCAAACAAATAGAATTAGTCGACAATCTGGTTTCTTTCAGAACTGTGTGTCTCAAAATTCCCATGACGCATGATAGCATACCTACAGCCTCCAGTCTGATCATGTGATTATTACATTACCTACTACACTGTCTTACACCCAGGTCTCACATAGAAACCACGCTCGTAACCAGAATCAAATCTGAGTAGGTGCTCAACTAGAGAAAAAGCTCAACCAGCTGACCAGCCAAAGTCATTAAGGGTGGAGGGGGCGGGGGGTGCTGTTTGCAGTAGGCAGCACATCTGTATCCTGCACCATAGGTTCCAGGTTCAAATCCCCGGCAGGGACAGTGAATGAGGACAACCTGACTATCCCTCCCAACAGGATGAGAGTTGGCGATACCGTATAATCCAAAAGGTTGGAGCGTCGTTAAAGGGAATGTGGCACCTTTATAACGTGATTTTGACTGGAGATAGCCAAGTTGTAAAGCATGCCGGAAAACCCGGTACTAAATATCTCATTTGTCTTGAAACTCGATGCTTCCGTAGATAAAAGCTAAAACCTGTCTGAAATGTACCCCTCAAGTACCCTTAGCAGCAAGCCACAGTTGTCAGTTGTTGGTGTGACGACATATGCTGAGGTCACGGTGAGTATCAGGCAATCGAAGCCCTTGAAGCTTATTGAATATGGTAGTGGTTCCCAGATCATGACATCATCCACAGGCAGATATTTATTTTTCCCGTAGAGGCGCGTTTTAAAAATCAAAATATTGAGCTTATTGTGCATTTTTCAGAGAAATCATGGACAGTTCCATGATTTTCGGCTAAAAGTATCCCCTAATTACACTAAATTCCAGGATTCGACCAAGGCGCCACATTCCCTTTAAACGTCAACAATTGCTAAAGCTGTTAAGGTTTAAAACTCGAGAAATCCACCTATCTTCAATACAAGGGAGTGACCAGGAAAGGGCCAGAGGGTTCCTAGGCCTCTCATTAGCTGCCCGGGTATCCCGTGCATCCGCCTGGCTACAAATGGATCCGTCGTTTTGATGTTGGTAACCAAGTTACCGTGCTGCAAGGATACTGACAACAATGCATCGTGAAGTCAATGGAGACTTCAACGCCGTCTTAGTGAAAACATGCCTTCAGAAAACGCCGTTCCGCGCCCATTAAACGTAGATTCATCGGATTTGTTTTGCTTGCATCATGTTTGCAACGTATCATGACATAATAAAATCAATACTCTTAATCCGAAATCGGAAATTATTTTCTGACGACTTGGTCTAGTGGGCACGGGCAGTAAATTGACTCAGGAGCTTATGAACTCTTGCAATCGTGATTAAAGGTGGGAAATAAAAGCAGAAAAACACGTGTTCAACAAAAGGGTGAAATCAATGCAATTCAAGTTCTGTTAAGGGTGTATGACTCGCCATATCTTAACGTTGCCCATAAAATCGATAACGGATTTGAGTATACATTTGGATTTTGATAATGAAGAGACTTGTGCATTTGTGCAAGCTTGGTCTGTTTTGCGTGTTGAAACGACATAGTATGCAACACGGGTGAACCTTGGCCGCAGTTGTGCGGTCTCCACCCCGATTTGTGCGTCAGTGCCTTTATGACACGCGCGGAGTATCAGATGTCCAGTGCGCACCTCATTCAGCTGGAAGCACATCCTCCACAGTTGGTATGACATTGTTACTGGGGCAGTTGGGTGTCAAATGGAGATAAGGCATGGCTTCAAGGTGGATACTTCGTTTCGGACGCCAGTTTTCTGCTGTCGGTGTTGGTATTCACACTTTTGTGCGACATGGGAGTGGTAGAAATGCCATGGAATAAGAGGACTAATTGTGCTGACTAGAGGATTTACTTTTTCCAGATTCTTGGTCCCGGGGCCAGTCCCGGCGCCGGCAGGCCTCGATTGGTCCCGGCAAGACCCAACGTGGTCCTCACATTGGTCCCGGAAAAAATCCGGGTTAATAGGAAACAATTTTCAGCCTTGCCTTGCCAGTTGCAGTCTTTACTCCAATCAAGTATCACGTCTACTAGTGTTAAATAGGTAGTTTTTGTTAGCATTTTAGCAACGGTCAACGTAAAAAAGTAAATAATAAGAACAGAAATATTCAAATAGTCGATTAAGATACTTCAGCGAGTAGTTCATTGTTAATCAAAAGCTAGTGTTTGGCTGAAATAATAGAAAAGTCTGTCACACAAATACTGGTCTAGATTTGTTGTATTGTCGGCATTGCTTTTAGGTTAGAGGTACCAATATCGTTGTTGTCACGACATCCAATCTTATCTTTAACGATTCATTCTAAAATGCATTCGTGTGAAGCTCAATTCGAGGTCTGGCTATACTAGGACTGAGAATTATTGATATATAATCCATGATTCTGATGAAGGGCTGTGCCCGAATATATAATCTTCAGTGTTTTTACATTTCCGAATTCGAAGGGAGAGGCCAGGGAACATCTTAGCAACTCATCATCATGCTCCTCGCCGCAGCACTTAAAAACTGAAAAACTGAAAAACTAACTTAATTGGTTAAAAATCAACTAATCTCAATCTGATATGGGCCCCAAGGAATACAGGGCCTAGCTAGGACTATTACGCTCTCCCATCCTCAGAGGTCTCGGCACAGTCCCAGTACAGACCCAGTTGATCCCGGCAAAGTCCCGGCCGGGCCCAGCAACCGGTCCCGGCTCCGAGACCAAAAATAGAACCTCTGGTGCTGACCCCGTCTAGTGTTTTTCCGTAAAAGACGCCTATTTACAAGACAGTAAATTTAAATTCACAAAATGTCACAATTGTTCAAGAAGAACCAGACAGCAGCCGGAGACAGTTACCGGAGAGCTGCTCGCTGCGGAGACACAACCATCATCGACTGACTGACTGGGCGCTCCATTAGTTTCAGCCGAAGTTGATGTTTCCCATGTATTGCCGCTGTTGGACGGGATTGCCGTCAGAACAGATAGGCTTTTGGTAGAACTGGTCCTTTGAAGTTGGTTTATTCTTCGCTGTGTGCTTTCAATTTCTTATTACCGCTTTCGAAACATAATAGGATGTGCCTGGAGTTTGTCATTTTATATCAGAACCGAAGTGGTAAACGTCAAGGGCAATGTCCGTCCAAACTGCGAACCAAAGTAGGTCACTTTCATGCCTCATTAGAAATTAAAACTGTCTTTTGGTGCATTGATTCAGCCTCCTCTGCCTCTGCTGGTGAACCGAGCCAAATGCCACTAAATCTAATACACTACTGTCAAAACCCTTTAGCTATGAATTCGCTTCCACCCAGGACCTGAATAATATTGATTCTACCTGCTTCAAAACACATACTTTATAACGTATGTTGTTTACGTTCCTCACTCCTGATGAAACCTTACTGAAACCGAAAACAAAAGATGACAGAAAAAGAAATAATAGAAAATATATTTTTGTCAACGGCACCCTCTTACCCCATACAAATTTCCACAAAACCATGTGTTTATGTAGATGCACGTTTCCCCTAGCAACAAACTTCTAACCCTCAGTCTCCGCTGAGCACCACACGCGTGCGTGTCGTCGGTTGGCCGAAGTGCCAGTCGGCTATCGGTGGGGCGCGCCGGGCGGCCGATTTTCGCGCGCATGGCGTCACTCTTTGGCTGAATAGACTTCAATAAATTCAAGAACGCAAAATTGAATTGATGTTATGAGAAAGCACAGGCACAGGGAAACATGTTTTCTGTGTTTTCTGCAGGTCATTTTAAGGCGAATCACTGGCCACACTTAGAGAAAATGGTTTCAAAATTGAACACAAATTTCCAAAAACCCAGCCACCAAGTTTTACCAAAACACGGATTTTCAAGATTTTCAGCAAGCTGTTAATCCAAAACCTGTATTTTGAGGGAAAAAATATCAAATCTGAATTCTACGCCACTGATAACCCTGTGTACGAAGTTGAAACGATATCTGGGACTTTGCTATGTATAATCCAGGTGGAGCCTGGTCGATTTGTCCTGGAACGCCCCACCATTTACAGAGCAGCAAACCATGCATTTTTACTTCCAACCGGTCTAACAGGAGTCGCCGGCCGAAAACACCCCACTGCTGCTCGATACGTACGCCTCATTACACACTGGTGTGCAGAGCGCAAAGCGCGCGACCAAAACCCTGCTTTTCACCCTTGACCAACATTACGAGGCGGTGATATTGGTCAAGGGTGAGCGCATGTCAGCTGGTCGTCTTCAGCACGACACAATCACAAGGAAAATCGCAGCGATACACCAATCGAGCGTTGTACAGTGCACGCTTCCACAAAGTCCACCTGGTGCGACAATTTAATTGGCCAAGGAAACCGGGTCCATGAGAAAGACGCGACGCAGCCATTTTAACTGGGCTGCTGCCTTTGGCATCAGCCCAGCAAGGTGGCGTTAACGGCGACGCGGGCCTCCGGTCACTGCGGCATGGCTTCGGTCGTGGTATTCAATACAAAAACACAGGGAAGAGCAGCCGGACGGCTCAGGTGCCTAACACCGATTCACATCAGGTGCCTAACACCGATTCACATCAGGTGCCAACACCGATTCACATCAGGTGCCTAACACCGATTCACATCAGGTGCCTAACACCGATTCACAGGTGCCTAACACCGATTCACATCAGGTGCCTAACACCGATTCACATCAGGTGCCTAACACCGATTCACATCAGGCGCCTAACACCGATTCACACAGATGCAGCAGACCGCACAGGCAGAGTGTATTCAGGACGGACTGGAGGTGGTCCCGTGGAACAGTACACCAAAACTATGTGGAATGCCCACATGCACTGACAAAAAACACTGCCGTACCACCACGGGTCCGAGTTCTAGAGAACGGAAGGGGTGGAACAGATATACATTTGTAGACACCAACGCAAAATTAACAATCGAGTGCTTTAGAAGTGTTTTTTTTAACAGGCTCAACCTCGCAACAGTAATGACCAGGATATGAGTCGACTCAACACTTTGGAAACCATAACCTGGTTTTACTGAGGCACCTTTGGACTCTACAACTTCCCGAATGATCACAATAAAGCATAGCCGAAGAGACCCACAAAGCGTTATTATTGCCTAACATGCAGTGTTGAAGAAAGCATAACTGCGGCCGCATGCCTTTTCATCGTGGGATGGGGCGAGGAGGACCTTCACGGGTACCGCCAGCATCACATTTTCCTCCTCGCCGGGAAATCGCCGCGCTGCTCCCACCCCGACCCTGCACCTGGCAACACACTCCGATGTCGCCTTATCCGGCCAAGGCTGACTGGTACCGGCCCTGGCCGCTCCGGTCACCTGATGCCAAACCCAACGCTCGGCGCCACACAGAGGAACCGGAGCTATCGGTCCAGGGCCGCGGCTCGCCCAGCGTCCTGCTGGCCATGGGCGTCCAAGGCTTGGGCACAGGGAGGACGCTTCCCAACTTGTGAACTAGCAGGAACCTGCTCCCCCTCCTTGAATTTTTGGGCTCCACACAGTGTTTTTCATCCTTTGCCAACATGGACCTTCACTAACATTACCACATTGAGCAATGGTTTGCTGCCTCGCAAAACACTCTCCAAGACAGCTAGTAAACCCTGATTTTGCATCCCACCCGCCACTGACCGGCAGTCATCATCGGGCCAGAGTCAGCGCCCCGCCACTGACCGGCAGTCATCATCGGGCCAGAGTCAGCGCCCCCGCCAATGACCGGCAGTCATCATCGGGCCAGAGTCAGCGCCCCCGCCACTGACCGGCAGTCACCATCGGGCCAGAGTCAGCGCCCCCGCCAATGACCGGCAGTCATCATGGGGCCCCCGCCACTGACCGGCAGTCACCATCGGGCCAGAGTCAGCGCCCCCGCCACTGACCGGCAGTCATCATCGGGCCAGAGTCAGCGCCCCCGCCACTGACCGGCAGTCATCATCGGGCCAGAGTCAGCGCCCCCGCCACTGACCGGCAGTCATCATCGGGCCAGAGTCAGCGCCTCCGCCACTGACCGGCAGTCATCATCGGGCCAGAGTCAGCGCCCCCGCCACTGACCGGCAGTCACCATCGGGCCAGAGTCAGCGCCCCCGCCAATGACCGGCAGTCATCATGGGGCCCCCGCCACTGACCGGCAGTCACCATCGGGCCAGAGTCAGCGCCCCCGCCACTGACCGGCAGTCATCATGGGGCCCCCGCCACTGACCGGCAGTCATCATGGGGCCAGAGTCAGCGCCCCCGCCACTGACCGGCAGTCACCATCGGGCCAGAGTCAGCGCCCCCGCCACTGACCGGCAGTCATCATCGGGCCAGAGTCAGCGCCCCCGCCACTGACCGGCAGTCATCATGGGGCCAGAGTCAGCGCCCCCGCCACTGACCGGCAGTCATCATCGGGCCAGAGTCAGCGCCCCCGCTACTGACCGGCAGTCATCATCGGGCCAGAGTCAGCGCCCCCGCCACTGACCGGCAGTCATCATGGGGCCACAGCCAGCGCCCCACTGAAGAATCGGCGGCCACGCCCCTGCTGGTGGCCGTCTTCGATTCTGGTTCTACCCTTATCGAAACTCGTTCCTGGGCCGGAGCTCAGTGAACACACTTTCCCCCTTGTCATTTGGTCGTTGCCCGGTCAGAAAATACACTATGGCAACCAACGTCAGCCAGACTTCTATGTTCCCAGCATCGGTCATGCGGAATTCGCTGGCTGCAGTACACTATCTGAGCAAGAACCAATTCCCGACGTGGACTGCAACGCAGCAGAGTGTGGTGAGGATGCCCTGAAACAAGAAACGGCGTCCACATTAAGCATACTCATGACTATACTAGCGCCGCTGTAAGATTGCCGATCCGATAAGAGAGGCAGCCGTAATGGACGCGCCACCAGGCAGAGCCGGAGCTGCAGGAGCCGGCACCAGTGGTCTGCTGTTTGTACCAGAGGCAGCCGTAATGGACGCGCCACCAGGCAGAGCCGGAGCTGCAGGAGCCGGCACCAGTGGTCTGCTGTTTGTACCAGAGGCAGCCGTAATGGACGCGCCACCAGGCAGAGCCGGAGCTGCAGGAGCCGGCACCAGTGGTCTGCTGTTTGTACCAGAGGCAGCCGTAATGGACGCGCCTCCAGGCAGAGCCGGAGCTGCAGGAGCCGGCACCAGTGGTCTGCTGTTTGTACCAGAGGCAGCCGTAATGGCCGCGCCACCAGGCAGAGCCGGAGCTGCAGGAGCCGGCACCAGTGGTCTGCTGTTTGTACCAGAGGCAGCCGTAATGGCCGCGCCACCAGGCAGAGCCGGAGCTGCAGGAGCCGGCACCTGTGGTCTGCTGTTTGTACCAGAGGCAGCCGTGCAACCTCCTCCGTCGCCTCCCCTCCCCCCACTCCCAACATCATCTGGGAGCCCCATCCCGAACTAGGCCGCCCTCCTATTGGAATTCCTGACACTGGTGACATACGAATCACGGAACAGCAAGAGACGATACAAACATTGCCCTTATTTGCGTGCAGCATGTTCAAATTTTCCAACCAACAATTACATTCAGGTATATAGGATTCTGGTCCCACCCATGCCAGACAAATTCTAGACAAAACGCTGCCATGAGCACTAGACTCATTAAAAAATCAAAATTTTTTGAAATTTTAGAAACGCCGCTCATTTTCCCATGCATTAAACTATTTTCAGACGATCTGTAAAAGTTTCATTCCGGTATCTCCAAAACTGATGAAGCGCAAGCGGTCAGAAGGTGGGCTGTTTCAGTCCAATTTGTAGTTAAAGTCTTCATGTTAAACACCATTGGAAGAGAGTAGCACTAGACCTCAGGGTAGCTGATCACCAACAGCTGAGCGTAGACCTATCTGGAAATGCTGTGACTGGATGCCTGAGTCCCTGCGTCAGGGACTCCAGCTGACAGTGGCGGATACAAGCAACCCCCGTTCAAGGCCTGGCAACACGCGCTGGCGCCGTCGCTCGCGCAACGCCGGAACCGTTTTTCAGCTCGAACCTATGGGGAGTTGGGAGGAAATAGTTTTCTTTCCACGCCCGGGGGGTGGGCGTAAAAATAAAACTACAACATCGATTTCGTTGAAAGGCAAGTCGTTGGAAAGCTCTTGAAATGCTCTATCCAGAAATGTTTAGCCCTAGACCGTCAGAAAACTCTGAAAACACTCGAAAGCCTCTAGGACTTGAACCAACCTAGTATTCTAGAGTATTGGATACGAGGGGGAGGATATTGGGCTCAAATCCCCCACCCCAAATAAAATATTGAAGCCACCACTGGCAGTTGCCTTGTCCAACGAAGGTATTGAGCTTTTCCCTCGTGGGTTGACGTGTCAAGGGAGTAGAAGTATGCATACTATCTGATTTACTTTTCGAATGTTCAGAGACCAATTTTGTTCGCGATGGGTCTCCTCTCCACGGATTAATTTAGTCTTAATTGTATGTTAATGCAAATTGTTTTATCGGGATATGATCTAGCTCACCTTCATGTTATGATTTGTGAATATAATCTTACGAATTCCAACCATAGTGAGACGAATAGTGTCATGTGAAGCCAAACAATTCACATGGGTTTGAATTAAGACGATTAGACTGAAGAGTAGATTCTGAAACTTTTAAGTTTGGAATCAAAGCGTAATTCAAAATGTTCAATGAGAGCACTTCGTCGTATTTAACGAGCTGAACCGTCCAGATATGCTTAAACAAGCCGTGGTAATTGAAGGAAAGGGAACTGGAAAGGTTTAACCAGTAATTTCGCGCGGACGCAAGCATTTGCCGTACGTTCACTGATCCTAACTGAAAGCCTGGCTCAATTGATCCGGAAGCTCGAATGTCTTCTGAGCTTGATATTTTTTGGTTGAATCGGGAAGCTCTGAAACCCCCAATGCATTTGTCCAGTATTTATTTATACCCTCTTCGTATTTGTCCAGGTCAGTGAAAACAATCACCATCTTTTCATTTGGGAATGTAGTCTACGTCTTCGCCCTCTGTATCAGTGAGGGAGTCCTTTGACTCATCCTCCGGATCGAGTTCTTCACTTGGAACACTAGAGGAACACGGGTCTTGGGGTCTGTTATTCGCGCCCCCTTTCTTTTCCGAACCGAGTTTCGGATGTGTTTCTGTTCCTACATCTTGCCACGCCCCTCTACCCGCCGCTTTCTGGATAACCTTTGATCACGCATGACTCGTATGTCTCCTTTCTTATCATTCTCGGTTCTTAGCCGGTCTTGCAATATTTCCCTTTCGGCATTTGGAGATAAAATATCAAACAGCTTGTCCAGCATTGCCCCAAAGCTCCTTCTTTTCTTCGTTTCTGTTCCAGTGTTCCATGTCTTACTTTTGAACAGCTTCCAGTAGTCTCTGTAGAGCCGGGTTATTTGCCAGACAACGGTTTCTTTCCCGACAGTCGGAATTCCTGATATCTCCCAGAACTCGATGACATCGTCATAAACCATCGATGAGATATGCGTCACATCATCCTTGTAACGTGACTTGTGCGCTCTGAACGACAAGTCCAGGAGTATTTGATGCCTCGTCGGAAGCCTGGATCCTTTTAGGCAGGAGCCACCTGTCTACTTGCTGTCACCCATATTTTGTGGTCTCTGACGCACTTCGCTTTGATGTTTAGCTTGGCTTGCCACTGGTATCTACGCCTGATGGTGTTATTGCCATGAGTATACTAGATCACGGATTCCAGAACATCAACATCCAGTCGCAGAGCCTCATGCGGAGTCAACGCTCTGGTGTTTGAGAGGCTTCTCAGAGACTTCCGTGAGGCTTAATGTTACTCTCTTATCCAATGGTGTTTAACATGAAGACCTTAACTACAAATTGGGCCGAAACAGCCCACCTTCACACCGCTTGCGCTTCATCAGTTTTGAAGATACCGGAACGAAACCTTTACAGATCGTCTCAACATTTTTCAGCAGCACAAGTAGCAATACCAAAAACCAGAGGACCCCGAAAGAGAAACGAAGCCCCATGGTGGAACGCAGAGACGGCACACGCCAAAGCTCAAATGATAAGAGCCCGCAAGGCATATGAGAGGAGGGCACACAGCCCTACTCGATGTGCACTTCGGGCAACAAAAGAACACTTTCGAAACACGTGCAAGCGGGTTCAAAAGGACAGCTTTAACTCTTTTGCCTCCAAATTCAACCGCTTCACTCCCACCACCCAAGTTTGGAAAACCATCAGAGCTTTCTCTGCGAAGCGACCACCCCGCGGACATTTCCCTCAACTAAAAATAGCTGGCCAACCCATCACCGAACCTAAGGAAGTCATGGATAAATTTGCTGATCATTACGCCAGTGTCGCAGCTAATAACTCATACAGCCAGCGCTCCAAAGACCAGGCAGAATGGTGCAAAAAGCATACATTCATCAATTATGGTAATCAAGAGTACTATAACGTACCATTTACAATGACCGAGCTAAATTACGCCACTAGCAAGTGTGGAAACACTGCAGTGGGCCCTGACGAAATTCACTACTCTTTTTTTCAGGCACCTCAGCCATACAGCACTAAAGTACCTGCTTTCGGCCATTAACAACATGTTTCTTAGCGACTCTTTCCCCACATCGTGGCGAGAGAGTATAATCATTCCCCTTCCAAAACCTGGCAAAGAAAAAACAGACCCAAAAGGTTATCGCCCAATTTCGCTTACTAGCTGTGCTAGCAAGCTTGTCGAGCGCATGGTAAACGTTAGACTTCACGAGATCCTCGAAAAAGAAACTTGATGCTATGCAATCAGGCTTCCGGCGCGGGCGAGCCACCACTGACAATTTGGTGAAACTAGTCAGTGACATCCAGAATGGCTTTTACAAAAAGCAAGTAACAATAGCTGCATTCTTAGACATTAAATCGGCGTTCGATCGCGTACAAAAAGACGCCCTTGTGTTTAAATTAAGCAAGCTAGGAATTCGTGGCCACCTTGCAAAATTCATTGAAAACTTCCTCAAGGACCGAAAATTTAAAGTCCGTTGTGGCACCACATTCTCCTACCTGGCAACCCAAGACCAAGGCACACCCCAGGGTAGCGTTCTGTCCCCCACCCTCTCTCTAGTAATGATCAATGATCTCTTCGCCAAAAAGCTACCGCCTGGAATAAATTACTCCCTTTTTGCGGACGATGTCGCCATTTGAAATCCACTGCAATCGATACCAGGCGGTATAATGAACCAGAATTTCAACATGCAACTACGCAGTGGCAGGATAGCTTAAACGACATCGATAATTGGTGTAGTTTAATGGGTCTATCACTCTCGGCGGAAAAATCATCAGTCGTTGTCTTTGCCAGAGCGCATTCCAGACACGACCCTCCACGGCTCCAAATCTCGGGTAAACCTATTGAATGCACCAATAGCTTCAAATTCTTGGGCGTCACCCTAGATTCCCGATTGAGTTTCAATGAGCACATCACCAAAGTCGTCTCTAGCTGTCAAAAGCGAGTCAACATTCTCCGCATGCTCGGCGGCACAGAGTATGGCGGGGATCGAAAGACCCTGCTTATGCTCTACAAGTCCCTGATTCGGTCCATTCTCGAGTATAATTCGTTCGTTTTTGACTCGACGAACAAGACCAATAAATTAAAGCTAGAGCGAGTCCAAAATGCCAGTATCCGGGCAGCCACAGGCGCGCTCAGAGAATCCCCCCATCACCAGCCTGCTAACTGATAGCGGGCTATGCCCACTACGCAGACAAGACGCGACGCCCAGCTTATTTCTTACTACATTAAGGTCCAATCCACCGAAAACCACCCGGCAAAACAATGTTTTGCCCATCCCAGACGAGCAAATAAAGCCACTCTACAGAAGTGGCCCCCATTTAAGCACAGAGTAGCGAAAACCCTGGAAAGCCTCAATCTTGCACTGCCAGCAACAATAGGCAAACCCCAACTCTCCCGCTTCTGGACTCGGAAAGAGCCCAAAGTGGAATTTCTTTTCACTTCCCGTAAAACGGACTTCTCAGAGGAAGAAGTCTCCCAGAAATTCCTAGAGTTCCGATCTTGTAACGCGGACAAGACCTTTATATTTACAGACGGCTCCAAAATAGGCGAAAAAGTAGGCCTCGGCATCTGGGGCAAAATATTTGCCTACAGAAAAGACTTCCGGACAACTGCTCTATCTTCACTTGCCATCCTAAATGCATTAGCCATAATCAGAACCCAAAATATCAACTCAGCCGTCATCTGTTCAGACTCTAAATCTGTCCTGCAGGCCGTCAGCAACGTAGTCAACCCCAGCCACCACGTTATAGCAGATATTCAGAAAGGTATCGATGATACCCCTGATGTCTCTTTTCTTTGGATCCCGGGCCACTGCAAAATTCAAGGAAATGAAAAGGCCGATGAGCAGGCAAAAAGTCCCTAGAACTTAGAGAGATCGCACCCTTAATGTGGTCTGGAGATGATAGCAAAGCTCTCCTCCAGGACAGCATCCGGAAGCAAATTCAAAATAACTGGACCACAAACCACAGCGCCCACCTATTCTATATCAAGCCTAACATCGGCTACTGGCCCAGTTCCAACCAAAGAGTCGCCGGCGCGAGGTTATTCTAACCAGACTCAGAAATGGACACACAAAATTAAATGCCTATTGGAACGCGGGTACCTGTGGTACCTGCGACGCAATGGAGAATCCCTATCACATTCTCATCGATTGTCCCCAGCACAATACCCATCGGCAACCCATGGTAGATTACTGCCGAATCCAAAACATCCCTGTAGACCTAAAAACTCTGCTCGGTAACGACCACCCTGAGCTACTCGAAAAAGTCTTTACATTTCTAAAGGACTCTGGGCTAGAGAAGTTTCTATAAATCACCCCTCCCAGTATATATGATGGAGGGTGCATGGTACACCCCCAAAGTAGGACTTGCCTATTTTCCAATCATAGACGATCCACCGCAAAATTTAAGCAATAGTTGTTTGGCCTTTAAATGGTTTATCGTAGGCTAAGGATAGGTTATGTTAGGCTAGCTTTGAAATCAGGTTAGGTTAAATAGGTTAGATTTCTTCACCGCAGTGATACCTTTCACTGCGGGTCTATGCTAACCACACCTATACTCTTACTAACAATCTAACTATCCTCTCACACTTCTTTTCCTCTGCGCGGCGGCTGCCCAGCCGGAGAGGGGAGCTGCAACCTCACCTCCGGGTTGCAGGGTAAATTCGCGGCACCCTGGCCAGGTGTTTAGCGCACTTTCTAAAATACGAAAATTATTGAGTTAACGGAGGATTTCGAGTAACGTAGACAAGCGGACATCAGTAGCTGACACACAAAATTCTAAATTCCAAATTCTAAATTTAAGGTCTTCAACCAAAGAAATAACCTTCGCACTCTGCGGGTCTAAACTTATTAAAAGACCTCCCTTGGCATGGTTATGCCATTGCCACGACCGTCCATTCGCAAGCTAAAACATCTTGCAACCCATTACTTGAAATAACTCCCTTTGCTTTAACAGACTAACGTAGCTTGCCCTCACACAAAATTCTAAAATTCTCCCACGCACTCCTTTAGAGGCGGGCAAGGTGCTATGCACAGAACGCCTAATAAAAAGCCATTGATTGATTGATTGATTCAACATTTTTCAATGCATGGGAAAATGAGAGGCGTTTCTAAAATAAAAAAAACAATTGAATGAGCCTAATGGGCACCGGGCAGGTTTTCCATACTTAGAGAGGTAGTTAACAGCCTCGACAGAGCTTTTTAGACCTGACACTGCCTGGCATTGAACTGACCAGAATGACACAAAACTGATGTAATATAATATCTAAATGAGGAAGAACAGCCTGATGCTCATATTAATTAAAACTTGTTCAAAAATGAACAGTCAATATATTTCGCCCATGGGGCATGATCACGACAGCGGGTGGACTGTGCACTCGCTGTCGTGATCATGCCCCATGGGCAAATATATTCACTGTTCATTTTTGAACAAGTTTTAATTAATATGAGCATCAGGCTGTTCTTCCTCATTTATATATTCATCATCATGCTCAAAATAGCTCTCCAAGACATCATTTTTTTAATATAATATCGTCGGGTATTACATAGCCACTAGCTGCCGATATGCCCTTAAATCCCACTACTACCAACTCCCAGCCACGCGGGATGGGCATATGCAACTGAGTTGCTTTTTCCAACATGCAACTCATTCGCAAAACCACCACGCTTGGAGCAAATAGGTGGGCACAGCATAATTCTGGATAAGAGATAAGACACATACGAAGCATTCATTCCAGGCTCTGAAAATTTTAAGCTTGCAAGCTTACATTCAGCGTAAGGCCTCCAGTCAGGGTTGGCACTGCCCACTACGCACTGCCCGGCTTTTTGTGTGCTTTCTTTTTTTAATGGATAAAACCCACCCGGGTTTCCATACTTCATTTTCTAGATGCCCCTGAGTAAGAATTTTGTCTTTTTGCCTTTCAAATCACGTTTAAAGCTACTGAGCCTTAGTATATGCAGAATATGCCAAAGTTTGACAGAATTGGTCCCATATGGAACCCTCATACAACCCGCTGGAAAAGTGCATTTGGAAATTCTTGCCGTCTTACCAGGAAAATCACTCCTAAAAATCCACATGTCGTCCAAATTGCACATTGTGCAACACAAATTTCTATCATTTTTTCGCCGCAGGTAGAAGTCACTGGATAAGACCAATACTGTCCCTGAATATGAGGTTAGGTTTTGTTTCCAACGGTTTTTTTCCAGAATTCAACCTATATATATATATATATATATATATATATATCTTAATTAATTCATAAACATCTCTGCAGTGTCAAAATATGCCAAAGTAACAGTGCAGTCTCAGATTGTGACTCTGACTTTGACCTGAGACACACGACTAGTTTCTTTGTCCAGTTCATGGAACCTCTAAGGCTTATGGTGGTGGAGTCACATCGTGCTGTACTCCAGGCGCGCAGCCAAGGTGGGGCGACCACCTCTCCCCTTGGCTGAGCTTAAGCACTGTAAGGAGCTTCCCGCACGTCCTCTAGTCGTTTTCTGATTTATGTTCCCCAAGTTGATTATAAAAGACGGACACCATCAGAATATTTGCCTCGGAGAGTCTCAATAGCAAGTCTCAGGGGCCCAAGCGTTGGTCTGGCAGGGCCCCCAAATTTTTGAATTAGGGGGCCCCAGATTCGACTTTCGGGACACCAGAGTTTATCTCAGGGCCCCCCGGATATGGTCTCTGGAGCAGCCCCAAAAGTTTCCCAGGGGGCTCCCAGAGTTGGTCTGGAGGATCCTCAAAAGTTTGTCACGGGGATGGGGGGGGTGGAGGGGGCGCCCAGAACTGGTCTCTGAGGGCCCCCAGAGTTGGCCTCGGCGGGCCCAATAGCCTGACTTGGGGGATCCCAAAAATTTTCTCGGGGAGGCCGGGGTTCCTCTCGGATGGCCTTTAATAATTCGTCTCGGGGCCCTCAGAGTTGGTCTCCAAGACCTTCGAGGGTTTGTGTCGGCGGCTCATAGAATTGGTCTTGAACCTGGCTGAAAGTGTTGTTCTTGAGGCCCCCAGTGTTGGTCTCGAGGACCTTCAAGAGTTTGTCTTGTGAGGGGGGCACAGAGTTTGTATCAGACCTGACTAAAAGTTGGTTTCGGGGGTCCCCGGATTCGGTCCTTGGGGCCCTCAGAGTTAGTTTAAAGGGTTCCAAGAATTGTTCTTGGGGCCCCCAGAGCTAGTCTAGGGGATCCCAAGACTCGTTCTCAGGCAGCTCAAAAGAATTCTGTGTTTCTGGAGGGAGGGAGGTTTTGTCTCAAGGCGCCGGCCAATTTTTCTCAGATTGCCCAAATAATTCGTTCTGGGGCACCTCAAATAGTCCCCGGGTCGCAAGAAAAATAATAAAAGTTTAGCAACGCTCGTTTAGCTAGACAGGCAAAAAACAAGCAAGGTAGGCAAAAACAACCCAATAAAAGTCACGTGAACCACACCGATTCACTACAAGATCCCATCAGCCACCGCTGATGCTCTTTTTATTTTCATTGGCGATCTTTGCACTTGGGGCCTCGCACAGTGCCCCTGAGCCTATATCCACGCCCCCTTCCCCTTGAGCAAATAATGGATACGCCCCTGCTATGCTCTGAGAATTGCGATTTGGTCTTAATTGATGTACCGGACTAAGATTTTCAGCGCTAGCATTTCTCCGTGAGGAATACGAGCTACTGATTTAGAAAACAAATTGAAAGTAAATTCCTGTAGGGCACGGTGGTGTGGTGCTTGTCACATTTGCTTTCTCCGGGGTCACCCGGGTTTACGTCCAGTGGATTTCTTGAGTACGAAGAATCCGGCTCCAAAGAGAAAACAGGAACAAGAGTTGACGACGCCGTATAACCATAGCAGCGGATGAGTTGATAAGCCCCAAAAATTATTATTCTGATCAAAGAGTCGGTTCAATTTTTTTATCCATGAGTCCCCATAAAACTAGGAAAGATTCTGCACGCTGCCGTCAATCGGGTACTTCAGAACAGCTTGGAGAATAGGAGCTTCTTCTACCCTCCGCCACCTGAGACAAAGACTGATTGGCAACGATGATATTGAAAGCATCACAGTCTTAATGCGTGCTCAAGCAATGGCATTAATCTAGAAACGGTGTGACGAGAATGCTACAAAACAAAAATAAAAAAACACGGAAAAAACGCAAAAAACCCATTCCCGCAGGCTTTAAAAAGTTTTTTCCCACTGCTTCCAGTAGGTCTCCCTGTCTTCCAAAAACCGTCAACCATATGTACGCCCCCAGCGCGGAAACACTCGCGCGAAAGCCACCTTTTCAAGCATCACAGATGCTTTTGGGAAATACTGTAACAAAAACAGATTCCGCCGTCGCAGGATGACATCCAGCACTCACCCTGGAGCATGAACTGCTTGATGACGCGATGGAACTGGGAGCCCTTGTAGCCTTTGAGCTGGCCGTCCACCTGTGTGCCGGTGCTGGCCAGGGTGGCGAAGTTGGCCACCGTGCGCGGCACGGTGTCGCCGAACAGACCGATCTGGATACGGCCGGCCGGCTGGCCGCCGATGGTGACGATCGAAGAACACCTCCTGCGTCACCCTCTCACCACTGGCTGCCTGCCGACGCCGCAAAAGAACCCATAGTGCCACGGGAGTGCACAGTCTGCAGTGGCTGGGTCAACAGAGCCTACCAGACCCGCCAGACACAGACGCTGCAACAGAGTCCACCAGACCCGGCAGCCACAGACGCTGCAACAGAGCCCACCAGACCCGGCAACCACAGACGCTGCAACAGAGCCCACCAGACCCGGTAGACACAGACGCTGCAACAGAGCCCACCAGAACCGGTAAACAACAGACGCTGCAACATAGTCCACCAGACCCGGCAGCCACAGACGCTGCAACAGAGCCCACCAGACCCGGTAGACACAGACGCTGCAACAGAGCCCACCAGAACCGGCAACCACAGACGCTGCAACAGAGCCCACCAGACCCGGCAGCCACAGACGCTGCAACAGAGTCCACCAGACACGGTAGACACAGACGCTGCAACAGAGTCCACCAGACCCGGTAGACACAGACGCTGCAACAGAGTCCACCAGACCCGGCAGCCACAGACGCAGCAACAGAGCCCACCAGACTCGGGAGACACAGACGCTGCAACAGAGTCCACCAGACCCGGCAGCCACAGACGCAGCAACAGAGCCCACCAGACCCGGCAGCCACAGACGCTGCAACAGAGCCCACCAGACCCGGGAGACACAGACGCTGCAACAGAGCCCACTAGAACCGGCAGCCACAGACGCTGGCGGCGACTGTCCTGCAGTACAATCGCTGGTGCAGGATCATCTATACCAGGCAGTGTCAGGTTTCAAAACTGCAGTCCTGCAGTTTTCCCCATACCTTTTCCGCTGTACTTTTCCTCTGCTTCTGTTCATCTGTCTTTATGTAAAATGCAATACAAAATTGATGATGATGATGATGATTGTTTCTGAACGTTAAAAAGGCAAACAAAGGGCACTCACTGGATATATTTAACTACATTGGGGTATATGCAGTAGGCCATTTCATTTTCAGTCTTTTCTTTCTTTTTTGTGAGGCTTCCTGACTTTTCCCGTTCTATGGTCCAACTGGAGTCGTTCGATGCCATTTTTTATCGAAATCGGATGATATTCAGGTCTGCCTCATGGCACCTAAGTATATCCAGTTTTAGTTAAAATGGCTATATATACATATATGACCACTACGGCTGACGCTGTAATGGTCATGATAATTTCAAACATTTTCTTTAAAGCCTGATATTGCAAAATGTTCATACAGTCATGATGGAGGCCATAGAATGTGTAAACCAAGGGAACAAGGTCTATATAAGCTATGATATAAAGCACACAATTCTCGTTTGCAGAGGCCTCATCATCATCATCATCATCATTGGTGGTGTTTTCGTGCGCGTCGACGGCCTCGGTCATTTTGCGCCCATAACGTACAGTTGGGTCCTAGTGCAGTTGGCACACTAGGATCCTTGGCATAGTGTCAATTGCTGGAAACGTTGAGAATGGGGTGAAATACATGAAAATGAGCACCTAAAAAGGTTTCCAGAGAAATCTATGAGTATAACAGTTCGAAGCAATAATCTTCCCTTTAATATCGTGTCGGGCTCTGGGGCATTTCCTGCCTATTGCGGTCCTGCCCCAGGGCTACTCGCCCACATAGCCTGTCCTTTCCTACTCGAAGGCTATGTGGGCGAGTAGATGACCTTGAAACCCGCGTCTTCCAAAAAGCTAACTATTCTAGACATGTCTACAGTCGGCGCCTCACCAAGTAGGTCTGTCAGGGTCGGCGAGAGGCTCGGGAAAGTGCCGTCTCCTTTTCAATCTCTCAAAATCCTGCACACTCCACGAGGTGACGTGCCGAACCGTAAGGCGACTACCGCATCGCGAGCACTCTGGTGGGTCTCCACCTATCAGCCGGAACGAATGGGTCGCGTAAGTGTGGCCAATTCCCGCAGTCTGGGAGAGGATCACCTCGTGTCTTCTACACTGGCAGTTGCTGGACAGCCACGTGCCAGTCTTGGGTTTCAACCCCCCTTAGCTTAGTTCCTTTCAGGGTTGGCACTGCCCACTACCCACTGCGGGTTTTAGTGTTTTTTAGTGGATAAAACCCACCTGGGTTTTTCATAAATCATTTTCTAGATGCCCCTGAGTAAAAATATTGTCTTTTTTGCTATTCACATCACTTTTAAAGCTACTAAGCCTTGGTATGTGTAGAATATGCCAAAGTTTAGTAGAATTAGTACCACATGCCACCTCATACAACCCACTGGAAAACTGCATTAAAAGTGCATTTGGAAATCCCTTGCCGTCTTACCAGGGAAAATCATTCCCAAGAATCCACATGTCGTATAAATTGCACATTGTGCAACACAAATTTGTATTATTTTTTGCAACAGGTAAAGAGTCACTGGATAAGACCAATACTGTCTCTGAATATGACGTTAGTTTTTGTCTGTATGATGCAGTTTTTTTCCAGAATTCAATCTATATATTATATATATCTTAAACAAATTTATAAACATTTCTGCCAGGTTCAAAATATGCCAAAGTAACAGGTTGCAGTCTCAGATTGTGACTCTGACTTGACTTTGGCCTGAGATTTCCACGAATAGTTTCATTGCCCAGCTCATGGAGCCTCTAAGGGTTATCGTGGTGGAATCACGTGCTGTACTCAGGCGCGCAGCCAAGTGGTGGGAGCCACCGCCTCTC
>JAOTON010001050.1:37500-83487 GCA_034440635.1 Lepas anatifera | reverse complement strand
GCTCTAATTCTTCCCAGTCTCACGTACGGACTCCAAATTTGGGGAAACTGTTTCAAGTATAGATTGACAAAATTATTTTTACTACAGAAGAGAATTGTTAGAATCATTGACCACTCGGATAGGCTGGCACACTCTTCCCCAATTTTCAAAAAGCACAACATCCTCAAAATATATGACCTTGTTGGGTACGGAAACATCAACGTCTTGCACAAATTTCTCAATGGCCTACTTCCATCTCCACTTCAAAACTCATTTAAC
The DNA here is from genome assembly GCA_034440635.1 of Lepas anatifera. Classification (NCBI taxonomy): domain Eukaryota; kingdom Metazoa; phylum Arthropoda; class Thecostraca; family Lepadidae; genus Lepas; species Lepas anatifera. Next base: position 83,229 of record JAOTON010001050.1, on the reverse strand, counting down.
CTCAGGAACCAAGAAAACAACCGTAGGCAAGGCCGCCAAATTAACCATTTCGTAATTCTGTTCGCACCAACAATTTACAAACAGTTTTCTCTCTTCATTGCAGCCCCACGAAATTGGAACCAAATAGTTGCTACAAAAATTAGAGACATTTATGATATCCCGCGTAGTCATGTGTTTTTTAAAAAGGTGCTAAAGAAATTGTATATTGACAGTTATTAAACACCATTAGGCTTTTTTCCTTCGCTATATGTAGTTTGTTGGGGAGGGGCGCAGTTCCCCCCTGCTCGAGGGGTGGGCTGCGCGGCTTTACTGTCATAGCATATCTGCTTCTGGCTGGGGGGGGTCTGGAGCAGCCCCTTTCTAGCGCGGGTTCCTTGCAATCTAAATTTCTAGGTACTAGTACTAACGCCCGTATTATAAAAGTTTTTTTATCAAACTCATTCATAGCTGATTTGATCGCGGAGCCATTTTTTTTACTTGGGTAGTTAACGGTCGTCCGTACAGGCTCGCCTCCGGCACCCTGCTGCCTGTCCCTGACTCTCCGTCAAAGTGCCGCGCCTCCTGGACTCTCTTTCTGCCTCTCAATTTAGCGTGGCGTGTTTTTTTGTGACCATGTCCTCTCTCCTTTAACTAATCTACCTTTGTTCCTCCCGCAGGAGCGTATGCGGGGCGCTGTCGGTGGCTCCTCCCCCGGAGACCTGACGGCCCTCGGCCGCTCCGCGGTGCTGATGTGCGTCGGCCCGATGCACTGGCGGCTGTGCCCCGCTCAGGTGCTGCGGGCCGCGCGGGTCGGCCGCGGCCGCGGCTGGCTGGCGGCTCTGGAGGCGGCGCGGCCCTGGTGCTGGGCGGCGGGCGGCGCTGTGTCGGCCGCTGATCGGCGGAGCGTGGTCCCTCTGGTGGCCTCGCTGGTGGTGGGTCGGGCGCTGGGGCTGCCCTCCGTGGTGGCGCCGCTCGGCCCTCGTCCGCGGCCCTCTGGCGGGGCTCTGGTCCGACCGGCTGGAGAGTAGCGACTGACTCGTCTCGCGTGGGATCTCGGGGCCGGCCGTGGCGCCGGGTATGCGCGCCTCGGTCGTGAGCCGGGCGTGATGTCCCGAGCCTGGTTGCCGGATATGCGTTTGGCCCTGTGCGGCGTACGTGGTGTTGAGCGGTGCGTGGTGATGAGAGGTGCGTGGTGTAGAACGGTGCGTAGTGTTGAGCGGAGCGTAGTGTTGAGCGGAGCGTAGTGTCGAGCGGAGCGTAGTGTTGAGCGGAGCGTGAAGGTCGGGTACCACTGCGTTGACTGGTGCGTTGGTGGTCGGAAGCGCCTGCGTGGCCCGATGCGCAATATCGAGCGTTGCATGGTGGTCTGGTGCGGCCGGGTGGCCATGGCGGGCACTAGGGTCCCGCGCGGTACAGATGTGGTTTTATCCGCCCCCGGCGCAGCTTAGGGCCCCGCGCCGGGGGCACTCGTGTGATTTTTTACTCTTGCGTGTTTTTATTCTTTGTGTTTATGTTAATATATGTGTATGGATCCAAGTCAACTCCCACTTAGTTGAACGGGTTCCTTGGTACTCCTTTGCTCCCCCCTTTTTTCTTCAATGCCTTTTTCCCATTACGTATGGCTTGGTTTTGGCTCATGTGATTTGACTCGATAGATGGCTGGTGCGATGATGTCATTAGTCACGTGAATAAATCACGTGACTTGAAAATGGAATTATTCGATGCTTATTTGGCAACAATGGATTTTCATGCACTTTGGTGGAGCCGACATTGTTACATTCGAAGGTTGCATTGGAGTAGACATGTATAAGGTGTTATTTGTAAGGGCGACCTAACTTTCGCGGAACGTAACTTCGTGACTCGCCCCGACCCCCGGCCCGGTCTCGAGGGCGCGGCCCATTCTGTACCTACCGGACAGAGCGCGTAGTGAAAGGTTGTTGGTGACGTCGTTGGACCATGGTGAGTGAATGTGATGGCCTTGGACATGTTTTTGTGATATTTAGTTATTTGCAATAATCGGGCATAATCTGTTTTGGTCAACGGCTTGGTCTGGTCAATAATCAGCATTTGATTTGGTCAATGTTCCAGTATTTTGGATTGTCATGAGTAAATGGTTCTGATAATTTGCATATTTATGTACACTTTTCCGTTGGTAATAATGTATTTCATCCTGACTCATTCTTGTGGCATAGGATGTCGAAGCTGACGTGGCGAGCCGCTTCTGAGGGTGGACGTTAGTTCTCCCACGGGCCGACAGTGGTGGAGTAAATTGGATTTGACCAAAGTCGCCAGGCCGCAGAGGCGCAACTTATTGGTACGAAGCATACGCGTCGGAAAAGGGGGGGCCAGGGGGGCCTGGCCCCCCACTTTTTGGCCAAAAATTTCCTGATCTCAGTCAAAATGAGAGAAAACCGGACATTCTTATAACCAGCCGCTGCAGAAGGCAACCAGGAGCACAAATTCGAACAGTTTTTTATCTTGACGTTGAAAGTTTTTTTGTCAGCATCAGGTTGAAGTTTGTCTGGCCCCCACTTTTTGGCCGGTGGCGACACTTATGGTACGAAGTGATTATTATGTACTTTCATTTGATTTTTCCTCCGGTTTAGAGCTCGCAATAAGTCACGTATGCTTGTTTCCAAATGTTTGTTTTTTTGTGTCTTCTGTTTTCTTTCGTCTAACATTTCATTATTTGTTCGTCAGCAACATGAGATCACGGCCAATAAGCCGACCATGCCAGTAACGGTTATCTTTGCGGCGGCTCCGGCGGCTACAGTAGGTGGCTTCACACATGTTGCCAGATAACTACAGGTTGATCTGTATGATAAGTGCCACTGTTCAAAAGGTCCAATGGATCAAAGCTTCCTTTAATTAGAATCGCTAGAGGTTAAAATATATAATAAGTGCCACTGTTCAAAACATCCTCCAGTGCAATATTCTGAGTACCACAACTAGCGTTGACCACAACTGGTTAGGGTAGGGTAGGGTAGGGTAGGGTAGGTTAGGTTAGGTTAGGTTAGGTTAGGTTAGGTTAGGTTAGGTTAGGTTAGGTTAGGTTAGGTTAGGTTAGGTTAGGTTAAGTATAGGTTAGGTTAGGCTCGGTTAGTCTAAGTAGGCACATGGCGTACTCGCAGCAGCTGATGAAGGCGAAAGTGCCACCGGCAGGTTAGGTGCCCCACAGCCCAGCTCGCTGAGTCGAGAAAAGGTTAGGTCAGGTTTGGTTATGTTGTGCTACATGTAGAATTTTTTTTAATTACCAAAATTTTTTGAAAAAGTGTCACTTAGCAACGCCAAAAAGCAGTTTCGGCACTAGGAACAATTCAAAGAAAGATGTTTCAGCAACGCCAAAAACAGCTAGACCACTTGAAATATTTCACTGGAGGAAGCTTTGAACAGTGGCACTTACGATATGGATCAACCTGTGGCGCTTTTTTCGGAAGGAAGTTTTGATTCATGGGGGCTTTTGAACTGTGGTACTTATGATGTAGATTAGCTTGCTGTGATTCTATCTGGCAACATGTGTGAAGCCAGCTACCTCGTTACCAAGTTTTGTACATGCAGAGCCACTATTTACCCCTCCCCTGTTTGCTGTCTTTCTAGCTCCATATCCAGGTAATTAGAGATAGATATGCTACAAATCCCTGCAGCTTACACTTACTAAAAATTCTTAGAAGAGGGCACAAAATTCGGACTTCATTTTCCATGAAGCCAGAATAAATTTTCCATGAATAAAACTGCTCAATATCCATCTCACTTACCAATTTATGTACAGAACCTAGTCTTGGAGAATATACAATAGCATCCAAGCCTTATCAGGACTACATATTGGCTTACTAGCTCGGATTATTACAGCAATATCAATTTAAAACGTCTATATAAGTGATAACTATGCATTTTCTATGCATATTGTTTCGGTTTCACACTTCTTTGAATCGAAATGATTGCGCCACGTTCGAAACGCGTTTCTGGAGGAATTATTACGATTTTCATCGCAGTTTTTCTAAAAAAAATGACCATTTTCACTCATAAAAGTATATCAGGTGGATAGCTCAATACATTTTGAGCCCCAAATGAGAAAGTTTATTCCTAAAACCATCACCGTTTCTGTTCAGTTTGCCTTCCCGCAAACCCTTGCAGAATCCCCCATTGGAATCACATGTTAAATTTTTCAACAAAAATCCTCTAAGGCACTGAGACTAGAGGGTCGGGAAAAATCCGAATATTAGAGGAAATATCTCATGTCCATGCCCTGGAATTCTCTTGGAAAATTGTCGCTTTCTAGCAATTACCAACAGCTAGGTGCATCAAAATATGAATAGAATTACTTCAGAATACCTCTAACAAATCCAATGGAGACTGCAGTTGCTCCGGGACCGACCACGCGGGCATCGCTGTGCGCAATCCAAGCCCCAGTGCCCTACGGAGGAGAGGGAGTCGGAAGAATGAATGTTCTCCAGAAGCCTGGACGTCGAAAGCAAGGAAGGAGCCGGGGCCCGCCCCCCATATTGAACCATGGGGACGTCCCGGAGTTGTGGCACTCACACGGCTATGTTGACGGTTCATCTCCCTCTTTTCTACGTTGACCCAATCGAAAACTAAAAATACCCACCTTGATAAGGCTTAGTGGCGGACCCAGTTCATTCGGGAAAGGGTGGGGGGGGGGGGCTTGAGCCTCACCCGCCAGTACCTCGGGCAGTCCTTCGCCTGTTTTAACTATAGGGGCTCAGACATTGGGGAGGGGGCTTGAACCCCTACCCCCCCTGATAACGCTCCTCGGTTAGTCTTGAAATTTTGACTCTGCATTTCATCTTCATACAATGCCAACATTGAACAACCGCCTGACTCAAGGTATGTCACCGTTTAAACTTGTATAATCATTGTGCGTATTAATCGACCGGCAATGACACCGACAAATGACATCAAAATTAAATTTGTATCATCATTCCTTGTGAAGTTATTGTACCGAGTATGAAAAATGCTCTCGTAGTGACTACGAGTGACTACGACGTAGTCTCAGGTCAACTCCTCTCATGAGCTCACAGCTGAAAACTTGCAACTTGACTCTCAAGAGAAACCGAAGATGACAATTGTAAGAAATTCTACACCATATCCGCACAAATATAAATTCAGCGAATTCGCATACATTACCAATGGAGATATTACGACCCGTACCTGACCTAGTTCATCAGTCTAAAAATTCATGTATCCACAACTTGTGGTGCTCGGCAGTTCTGTGATTCGGACCGGCAGGGGAGTCTTTATAACGATTACACACTATGCGGACCCCGACCTCCAAACAGAAAGACGGCAAGAGGAAAAAGCAATCGTATTGACAAAAGTACGACCTTTAGCTTCAAAAATCGCTTGGCTGCTGGAACGACGCAATGATGACATACAATATTCAGATACGACAGTAGGAACCATTTCAACATAATAATCGACAACGCTGCTTGCGGCGACACAGGCCCGATGTGCACAACCCCACTGGTAACAGAATCTACCCTGAGTGGGCCCATTATTGACGATGCCGCTCACAACATCAGGCACCAATAACACATTACCACCATTTCTCAGCAAGGCTCACAGCATGAAATATCACCGCCATTTCTCAGCAAGGCTCACAGCATGAAATATCACCGCCATTTCTCAGCAAGGCTCACAGCATGAAACATCACCAACATTCTCAGCAAAGCAAAAAAAAAAACTCGGAGCATGGAACATCACCACGATTTCTCGGCAAGGCTCAGAGCATGCGACATCAGCGATCCTCAGCAAGGCTCACAGGCATCACTTGACAAGACATATCAACGTTGCACCGGTAGATTTCCGATAGAATCCACTCAGGGCGCAGGGTATCTCTGGTCGGAGCTCACTGCGGGGTAGCCGGCTGTCTGGTACTGCACTGGGTACCCGGCGTACTGCTGGTACAGCTGAAACGGAGGGTACACCATACCGTACCGCGGCGGCGGCACCCACGGCTGCGACTGGGCAACAGGCTGCTGCGCCCACGGCTGTGTCTGGGCAACAGGCTGCTGCGCCCACGGCTGTGTCTGGGCAACAGGCTGCTGCGCCCATGGGTGCGACTGGGCAGCAGCCTGTTGGACCCAGGGCTGTGTCTGGGCGGGCGGCTGCATACGCGGCTGCTGCTGCGTCCAGGTTTGCTGGGTCTGAGGCTGGAGCTGAGGCGCCGCACCGGCCGCCATAGGGACCGGGGCCCACGGCGGCGCCGGCTGCCGCTGCACGGCCTGCGGCGGAGGCGGCATTCTGGCCCAGGTCGACTGCGGCGCCGACTGACGCGGCTGAGGCGGCCGCTGCAACGTCACGCTCTGCGCCTTGGCCTACGACGATGCCGTCACGGTCACCACACCCGCGCCAGCCGTCACCGCCGCGGGTCCGGTCTGCGGTGCAGCGGCGGCCGCCGGCCCGCTGAGCTGCACCGGCTGGCCGTCCGGCGAGGTCAGCTGCAGCGGCGTCCGCTTCTGCGCCAGCTGAGCCAGACTGACGGGCGTGCCGTCCGCGGCACGAACCTGCACGGCCGAGCGCGGCGTGGCGGCGGCGGCCTCGTCGGCGCCGCAGACGGTACTGTCCGAACTGACGTACAGCGACGTCTGTGGCAGAGGGGAACCCAACCTCACACACCTGATCTGCACCTGACTGAGAACTCCCGACACCGACTCAGGTGGAGTACTGAAACCAGTAGCGATACGGGCTATGGAGAGGCATGGGAGAGTCAGACCGAGCTGACAAAAACAATTCAACAGCGACACGTCACAGAGAAATGGTATCCCGCTTACCTCAGTGGATGAGAACTCGGGCGCGTCTGGGTTCATGGACACGGAGCGAAGAGAGCTGGTCCGTGGCCGGCGGGTGGATGCCGCTGACGTCAGAGTGACGTCAGCCGCAGATGCCTCTGACGACAGGAAGTCTCCGGCCAGCGCTGCCGACACGCGTCAGGGCAAGTGACGTAATGCTATGGAACGGCGGACCGGAAGATGCGCAGGGTAACAACACGTGGTACCGACGTTCCGATCAAAAACAGGATTCTGAGTATTCTACAAGCTACTGGCATCAGCCAGACCAAGCAGACTATTTACATTGCACCTGAAAGTCTTGGCTAAGGCACATCTCCCTTATCTAAACTAAAGTAAAATGTCTCTCAGGTGGCGAGCATTGACGGCTGCTGGAGCCGGTCTTACCCTGGATGCGTTTCTCAAAGGTGGCGATCTGCATGTCGATCTGCTTGAGGTCGTCTCCAATCACGTCCTCGACAGAAATACCGGAACCCTCCAGAGCCAGAGAGGTCGCCTCCACCTTCCACCGGCTGCACACAGCACAACCACAGGGTCAGACAGAGGTCACGAGTCCCGCCGGCTGCACACAGCACAACCACAGGGTCAGACAGAGGTCACGAGTCCCGCCGGCTGCACACAGCACAACCACAGGGTCAGACAGAGGTCACGAGTCCCGCCGGCTGCACACAGCACAACCACAGGGTCAGACAGAGGTCACGAGTCGGTACAAGGACCACACTCAGAGCCGGAGCGGTCGCCTCCACCTTCCGACGGCGTGTACACGTCCACTGTGTATACACTCTCGTACTCGACCAGTGGAGCCACTATCCCCTTTCCACTCGCTGCTGGATACCCACACACTATCGCGCAATCAGTCCTAATTCAGAACAAGGATGCACATTCCGGCGCGATTGACAGCAGGTGATTAACCTTGTTGCAAGTAAGACATGGAGTGAACCATCCGTCGGGACGCACCACCAAGAATTATCAACTCGAGGCAGGCGACGGACAAATTATGCATACCAAAACAGAAGCAGAACTAAGAATCAATATCGTTGGAATGGTGGCACCCTGCAGCCACCACAAAGCTTCCACATGCCCCCCAGACCCCTGCAGTCGACAGCCGACCACGTCCGCCGCAGCTGACCCGGTCTCCACACTCACCGCTTGCTCTGGAGCTGGGCAAGGATGCTGCGCATCTCGGGCAGCAGCTGCGACGCGGCCGAGTCCGCCACCGTCGACGGCGGCGCGCCGCTCTCCGTCGACGCCGCCGACAGTCGGCGTCGACGCACGCGCGGCGACGGTCGGCTGCTGAGGTCCGACGCCGCCGCGCCGTCCTCCGCCGGCACCGACTGCGAGTCCTCGTCGTCGTCGTCGACGCACGAGCTCCAGAACGGGTCGGATGGGCTGAACTGTGACGCCACCTCCTGCACGTGCCAGTGACAGGTCAGCGGGGGAGATATATCTCAATGCGGCGAAGTGCACATGCAGACAGACCCAGGCTGGAACGGTACAAAAGGTTCGTACGCCTAACAACACTTACCCAGGCAGTCCGTAATGTAATCATAATCAGTGAAGTGATCGATAGTCAATAGCCTGTAAATCACCTGCATTTAAACCTAATTACACAGGTTCCAACTTGGAAGATGTAGCTCAAAACAGAGCTGATAAGGAATGAAAAAAACTTTTGAATAGGCGGAACCATTCCCGAAGTCCTGCAACCTAGAAAGGAAAAACTATCTGCTAACCATCCCTAATTTGTCATTTAGATACCAACGAAAATGTGGCAAATGCATCCATCATAAGTGTATAAATGACACGCTGTTTGGTCTTGATTAGGTCATGGAATTCAGACGATAAGACTGCTCAGCAATCGAACGCAGGAAAAGCCAGCGGTTGAAAGCGATAGCAGGGGAAGTTCGCGGCCGTTCGGAATTATGTTATCTCACCGGTACCAGCTATAACAGTCTTTAGGACGGGCTGGACAATGAGCCACAGGGCAGATCATCCTGCCACAGTTGACACTAACCGTCACTGCCCGTAGCAGCTTAAGAATCGGACCCGCCCAGGGTTCAATTCCCATGGTCCAATCCACACCAGAGTTTCGATGGAAGGCTAGCATTTTCCACTACAGCTTCTGCTATGTGGGTTTCTTCTGAGATAGGATTCGGCACAAAAATTGCCCTATGACCTCTCCATACAAAATTCTATGGTTCTCTATACCGCATCTTTGTATTTGCATGCATTTTACCATAGCAGAATCAATGGCCTGTAACACTGGTCCACTGTCAACGTGGACACGGATCTACGCATCGGACTAAGCTGATGGCGGTAATTTCGACTCTGAAGCCTGTTGTTCACCATCAGGCTGGAATTGTGATATTATTTCTGGTCAAATTTATACTCTCCGCTCAGTCAGTTATTGGCTCCAATTTTTCTCTGCCTTCAAAACTATTTCCAGCGGGTATCTAAACTTTCAATTGCACAATTCATCAGTGCTGGATCAGACAATAATGTGGCCGGTCACGTGAGGCATAATCATGAATAATTTTGGCCGAAATAAGCGATATTTTCTGCAGATTAATTTTTTCGCCCGTGAGAAGTCCGCCTATGTCATCAATATCAATATACCCATATAATCAATATACCTACATCATCAACGACTAACGCCCACTTTCACATTTACCATGTCCGACAATCAATTACTAAAAATCATACTTTTCAATTTCGAGAAAAAATCACCATCATTTATGTTCCAACTGAGCCATGGTGTAAATAGCACACCCAGTCCGAATAAATGGGGAGATATCTCAGAGCCGAGTTTGTGAAACACACTAGAAGACATTTGGACTATTTCACTCAATTTCCTGAAAAAAAAACCGTCGGACAAAAAATCGACACGAGTCCTAGGCCTTGAGAAGCGGATGCGCCGTTCAACCGCAGTCAAAAACTAATCGGAGCACATCATGACATCCTACACCAAGAAAAATCCAAACAGCAGACTAATGTGACGGGGGCGCTGGGGTCGCGGGGCGCGTCGCTCGGTGCGAATCGGGCTCTGTGGCGTCGCCGCTGATGTGGTTGTTGTTGTGCGGGCCGACCTCTCGGTGGTCCGCTGTGGCGGCTGCTCGTGGCCGTGACCCGCTCGCGCACGATGGTGGCGACGTCGCACCCGCTCCCAGCATCACACTAAATTTTATTTGAGAGAGGTCGTGCTCGTCGCGTGCGCGGTCGGGTGGCGGGCCGAGTTGACGGTGGGAAGTGGGCAATGTCGGCTAGCTTGGCCGAGTCCTCCAGACGGGCGAGCCTGTGTCCCGACACTCCCACTCAACACCCTTTGGTTCCAGGAAGGGAATACAGCTAGTGCCGAGCTTTGTAGCCCTCCCTGGTAGCAGGGGTCCCACCCGCCTCTCACGATTTTGGGGGCCCGTTTAACCACCCGTACGCCAAGTATTACCCGCATAGAAGCGGCACCGAAACCGTCAATCCTCTCCCCGCCCCTTTACGTGCCCGCTAACTCTGTTATTTCCCTCGGACCCATCATCATACGTTTACACCCCCCTTTTTAACCGATTCTTCCATAGCTACCTTAACTACTTGCCCTTTCGTACCCTCCTATCGTGGTTCTCTGAGCTGCACTGACTTCTCGCCTCAAACATCGTCTATCTCGGTGGGCTATTTCCACGTACCAGGGGTCCAGTCTCTCTGGCAGCGGATTTGTTTTGCCTACGCCAGCACTTTTCAGCTTCGTTAACCCCTAAATCAGTCCCCTTCCTTAATACCCTCCTCCCCTTTTTTCTGTCACGTCACCCGTTCCGGCGTGTGCTCTCACTGTCAGATCCGGAACGAATGCCCTCAGTAAACATTCTCACCACCGGGGCCTTACGCTAAGCATGCACTCGCAGATCACCTTGACCTAGGGCCATTCTTTCTCGCACCTCTCACTTGTTCTAAAAATTCTGAGTCCCTCCCCAATTTCATATCCCTCCCGGTGTTTCCGAGATCTGACGGCTAGAGCCCCGTCGGCCAACGCGAGCGGTATGTAGAAGGTTACACTCCTCCTATCCGTGATCGTGGTAGGGTCTTATTTATTCGTGAAAGGGCGTGCATAGAGGATGGCCGATTCGGCCCCATCTAAGCCCCATCAACCAATTAGGCCGGGCTGCACATCCCCCGGAAGAAAGAAGTGGGCGAATTCACCTGGGGCTATGCTTACGCTTTGCTACCGTTTGCGGGCGCAACCGATGGAGGGGCGCGAGTGGTGGGATCCCCGGTCGGTCAGACCGATACGACCCGCTACCTGCAGGCCGCTCTAAGGCACCAAACGTTCCTCGTTCTATGGCCTGTCACTCACCCACCGCCAGTTACTCACGCGCACCCACACCGGCGGCCGCAGCTCCCAGGGCTTGGCTAGAGCCCGACAGGAGGTAACTCAGCTCCGCCCTTCCCCGATGATCCAGTGCTCCTCCTTCCCGCCTCATTTTCTCCCTAAACGGAAACTTACTAAACGCTGGCTGCGTCAAATTCCGCCTGCACGGACCATGCTAGTGGATGCGTCGCTGAGCCGTTGCCCCTAGGGCTTGGAGGTCACGGACATGGGACCACCGGAATGACCGAGTTCCGGCTTTTAATTTTACTAGCCTCCGGGCGTTCACGCCCTAGTCTACTCGCAAACAACTTCCTAGCGTGGGGAGCCTCCCTAGGCTCGGTCCTCCTTCGGACCCACCCGCCCACGAGTCCCACACTGACCGCCCGTTCCTCACGTCGGCTCCTCCATGGCCCAGCCAGAGCCATGAGTCAACGCCTGCCATGCCCTTTCCGGCTAAGCTATCCCACAAATCGACAGCGTACCCCCCGTCACAAAAAAACTTCCTCCGTTATGGCGGAGCCCGCCTGATCCTCTCATCTTCATCGTTTCGGCCTGGTAAGTGTGCAAAGAAACGACTGCCAGCAATCTCCGACGTCCCACGTTCCCTTTTTTGTGCGATCGGTGCTCCGTGGTTCAGACCAGAAGGTTCCGACAGCGGACAGCGTAGCTAGAGGGAGCCCGTAGGCTCGAAGTCTAGAAGGATAGTACCGGGTTAGTAAGACGGGCGGGCGAAGTGGTGTAGAGTGAAGGTCGGTTCAAGGGCAATCACAGTGCACGTTTCGGCGCCTCCGTGACCCCCAGGAAGAGGAGAGCCGCCATGACTCTCTTTCGGGAGCCAATGGGCCCGAAGGCTAGAAGGATAGTACCGGGTTACTAAGACGGGCGGGAGGGTGATGTAAAGTGACGGTCGGTTCAAGGGCAATCACAGTGCACGTTTCGGCGCCTCCGTGACCCCCAGGAAGAGGAGAGCCGCCATGACTCTCTTTCGGGAGCCAATGGGCCCGAAGGCTAGAATGATAGTGCCGGATTACTGAGGCAGGCGGTTAAAGTGATGTAGAGTGAAGGTCGGTTCAAGGGCAATCACAGTGCACGTTTCGGCGCCTCCGTGACCCCCAGGAAGAGGAGAGCCGCCATGACTCTCTTTCGGGAGCCAATGGGCCCGAAGGCTAGAAGGATAGTACCGGGTTACTAAGACGGGCGAGAGGAGTGATGTAAAGTGACGGTCGGTTCAAGGGCAATCACAGTGCACGTTTCGGCGCCTCCGTGACCCCCAGGAAGAGGAGGACTCTCTTTCGGGAGCCAATGGGCCCGAAGGCTAGAAGGATAGTACTGGGTTACTAAGACGGGCGAGAGGAGTGATGTAAAGTGACGGTCGGTTCAAGGGCAATCACAGTGCACGTTTCGGCGCCTCCGTGACCCCCAGGAAGAGGAGAGTCGCCATGACTCTCTTTCGGGAGCCAATGGGCCCGAAGGCTAGAATGATAGTGCCGGATTACTGAGGCAGGCGGTTAAAGTGATGTAGAGTGAAGGTCGGTTCAAGGGCAATCACAGTGCACGTTTCGGCGCCTCCGTGACCCCCAGGAAGAGGAGAGCCGCCATGACTCTCTTTCGGGAGCCAATGGGCCCGAAGGCTAGAATGATAGTGCCGGATTACTGAGGCAGGCGGTTAAAGTGATGTAGAGTGAAGGTCGGTTCAAGGGCAATCACAGTGCACGTTTCGGCGCCTCCGTGACCCCCAGGAAGAGGAGAGCCGCCATGACTCTCTTTCGGGAGCCAATGGGCCCGAAGGCTAGAAGGATAGTACCGGGTTACTAAGACGGGCGGGAGGAGTGATGTAAAGTGACGGTCGGTTCAAGGGCAATCACAGTGCACGTTTCGGCGCCTCGGTGACCCCCAGGAAGAGGAGAGCGCCATGACTCTCTTTCGGGAGCATATGGGCCCGAAGGCTAGAATGATAGTGCCGGATTACTGAGACAGGCAGTTAAAGTGATGTAGAGTGAAGGTCGGTTCAAGGGCAATCACAGTGCACGTTTCGGCGCCTCCGTGACCCCCAGGAAGAGGAGAGCCGCCATGACTCTCTTTCGGGAGCCAATGGGCTTGAAGGCTAGAAGAATAGAAAAGGCACGGCCATGGCACATAGGATAGTGTTTGAATAATTCTTACGTCTTTATTGTACTATGCCATGTGCGATTGAGAGGACGAAATGGTGTTGAAGGGAGCTTGGTCCGAGCCACGTTGCACGACTGCGCTGCTTTGACAGCCCCTCTTCCCTCGCTTCGAACCTTTGGAGGCATATGGGCGTCTCCAATTGCTATTCGCGGTTTTGAGTGTGCTTCAGCCTATCTTGAGCGGCATGTTTGCGTGAGGTTGTAGGCTCATCCGCACCTACCCCAAAACTTTTAGCACACCCGATCCAAACGGCAAGTATTCTAGAAAGGCATGCTAAAAATGTTCCATATTCGAGGAGGCCAATAGAAAAAAAGCGATGTCCCGGAGCCTTTATACTCAGGACCAGCACTGAAGATTGGCCTTTGAAAGCTTATGCCCAAGCTTCCGCTAATTAAGACAAATTTGTCTTCGCATGCCGGTTATTTAGAAAGCTCCGATCCCCAGGCTTTGACTTATTAGGTGCCATTATAAAATCAGTACGAGAAAAATGCTGCGTTACGGATACTTAAACCCAAACCTCGACTTTTAAGACGAAAATGTATTTTGCATTGGAACCGTGCATAAAGCTTCGAGCTCCAGACCCTGACATAATAGGTGCTATTATAAACCCGAAACCAAAATAAGGGAGCAATCCTTTTTGCTTTCGCCCGGGTCGAGACAAAATCGGAACTTATAAGACACTCGATCCAAACCAAAGCATTCTGAAATTGGTTTTGAAAGCTTAAGCCCGAGCTTCGTCTATTTAAGATGAGAATTGCATTGCGTTGCAACCCTTGAGGGGGTTCCGAGCCCCAAGCATCGACATAATAGATGCGAGTATAAAATCAGGACGACAAAAGATCGGTTTTGAATGCTTAAATCCAAACTTCGGCTATTAAGATGAGACTTTGCTTTGCGTTGCAGCTATTTAGAGAGCTCCAGGCCCCAGGCCCTGACAAAATAGATGCAAATATAAAAAAAGAAGAGCAAACGCACAAAAAAACATGACGCTGCTTATCATACTGGATTTAAAACGGATTAAAACTAAGAAGCGGCGAAAAGTCGTCCCTCTGTTAGCGATCCTATTGTTTATACACAAGTACTACTTGGCGACAAAATTTGGCCAAACTTTAATTCGTGATTATTACAGCCCGATTCGGTGTGGCGGCGCGGGAGAGTATGGGACAGCTAGAGGACAATTTTTACTTGCAGCTCGTGGAAGTTTCTCGTCGTGTGGTTAGGTCAATATCGTAATGGTCGTGGTTGGCCCCGCCCATTGCTGATCATGAGGTTCAACCGAATTTACGATCGAAAAAAGGTGTGAACCAATTTGCTAACTCTTAGTATCTTCCCTGTGTTTTTGTTCCATAACGGCGAAGAATGAGCGTGTTTGTTTTGTAATCGGCAAAAGGAAAGCCATGATAACGAATGTATACTCGTCGTAATTACGGCGATGAGCTGCCCACCCCATTGCTCGACTGTCCTATTGCTTCCAGTAAGGCCCTCTGCAAGAAAAAGCTTTATTTTCCCCTTTCATTATTTTATTAACCTGACATTCACCCAGTCGGCGCTGACCTTTGGCGGGGTGTGGACGTGTCCGGGTCGCTCCCGGTCATGTTGTGAGATAGTGGTGTGAGGAGTGGGGTACCGGGCGGCTTCATGTGCGTTGAGCGCTGGCGTTGCGCCGTGATGAATTGAGTTGAACGGAATGACGTGAAATTGTTTAAGCTAAGTGGCATTTTGCTGTACAATTGGACAGTGTACTTACGAGTTGGTCCGACATGTCAGACAAAGAGTGTAGTGATTATGACCGGGACTCGGTTTTCACCGACGCGGCATCCGGCACGGGAACTGACACGACAAAACGTCACTCCAGAACGAAACGTCAACTTTCAGTAAGTGAGATGGCACGCAACTTGGAAAGGAAGCGTCACAAAAATATCAAGAAACCTGGTGATGACAAATCGCCGCGTCAGCGTAACGAGGCAGACTCGGCCAGAGCTGGTGTCACATTGGAGGGTATCAAAGACCTAATAGAGAAGGGGAATAATCACGTAATTCAGGTACTGGAAAGAAAGTTTGAAAGCATGGAGAGGAGGCTAGAGGCTCTGGAAAGTGAAGTTTTCGATAAGGATAGAGCAATAACTAATTTGATCAAGGAATGCCAACAACGAAAGGAGGAGAATGAAGAGCTGCGTCAAAGGCTGGATGGGATAGATCGAAATCGGCGGTTGTCATCCCTAATTCTGACCTGTAGGGCCTTTGGAACACGTACTCAGGGGGAAGATGTGGTACCGAGGGTTGTTGAGGTGCTCAACTCTCGCCTTCCGGGGCTCATGCTCAAATCAGAAGAAATCCAAGTGGCCCATCGTTTGGAGACAGACTCAAAAGTCATCGTCAAGTTTCTGAGGAGGAGTGTGCGGGATGCTGTTTACGAGCGCCGCTTTGAGTTGTTCCCGAAGCGTGGCGTGGCCGAGCGGTTCACTGCCAGCCGTGGTGGTGTGGCAGCTCGACCACAGATGGCGCCGCTGTATATCAACGAATCGCTGGTGCCAGATATACAGCGGATATATCAGCTGCTGCTCGCCGCGCGCAGTCCCGCAAACGGCAGCAAGGTCTCGTCTGTGTTTACGCGTCGTGGCCTTGTCTACTGCCGTAAAACTCCAGGAGGAGTGAACATTCTCGTCAAGAGCCAACACCACTTGCAGGACTTGTTGGGTGGCAAACTCCCGCAGTTACCTGATCGCCGCAGGGAGCAGCACAGCGAGCGGGAGGGCGGCCAGCGTTACGTGCCACGGCGTGATGCAGGTCCGAGACCAGTGTCGCGGCCCGACGGTCGTCAGCTCAGCCCAGCTTCGACGACAGCGGGGATCCACTTGCCATCGGAAGCGACGGAGGACCCTCGATCGGAGCGCGGTGCGGGTGCGACTTGGGGGGACCGGACCAGGACTGCAGGAGAGCAGGCGGACGCGGGACTCGGTGCGGCGATGGACACCGGTGCTGGTAACGCAGCTGGTGGTGCGACGTCTTCAAAGAGCAGGGGATAATAAGCAACATCGGCTAAGTATGCCTGTGCGGCGAATTGATGAATTCTGAAGATCTAGCCGACTCGCTTGTATTGTATATGTGTGTGTGCATGTATGTATATTTTGCATTTATGTGTCCTAACTACAGGTAACTGCTGTCCTTATTTCGCTTGAGCCCTCGTGTTATATGGCAGCTCAGGACTCTGCAATCTCGCCGGGTTTCCTGCTCTGATTGGTTCACCGAGTCCAGAGATCGACGCGCTGGTATCATTGCAGCCATTGCTCAACATCAGTATTTCCAGTGATTGGTAACCAGATGGTATTCGACTGTGCTTGTGCCGCCCTTCATTAGCTCACTGCAGCCCGGGAGGGGCCGGCGGAAAACTTATGATTTTGTTCGCATTTCCAGCTTCCATTGATCATGGTGCATATAGGAAATATGTCTGAATATTTAATGTTCTTTTCTCACTGGGCATTAACTTGAGTTCTTTTGGTCAAAAACCTCTATTACTTTCTTAAGACCTAAAACGTGATTCACTTTATATACGTTTTGTTTTCATGCAGTTCATGTATCTAGCAGAACACTCAAAGTCGGGCTGGCAAGAGTTCCAAAACTGATTAAGCTTTTCTGACACCGATTGAATGTACCTTGAACTAGCGTGAAAATATTGCGATGTATACTTGTGCAGTTGATGAAGGTGGAGTGTAGCGTGTTACTTGGCACAGAACTTAAGCATTTACATATTTCTGCAGCTCCTCCTATGGCGGCTGGGATCCCTCGGCGGTCGCCCGCGCGACGTCCCCTGATGTGGGCGTCTGGACGACGGACGTTTTTCAACCTTCCAGCGACACACATCCAATGCGACGCGGGGGCTGCCGTCGGGGGTCCTGGCCGCTCGTGTTGAGGAAAATTGTAAGTTTATTATCTAGTGTTTGAATAGAATATTCATATGCCAGAGTGCGAGGCGGTTCACTTATAGGCGTGTCTTTGCGCAGTAGTTTGTTTTGTCCGAATTAAGTGTTTCCGAGTCGGCTGGTGTTAGTTGGATCAACTGGCAATAACCGAAAGTTTGTGGCTGTTCTTGTAGCGCCTCAGCAGCACATTGGCTGCCCGGAAGCCCTGCCCTCCAGTTAGGCGAGGTCAGCGCTAACGTGAAAAGGATGTCTTGTGTGGGATGGGGTTGTGAGAGATACAGGGGGGTGGGAGGATATTGTTGGCAGAGCTTAGCATCTCAGGCACTCGGAGTCACGGTTCGCTCGGCTCATCGAAATCAATATAACATGTTCATGGCCTTAGGTAGAAAGTCTCAAACTGCTTCCAGTTTGCAAGTGGCAAGAAATTGGCTTTACCATAGCTTGCAGTTTTCAGTGGTGTTCTTCTACATGAACTGCCATCGAAGGAAAAGCGCCCTCTATTTCTGTCCAGAACTGTGGTCGTCCAGAGCCATGGTAGGTGGCAGTGCACTCGACAGGTTAGCCGGGGAAGCACGAGCCGCATGTCACGTGTCGTCATCCGTTCTGTTCCTGCTAGTACAGGTTTTGTATTTTGCACTTCTAGTTACCTGAAGGTGGACTAGCGGTATGCCTGACTTAAAAGTTCTAACGTTAAATGTCTGTGGTCTGCGTTTGCCGTCGAAAAGGCGTGCCGTGTTCCGCTTCCTGCACATTAACTATCCCGAAAGTATTGCTGTTCTTCAAGAAACGCACTCGTCTTCAGGTGATGCTCGATATTGGCAGGCGGAGTGGGGTTTAGAAATTTTGTTTTCTCATGGACGTTCCAGTAAAGAATGCGGTGTTGCAATTCTTCTGCCTAGATCGTTACGAGGAAATGTTCAGGTTAACATGGATTATTGCTCCGACGACGGACGTCTTCTAATTGCTGATTTAGCTTTTAACCAATGTAACGTTAAGTTATTAGCGGCCTACGCGCCAACGCAAGGCCATAGAAGAGAACAGATTCAGTTTTTCAACTTCATTAATACCAAAATACAGGCCATGTCGGATATTGAAAAGCACTACTTTCTTCTCTGTGGCGATTTGAATATTCATCTGACACGCTTAGACACCAAAAGTGTTTCGTTTTGTACTTCAACCCCAGCAAGAATTTTGATCGATGTAATGAAAGAACATGGCTTCATTGATCTTTGGCGACACTGCAATCCTACGCTAAGAAGGTACACGTGGAGGCGCTTTACACCTCAGGTGCAGCAGTCAAGACTAGATTACATCATTGTGAGTCAGCAAATGATAAATAATAATATTGTGAAAAGAATAGAAATCAATCCCTCCGTTCTCACTGACCACAGTGTAGTATCGCTTGAAATAACTTTATTCACTGCTGATAAAGGCCCCGGCCTTTTCAGATTCAAGAATGAGCTTTTGGACGACGAGTCTTTTGTTAAGACAGTTAAGGCTGAAATAAGGGAGGCCACAAGTGGAGACGGAACCTATTTTGCTGTTGCCGACTGGGGTTTAAGATTAGAAGTACTGTGTAGTAAAATTAGAATCATAAGCATAGGAAGATGGAAGAAAATTCAAAACGATAAAAGAAAAGAAAATAAAAAGTACATTGATTTACTTGGTAAATGTGAGTTGGAAATGGCTGAAGGGCCTAGCGATGATTTAATTGCAAAGTATCAGGAACTTAAAGGCATTGTTAATGAGATAGAGAAAGAAAAAGGAAAAATTGCCATGGCTTATTCAGGTGCAAAATGGATTGAGGAAGGGGAAAAACCCTCTCGATATTTTTTGAATTTGTGCAAGATAAGAAACATGAAAAAGCAAATTAATGTGGTACAAACAGAAGATGATGACTTAGTAACGGGGAATAATGATATATTGGCTCACTGCAGGGACTTCTTTAAAACAATATATTCTTCTGGCAGGATTGAGGCCTGCGATGATAGCATCTCAAAGTGTCAAAGGTTCCTTGGTAATATTGAATGCCCCAAACTTAGTCAAACGGATCGAGCATTCTGCGACGCACCAATTACGGGTTCCGAATGCAAAAGTGCCTTACAAGGTATGATGAATGGTAAAGCACCATCTGTGTCTGGATTTTCTAAAGAATTTTTCCTCCATTTTTGGAACGACTTAGAAACAATTGTTATCAGCTATTTGTCTCAGACAAAAGAAAGGGGAATGTTTTTTGCAACCCAAAGGAGGGGAGTTATATCCCTAATACCTAAACATGGTGACCAAAAGTTTCTCAAGAATAAGCGAGCCATTTGTCTTTTGGACATAGTATACAAAATTGTGGCAAAGGTTATGGCAAACAGGCTCATGACCATTATTTCGAAATTGATTGCGCCTGATCAAACCGGATCGATCCGAGGAAGGTATATTGGCACGAATATTCGAATGGTTGCGGATGTTATTGAATATTGTGAAATTGATAAGCTTGAAGGAATTTTGATGGCTCTAGATTTTCGAAATGCGTTCAACACAGTGGAACACCAATTTATTTACGACACACTAGGACAATTCAATTTCGGTCCTTATTTCATTGATTGGATCAAAATCATGCATAAAGATATGGAGCTTGCTATAATCAACAATGGTTACACATCTCAATGGTTTTCCCCGACACGAGGACTCCAGCAGGGCTGTCCAGTCTCACGCTTGATATTTTGCCTGGTGGTTGAAATTTTTGCCGTCAAAATCCGTGGGATGACTCAGATTAGAGGAATAACGATATCTGATACAGAAGTTAAACTTTCACAATACATTGATGATACCACTCTGTTTGTTAAGGACGAGCGCGCCGCCCAGGCGGCTCTAAGTGTTACAAAAGATTTTGGGTTAGCCTCAGGATTGCAATTAAATGTAGACAAATGTCAATTTATGTGGCTTGGATCACTTAAACATTCAACGAAATATATTTGTGACCGGGTACCGAGCAGGCAAGTTAAAATATTAGGAATCCATTTTAGTGCTTTGCATCCATGTGATAATGTTGGACCTGCTGTCTCGAAAACAGAGGCAACACTCAACCAGTGGTCACAGAGAAGTTTGTCGCAGAAAGGAAGTATTACTGTTATTAAAGCCTTAGTTATCTCACAGTTTATTTATTCAATGGCAGCTTCATCAATAAATAATAAAAACCTAAACCTGATCCAGAGCAAAATAATGAAGTTCATTTGGAGAGGTCGTCCTCCCAAAGTTGCTCGGGAAGTCCTGTATCAGGACACAAAGAATGGTGGATTGAATGCACCAAATATAGAACATATTCATAAGTCTGTTCGAGTTTCATGGTATGGAAGACTCGTGGATAACCAGGACTCAACGCTTAGCAAAATTCTACAAATAAGATTGGGTATAGACCTTAAACAAGTATTAAACATGAATTACGGAAATGAATGGGTAAAGTCAAGAAGGATTCCCCAATTTTATAGAGAGATGTTGCAATGGCTACGGGAGATCTTGCCGATAGCTGAACCGCTTAGTGCTGAAGACATAAGAAAACAAATCATTTGGAATAATTCAGCCTTAAGGGTAGAAGGACGTTCTTTTTCTGTCGCACGTTGTATGAGCGTAATATTTTTCTCGTGGATGATTTTCTTGATAACCGAGGACAGATGCTGACGGCAACTGCATTTAAAGAAAAACATTCATTGCGAGGTGTAAATCCTCTGAACTATATGGGTTGGTGCCGGTCGATACCCAGGGAATGGAGGAGACGAGTTATCGGTTCTCAATCGCTTTCTGCTAACGACAGAATAGTTGTGTCTCAAATAAGCATTAATGGCAAATCAGTCCCGATTCAAGCAGTTAAATCGAAATATTTTCGACAAAGACTCATAAAACACATTATTCCAAATGCTCAAATCAAATGGATAAACGAGGGGATCGATTTTTCTGAAGATTGGAGCCAAATGCACGCGCTTCCGTTTGCTATTACTAAATCCACTAAATTGCAGAGTCTACAGTATAGAATAACTCATCGTTTTTTCCCAACTAGGAGATTTCTCTGTATCCGAAACGTCACGACGGACCCATTCTGTAACTATTGTGGAGAAATTGAGACACTGCAGCATTTCTTTGTATTCTGTGATGATACCTTAAATTTCTGGAACGAACTACTGATCAGGATAAATTGCAAGTTGAGTTTAGAGCAGCAGTTAAGTCTTAACGAGAGAGACATATTATTTGGTTCACTTTCAACCACAAACATAGTAAACTTCATTGTTCTAAATGCGAAACAGTTTATAGTTTATCAGCGCGTTAGAGAAGAAAGACTGGACTTAGGTAACTTCCTCACTTTTATTGCGAAACAATTTAGCATCGAACTAGTGATCGCCAAAAGAACTAGTAAAATTCACAAATTCCGGGAAAGATGGGCCCCATTCATAAATGAAAGTTCAGAACTAAACATTTAAAAAGTTTAGGTGCTAGGCCGGACTCCGAGAGGCCTACAATTTAAACTTCTGAGAGCTTTTCAAAGGTTGGAAATTTGTGAAAGTACTTCATGTGGGAGGGGAAGGGTTTGGGGAAGGGGGGAGGGCCGAAAGAGAGATAGAAAATGACTTGTTGTGACTGATTGGGACAGACAGCGGCTGCTGTTTGCGGTAGATTTTGTCGGTTCTGTTTTTTGTTCACTGTTATCTGTGGCTGTTTATTGTGTAGACTCACTCTTGTCGTGGCCTGTTTTGACAGTCCAGTTTTCCGTGTGTTCCATGTTACCACCTTTGTTGTGATGATGTCGACGTATCGTTTCGTTCACCTTGCAATGTAAGAATGAAAATACAAAAAAAAACCTGACATTCACCTGACCTGACCTTCACCTCATTGACATTGACCTGACATTCACCTGAACCTGACCTGACACCGTCTAAACATAGGTACGAATCTGAAAAAATGCTCCATAGTCGTTGTGAGCCTAACGCGGCGCAAAAAAATAAACAAAATAACATGGCGACGAACCCCCGCTTAAGCAAGTACATTTTCAGACTCGCTAAAATCTCACCGGTGACCCCCGTTCGTACGCACACACACTTATTAACCCCTGCCCGTCCCCCAGGGCTTCATCCATCCCCCTACCGGGTAGGCGCTCCAAAGCTCGGTTCATTTTGCTATAACAAAGAAATTTTCGAGGGTTTGGGAATGGGAGGCGGTCCAGACTCACTTGTTTGCTTGTTGCTGCCAGGGTTTTCTTGTCGGCTTCCTATAACGCTCTTAAAGCTCCGAGACCGAATTTTGTATACACGCCGCCTCAGAAGAGAGGGCCCTCTTCACTCCCCCAGACCCAAGTCCGGATCTCTCCATATCACACCCAGCCCTCTGGCCGAATCTGTCTGTTTCACATGGTGCTCCTGGCCGAATCACTCTGTCTTCAATCAATCTGACTTTAATCGGGCTTCATCTCGAGTCTCTCCATCCCACACGCCGGCCCCTGGCTGAATGCTTCTCTCCAATACGGCGGCCCCCGGCTGAATCACTCCGCCTCACATGGTGTCCTGAGTCTCTAACCTCCTTCCTTCTCGCCGGCCTCTCCTTGAATCTGCTTCTGCCCAACACGGCGGCCCCCGGCTGAATCACTCCGCCTCACATGGTGCCCTGCGTCCGAGCCACTCCGGCTTCCACCACCTCCTCTCCTTGAATGTCTTCCTCCTCTCCTCGGAGCTTTTGCCTAGCTTATCTCGCTGGTTCCGTGGGGCCTTTCTATTGGCCGACGCGTTTCCGGGTACAAGCTGACCTGCTTTCTGTTTGCTGCCCGCGTCAGAAGGGCTGCTCGGTCAGCGACCCTCGCACGCGTTGCCTGCGTCAGCGACGGCTGCTTCTCTCTCCGTAACTCACAGCTGTTTCCGTGCGGACTGCTCTCGCCACGCTGCACCGCACGAGGGGCTCGTGCGCGGTTGTTTTGATTGGGAGGGGGAGAAAAATAGTGCCAAAAAGAATAATGAAAAGACAATAGCTAGGAGAGCCTTCCCGGCAGAGGTTTACAACGCACATCTATAATTACCCTTAACTTCCCCTGGGCTCCGCCGGTATATTACCGTCTGCGCCGCTTTCGTGGCGGCATATGCCCGTTTTCACACAAAAAAACACTCATTCACTAACACGCTGACACTTCAGGATATTGGTTCCAGAACTATGAGAACAGTCAGCCTGGCCCCCGTGTGCGCCGTACATAGTGTGCGATAGATCTTCTAACATTCAGCTTAAGAGTGATAAAAATACAGACTACCCAAGGCTGTAGGTAAATTACTGAGAGAGGTCAATGACACTCTTTGGTTTCGTGGTACAGTTTTTCTTTAAGTTAACGGCCAATTTTCTTTCTGGGCATTATGTTGGCCTCAAAAGCATAGCATGTTACCACAGGGAAGAGCCATATAGAGACACGACGAAATAAAGTAAGCACAAAAAACACAAAAAAGGAATAAAAACCAGTGGCCAAAAGCCCGGCACATAGAATGATAGGAATCAGGGTTGGCAGGTTTTTGCCACTAGGTGGTTTTTACCGGTATTTACCATGGTTAAAACCGGCTGGCATAAACTAGTTTTTGCCAGTTTTTGCCAGTTTCTGCCACATTTTTTTAAGAATGAAAATAATGAGTGAATTATTATTGATGATACAAAAAGTATCTCTTTTAGCCCTTATGCCTAAAAAGGTCTTCAAATTGACGTTACCCTTCTACTCCCTTTTGAACGGTGCAGCGGCGCTGTTCGGCATCATAGGAGTTCCTCATCGCTTAGCTGTCTTTCTCGACTTTTCGCTAGTAAGACCCAGCAAGAAATAAGAAATTTTATTTAAATATATCTTGAAATCCTATGGCTTAGGTCAAAGAATGGTTAACGGCTTATTTGGAGTTACTTTTCAGTCTCATTACGATACAGCAATTGACTTTAAACTAATTCCTAAATGTGTATAATGTATCAATAATGTATATGTGCTCCCGCTGTTTGAACGCTCCTAGCCGCACAAAGCAAAATAATCAGCACCAACCATTGAAACATATGAAACCATGTACGATATAGCATCAATTAGCATGTTAATGCTTTTATGGGCCCAGCTTATGTATAGATAACCGCCTCAGTGAAACTTTAAAGTAGTAACACCCAGCAGCAATAGAAGAGAATATGAAGTCCTACGCTCTCAAGATCTTAAACTACCAAGGTACAGTCCCCCGCAATTGAAATTGCCATTACTAGGCTCGACTGGTTTAGGATGGATATCTCGCATCCTATGGTGCCTATAGGTTTACAAACGGGTTCCTCATGTGTATTTTTGCAAGAGCTTTCCAGTGGTCACCATTATTTCCTAATCTGACGTCTGCGTGAGAAAATATTATACAATTACTGATTTTGCTGCATTCTGACGGGGTAGTCTTCGGCTGACTTGCCACCGCCTCTGAAAATCCCTGACCCTCTCGCCCATACCTGGACCACGTGACTTCACAGATGAATGGGCGGTTGGCATTGCGCCAACTCATTCAACCCTCTCACAAATCTCGTCGTGTCTGAGGGGCACTCGTACTGCAATTGCTCCCACTGTGTTGCTGTGTGCTGGAAAACTGGCGCCAATGACCTGGGGCAGTGCAGTGGCAGAACCACGAGTTACTTTTTTGAGGGGGGGCAATATCCAATAAGATGGTCACAAATGGGGCAAACCATCGGAATATATTTTGCTGCTGAGAAGCAAACGAATTTTCCCTCCTGGATCCGTCCTTGTGCTTGGGTTGCGAAACATGTAAGCTGTCACTGGCTGCCGGGGCTCCCCTCACCTGTCTGTTTATTTAGAGAGGATTCTGGTAAAACGGCTGAAACGCAATTGATGCAACTTAGTTTGGAAGTTCCATTAAAATCATATTTTCAGATACTTGTCAGAAGAGGGGACAGCTGGAGCCATCGGTGGATCCAGTGGGAAAGGAATGCAGGTCCCCCTCATTAACCCTCAGCGCCCCTAAAATGACCACAGCATTCCTCTGAACGGTCGATGGCGCTTCCTGAAATGTCACTCCCCCAGGATGCGAAAATCTGCGCCCCGCCATAGGATTTGGCACCCACCTGAAAGCTTTTGCCGGCCAAAAGTGGCACCCACTTGGTACGGATGGCGTCCCACCCCCGGCAAGGGGGACCCCCATCGGAGATCCTGAATCCCCGTATGGTGGGGGCAGGCCCCCAATTTTCATTAAACATCCCGATTTAAGAAACGATGGGAAAATCGGACATTGTGTGGGCAGTATTTTGCCAAGGTCACAAGAAGCCTGAACCTGACGAGGTTTTGCTTTTAAGGGACATTTTCTTGTCAAGGGTGACGATTCACTGGCTCTATCACTGTTTCGTCGTAGGTGACGATGATTTATTATCGGACAATTGTTTTTAACTAAATGGACTTAATCCCGTCTACAGCAATTTTTTTTATTCCCAGCTTGAGAACCTTTGTAGAGTCCATTTCTCAGGAGAAACAAAACTCTGCCCTCGCTTGACTCAAATCACGCAGCCGTCTCCTCTCAACGAACGGCAACCATTGCTTTAACTGGGGAGGATGGAGTTTCCATGAACTGGCCTCTAGACTGACATCAAACGGTTCAAGCTTGGCATAGCGTTTGCGATAGTCTCTAATAAAAAATTTGGGGTTAGACGACGCTCCAGCTCCCAAAGTTATAGGTATGGCGTTACCAACTCTCACCCTGTAAGGAGAGATTTGGTGCATTTGATCAGCATACCTATTCAGAGAATCTGCCGGGACATGAACCCAAGGAGATGAACCCGGGGGAGCTGAGCCAGGGCATTAGCGCTAGGCTTCTTGTGACCCTTTGGCAGCACCCTCACTTTTCGGAAGGATATTGCCATATTTTATGCTGAAAATATTGAATATTTTTTAGCAGTATTACAAAGGTGTAGAAGCCTATGAAGCAGCTTCAGCGGCGATAGTGATCGTTGTTGTGCGTATCATTAGCGGTAAAATTGGTAAGTGATGGATCTAGCCGGTAGTTTTGGTGGGACAAACAAAAATCGAAACCCAAGAAAAAACGTCACGCAGGGAAGCTTTCGCAACAATCTAAATAGCCGGCAGGTTAGGGAGGCGGGGAGTGGGGAGTAAATATAAGTCGAAAAGCAAAACAAACAGGCGTCACTGGGTGAAATGTGGCCACAAAATGTTTACTTTCGATATCCAAGGATCATTCACCCAAATACGATTTTAAATATCAAGAGGACCAGGCTCAAATATTCACACTGAAGTTGACTGGTTCTGTTTGAAAATGATTTTTTCAGTTGAAGCACCAACACCTTGCTTATGAACTTAAAAGGAGCAAAACATTATGGTTTTGCTCCGAGCTTTTCGTTCGGGGAGCAAATACGTATTGTCCCCCCCCCTTGGGTCCTCCACTAGAACTGGGTGCTGTTTGAGGGGTCTCGTTGCCACGTGCGACCACCGAGGTTAGGAGGGCAGTGAAAAGTGAATATTTCTTTGATGAAATCCACTAACTCGAGGGCTACTACTCTTCAAAATTTAGCGCGACATTGGTTCCATCTATTCTTGGTGGTAAAATTTGTTGATGTGTCGCTGAAATGAAAATATTTTAGGATAAACAATTTTTACATATTCTGGTTGGGCGAAACCAGAATATTACCCGGGGGACCTTGTAACCAAAGCCTACGCTGCTTCCTTGACCTGAGAGGGTATATTATCAACAATACTAAAATTGGACTGGAAACTTGGATATTTGCGGACCGTCGTTACAGCTGTTGGGGGGGGATGAAGTTATTAACCTAACCCTTCGTAGTAGCTTAAAACGCGCAGATAACACAAATCATAAAAAGTTGTGTTTTTGTGAACTGAAAAAAAACATTTGCTTAACAGTTAACAAAAAAGCTTGATTGTCTAGGACACATAAATACTCGTTTCCCAGAATTGAAATGTTTCAGAATGCGACACCTCCTTTGAATGGTTTAGGACCTTCCGCAGAAGTCAGTAATAAAAAACTGAACAATGAGAGAGTGCGGAAGCTCCGATATTCTACATTTCGAGAAATTTTTGCAGGGAGTAAATAGTGTTTGCTTATCCTGAAACTTTCACATGGGACTCAAGCGGACAATGCGTGTTAAGCTGGACTGATTCGGGTTCAGCCCGAGAGATTATTATCAGTGTATTGTTTTGGGATTTCATTGAGTTTAAGTATTCAGCCTCGATAAGCTTTTTGAGAACTCCCGCAGCCTAATATTGAACCGCTTGGACTAAAGGGCGTTTTAAGCTCAAATTCTGTGGAGGTATCATCGGTGCAATCTTTCGAGCACCCTCAGTACCCTAGCTATCGTGCACCCTCAGCTGTCATCTCAACTTAACGTATCTGCATTGGTTTTGGTCGCCCGGAGAAGAGACACATAAGCATTTATCACTAACTTTATACGATATTGCCCGTAATGTATAATTTGTGGTGCTTATCGATGCACCAACTGCCAGTGTCCTATGGCGTCGCCAACTCTTTTACTGTTGAAAAGATATCCCGGGAGTCAGCTTGCTCCTTGTTCAGGGGAAACCGCCGGGCCTTGAACCCGGGTCGGCTGGGTGGAATCCAGCTACGCTGACCACTCCACTACATTGAATTGAAGTCGAAGACATCCCTTTATCTGAATACTGATTTATGCAAATCAGGGTATGTTTGAATGTAAGCTGATGACCATTGTTGGTTGGCAGTCCCTACCAATGGTCCCCAGCCCTTGAGAGTACCCCTCTAGCTCGAAGTACTTGAAGGCCTTTCACGTTTTGGCAAGGGCTAATGCAACCTATGATGAAGGTCGTTATGAGCACATAACCAGGCAAGCAAGGGGAAGGAAGGAAACCGAAGAGCCTAATAAAGAAAACAATAGCTCTTTTTCGATTCATGTAATGTTCCCTTTGTGTCCACTTCCAACAACATGAGAGTTGGCGACACCATATAGCCTCAACAGTCGGTGTGTGTAAAAACCCAAAGCTGATTTTAACCCATTTTCTTCCTTTGTCTCCGAAAAAATGCGAAAACAAGCAAGACCTGAATGTGTGTATTTCACCCTGGACACATGAGCAACGTGAAAAAAATGGAATAAAATTCAGACAGAATATCTGATCCTAATTTCGAAACATTCCGAATAAATATGAGGATTCAGTACTTATGCAAGTAGATATTTTTAGTCATTTGTAATGTAGTAGCAGGTTTCAACTGCCTACCTCAAGCATTTATCAACTATTTTTTGTGATTGAGACCCCATTAGCCAAACGGCACATTTTCATGCTCCCTTCTTGTTCTTCATAAAGAGTTTTAGTGACCTAGCGTTCATGAATTGTAGCAAAATATGTTAATTATTTTCATTTTTACCATTTTCTGGTCCATAAGTCCTGATTAGCATATCATATAGAAATATTCATTTATTTATTTTGCAGCACAATGGTGACAATACTATCAGCATAAGTCACAACAGGAACAGACACCCATGGAACAGACATATATGTTCAACCTTACAAACAATTTGAATTCAAACTGACCCAAATCCCCAGGCCATTCCATTGATAAGCTGAGGGGGAAATATAAAGGAAAACATATGCCCATATACATAATTTTAATCGCCTTGGTGCTCTTCTCGGGCCCCATCCTCATTTTTTGGCGAGTTATTCGGAGCCGATTTGAATGAGACTGTTCGCCTTACACCAATTTATGGTTATCCCTCGCTCTGCCGGCACCCCGGGAGTTACGCGCCCTGCCGGCATGGCTGAAAAAACCTCCTCTGGTTTACTGATAGAGAACTTGAAGTGTAGGCGGTCGTATGTGCCTTACAGGGTCTCAAAAGACACCTCAATCATTTTTCACCTTGTTCGTATAAGTTTCATACATGAATTCCTATCAAGTGTGCCTAAATTAGTCCTTTTAACCAAACCTTGCAGTCTCATCCCGACCACAGCGGCCGCCACCCGCGGCGCGCTGCCGCCTGCCCCGTGTCCCGGGTACAGCCTCAGACAGGAGGTGCCGGCACCTGGCGCCGGTGCCTGAGCGCTGAGAGTGGCGGCCGCGCCAGCGAGCACATGCATTCGCTGTGGGATGGCGCCCCAACGGCGAAACAATTATATGGGACCATTTCAAAAGCGGAAAAGAAACTTTTTGACGTTTGATATGCCATCTGCATAAACCACTTGTCACTTGTCGGATATATCCTAGCAAAAACAACTGACGTAGCCCCCCTACATTGTGCTTACACACATGGTGAACATATAAATTTTTGGGGAATTAGTTTGACATATTTAGATTGTTCGTGCATAGTCTCGTCTTGAATACTGACGGAAAGATCGCACCTCGGTTCGCTAAGCCTAGCCGTACTGACATGCGCTCTACCTGGCTGAGATGAAAGAAAATGGCATCCATAGGAAATGGATGTTTTCGGGGATTCGGACACAAAGTTTTCACAGTGTGACGTGGTGTCAGAAATAGCTAAATAAAAAGGAAATGTCATAATCTAGACATGCATGGAGAGAGGATGTGTATGTTTTTCGTCATTCATTTTTTTAATCACCTGATTATTCAATAAAATGTACAGGAAAATTCAAGGAACTAAAAGGATAGGGATAATTGCACCATTCCTACCAATGGATCTTTTTACATCCCCATCCGTTGGCTACCCTTTTACACGGCAAATTGTCCCTTTGCCATCCAGCTGTGAACCTTGCACAATGTCTTGGCGTGGAAATCTCCCCTGCGTAACCACGATACAAGGAGGGTGACCTGAGACCACCCCTCTCACCCCATTAGCCCCTGATGATGTTGTCGAGCCCCCTGGCGCTGTCGCCATGCCGTCTGGGGACGTTTTCCAGGAAGCAAGCGTTAGAGATGCTGGCTGGGCCATTGTTCCGTATTTTCACGCATGTCCTTATCGTCCCCTCGATCGCTATCAGCTGACCAAACCACGAACACTGTCACCCTTCTACCTGCCGCCTGCGCTGACGAGCCCGGTCTGTGTCAGAGGCTGTCGCGGGCCCCAGCGGGCCGCGGCACGGGCCGCCACTGCCAGACCTGAGTGGAAAAGCGCGAACATCATCTCAAAAACTTTCGCTTTACGCAAAAAGTTGAAAAGGTATCTACTTTCTGTTTGCCGGGAATGATGCAGAATTGACATAGGAACAGCTACTCCGAGCATTATCATCGGGACGGTTAGTTGGATGTAGATATTCGCATTGAAGCGGCGAGAGGAGGAAAAAACAGCACCGCCGGCAGGGCGCGGGTTATCAACCTGACAACTTATGGCTGTAAATTGATAACAGTTTAGGTCAGGTGAACGAGTTTTGACATGATTGCCACCCCCATGTCATACAAAATCATGAAAATTGAAGATCTGACGGAAGTAGCCCAATTAAAACTCCTCCATAGCAATCTCAACCAGACTTTACCGTGCCCCCTCAGTGAAAGGATTAATACAACTAACCCAAATCCCCTTCTCCCTGATATAAGACGAACCCAACACTTTCAGGTCCCCTTCGCCTCAACCATGTACAGGAAATTTTCTTTATTCATTGCGGCCCCACGAACCTGGAATAATGTGATTACCCCTAAAATCAGAAGACTGGATGATATCCCACTAAGTAAAGCGTTTTTCAGGACAGTGATTACAAAACTTTACCTAGACAAATATTAAATATCGTAAACCCTCTTATTGGTATCTTTATATCTCTAATTGTATCATTGTAAACCGTTAAAATAAACATATTATGCACCAGCTTTTGTCACGATTCGTCTCTTTGCATAAGTAAATTACAAAAAGTAATACAAGCAAGTAAAAATAAGCATGAGTAAAAAAAGCGCTGTAATCTTTGATTTGGCAGTAAGGTACCACACAGGCCTGCCTCCGGCACCTGTACACCTATCATTTCCTCGAACTTACCACGCGCCCTCAAATCTCTCCACGACATCTGTAGTGCTATAAAAAATAATAATATCCACTCCCTTCCCAAATTCTAACAAACAAAAAAACCCTATTTCAGGACCTGGCGACGGCTGATTGAGAGTGGCGCCGTGGGTGCGCCGCTGGCCCGTGGTGGGGGTGTGCGCCGGGCGGGTTGCGGCGCATCCTCCGGTCTGCGGCATCCATGGCGGCGTGCTTTTGCTACCCCGGGGCGGTGAAACCGTGGTGCTCGGTCCCGGGGAGTAGAGCGCGCCGCCAGCCCCTCCGTGGTCGCCTTGCCGGCGGGCGACATCCTCGCCTCTGGTTCGCCGGGTGAGCGGGGGCGCGACTGGTCGTTGGCGGCGGGCGGCTTCGCCCGTGCGGGAGCTGACTTCTCAGGGGGCGGCGCTGCTCGTGCTGCCCCGGGGCGGTGGAACCGTTGTGCTCGGTCCCGGGGAGCTGAGCGCGCCGCCGGACTCTACTGTGGTCACCGTTGCCCGCGGACGACTTCTTCCCTACTGGCTCACCGTGTGACCTGGGGTGGCTGGTCGCTGGTGCGGGGCCGACTCTGGACATCACGAGGGGCGGCGCTGCTCCTGTTTCCCACGTTTTTTTTAAATTTTAATGTGAGGCAATTTTGTTATTCTTAGATTAGAGCCCTGTTCCAGCTGTCAGCAGAGTTTTGTCAGCACCAATCAGCGGGCAGCGTTGCGCCTACGTCACTGGACTGTAGCCTCTCCCGGGAACTAGTTCTAGAGGTTCTACGGGCTGATGGTCTGCTGTTTGCGCTGATGAAAAATAGCAAGTGCACGAAGTGGCAGCCTAATATTTTTTAATGGCATAAAGGTTGAAGCTCCCCTTAATTACCACAAACTAGAGGCGATTATGGCGCTGATATTTCTTTTCTGGAGGAGTGGCTAGAGGTCCTGCTGACAAAACTGTGCTGACAGCTGGAACAGGGCTTAGGACGACAAAACAAGGGAAAAACGCGACTCCTACAGCAGGCCCAGGTCGAGTTTCCTCCTCATTCAAAAGCTCTTTGAAATAAAAATTACCCAGATATCGTCTAGTTATTTTGAGATCACGTCAATAATGACGCTACCAGGGATCACCAAAGGTCATAGTCTCGAGCTTATTTGTGTTTATATCTTAAGAACAAGACGGCAAGGAGCTTCCAGTGCCATTTCTATTTTTCGTATCACCTTTGACTCCTGAGTTAACAGGGGGAAGGGAGTTGGACTGACGCCCCACGTCGCAATAGTTGTGAAAAGAGGCCAGGTGGTGTCTGGTTGACATACTTGGCTTTTCCCATTATTATCCCTTGCACCTGGCTGGATTCAGCCAGATCAAAAATTTATTGGAGTCGTCTTTACCCTCGCCCCGGAGAAGGGGTCTGAACACCCTCCCTCAGGTCTTTCCGACCGGGCAAAAAAATGCCGGCGCGAAGCGCCGCCGTACTTGGCGCACCCTATCCGTAATTAGTTCTTCAACCTTTTCTAGAATTTTACGGTTGTGCCATCTAAGGTCAGGTCAACAGTGCAGGTCAAGTTACCTCAACTCCAAAAAGTTTAAGATTTTGTGAGTAAGAACAGTGTGAATCTGTCTTCTTAAAACTCATATCACATAGTGGCCCCATCAAATAGCGCAAAATATATTCCGGGATTTCACAGATCGATGACGTTGGATCAGATACAGATCATGACCTCTCCATTGGATATGCATGGGAAAACGAAAATTGAGGGAAATTGCTTTATTTCTGTTGATATGTAGTAGAATACCTTCGCATTCTCCAAATCGTAGTAGCTTAAGCCCCTCTCCAGGCTCATGCTGCACGTTTGGACCTGTGATCTCTGAGAGGTCATCTTGAATTGCTTAACCCGCGCCCCAGTGAGCGCCCTCCGCGCCCTCCGAGCCACCTTCGCCCTGGTGGGAGGGGGGTGTTTGAACACCCCCTCGAACTCAGCCTTTATTTGGGATAGCGAGAAAAGCGAACGCTGGTGGATAGTTCATACAAATTCATGAATAAACTATATTAGTTGCTTTTTGGCTCAGGTCAATTTTGAGGTCATGACAGGTCAAAGAAAGTGGGATTTTGAGTAGAGTTTTTGGGATCTAGCGTCTGCCAGAGTTGAGTAAGAGAAACATTTCTTAGACACCATTCGCTTCCTCTTGTCACGGAAAATCGAATGATGAATCAAATCGGAAAATCGAACGAACCATACTAAGTCAAAACCCAAAAATGACCTGACCTCAGCTCAGGGTCACTTTTTAACCTAGCATAGTAAATATGCATATCAATCGACTCGCAATAGCAATTTGAACGCAATGATATCAAAATAAAAGCTGTATCATTTCATGAAAAGTTATTGACATAAGTCTGAAAACTGCTTAAACAGCCCCAGATGACCTCTCAGAGGTCACAGGCCAAAAATTGCAATATGAGCCTGGAAAGGGTCCATGGATACTACGATTTTGGGAATATGGAGGTATTCTCAGCTGTTAACTACACAAATACCGCCCAATTTCTGTTTTCCCATGTATTTACAATGGCGAGGTCATGGTCCGTAGTTGACCTTAGGTCATCGATATGAAAAATCCAGGAATATATGTTGTAGCACTCGGTGGGCCCATTATATGGAATAAGTTATAATTCGATAAAGTCACCCATTTCTTACTTATGCCGCTTAAACATTTTTGGAGGTGAGTTCACCTGCACTGGTGACCTGACCTGAGATGACCCAACCTTAAAATTTTGGGGAAAGTTTCGGAATCAATCAAGGATAAAGGGTTACTAGTACGGCGGCGCTTCCCGCCGCTGTTTTTTCGTGCCGCCGGAAAAAACCCGTGGGGGTGTTTAAACACCTTCCACCGGGGCGAAGGTTAAACAGGTAGAATTAGGTCAATAATTTCGCAGGAAATGATGAAAAAGTTTTTTATTTTGATATCATTACGTTTGGATTGTTATTGCAAGTTGATTCATATGCATATTGATTATGCTAGATAAGATGAAGACCTTGACCTAACCTTAGGTCATGTTAGTTTTATGTTTTCATGTAGTATAGTCATATTATACATGGTTCGATTTTCCGTAAAAACAGGAGGCGAATGGCGCCTTACAGTTTATACTAACTGAAATCAGTCAGACGATAGGGCCCAGAAACTCTTCTACACCCTATCACATTTTTTTACCTGTCATGACCTCAATATTGACCTGAGACAAAAGTGACTAATGTAGTTTCGAGATAAATTCTTATGAGCTATCCACCAGTGTTCGCGTTTTTTCTCTATCCTGCATAGGGGCCGGGTTCGAGGGGAGGTGTTTAAATCCCTTCCCCAACAGGGGAAGGTGGCTCGAGACCCACCGGGGCGGGTGTTAAATAACAAAAATCCGGCCACAGGGTGCCGTTTTAAACTCCATGAACTCCAATCCATCCGAATATATATTTCAGCTGTGATCCTGTGAGCCTTATGGGACTGGAAACATTGTTTGAAGCCATAACTCAGACATACCCAGTCTTGAACTCTCGTGCCCAGGCGCCTCGGTCACTCAACGGACCGCCTGGGGCTAGACACCTGCGAGACAGTACTGACCACCTCGGTTCAAAACACTGTGCCCCCTGCGCGCCACACACTATTTACTACGTGTGACCTTGCACCTGTCGTTGTAAACACGTAGTAATCACGTGACCCAGGTATGCGTGCCAGTCGAGCGAAGGGTCGGGGATTATCAGAGGCGGTGGCAAGTCAGCCGAAGACCACCCCGTCAGAATGAAGCAAAATCAGTAATTGTGTAATATTTTCTCACGCAGATTTCAGATTGGGAAATAATGGTGACCACTGGAAAGCTCTTGCAAAAATACACATGAAGAACCCGTTTGTAAAGCTATAGACACCATAGGTTGCGAGACATTCATCCTTAACCGGTCGAGCCTAGTAATGGCAATTTCAATTGCGGGGGACTGTACCTTTACATAAAGGTACGTTCAAGAGGGATTCCTTCACGCCCGAGTGACGTCACACGGGCGTGGAGGAATTCTTTTACCTTTGGGCCGTGTGTTAAACTGCTGCTAATGGCACTGCCCGCTTACAAATTTGTGTGAATACACGGTAATCAAGTTTATCCCAAATGAATAAATAAGCTTTTCATCTTCGTTTTTTTGCCTCTTTTTGCAACAAGTTTGGATATTTATATCATTTAATTTTCCCGTGTTATATGCTACGAGGTGTGACGTCACATCCGGTGACCTGCGCTCAGCGCTTGCTGTTGGAGTGTTAACCCGCGCCCCACCGGGGGTCCGGCGCCACCTTCGCCCCACCAGGGGCCATCGATGACCCCCTCTAACTCCGAAAATATGGGCGTTAGCGCAAATCTGCAAAGTGCACTAGAAAGCTCGCGTGAATTCAGTAAGAAATTACTTCACATGTTTTAGTGCTCAGGTCAATGGTTTGACCTCCAGAGGTCAAATTAGGTCAAGATCGGCTATTTTCACTCAAATATGCAATGCTTAAGCAAACTGGGCATAACTCTTATGCCATTAGAGCTATTGAGGTCTGGTAAAGTACATTTGATAGGAAATTGCCAGTTCTTTTTCCGCTATGTGCAATGTTAAGACCTCCCGCCAGTGGTTTGACCTCCAGAGGTCACCTCGTGACCTAATATGACCTGAGGTCACGAAAGGTCAGAAAGTGACCTTGCCGTATATCAAATAAAAGCCAGTGACAAGACAAACACGATGGTGTTTGTTTCAGCGCTCTAGCTTAATTAGGTCAAAAGTTATTGTCAAAATACTGTTTTTGACCCCTGGTGACCTTGTATGACCTTGGAGAGGTGAAAGGGCAAATATGGCTCCTGGAATCCGTGAAAGAGTGTCAAAGAACGCTTTTCTGATCAAACCGAACATTTTCAATCGTTTTTGTGACTTTTAGATCATAAGGCAGCTTTTCCCCATGCTTTTTCAATGGGAGAGGTCACATCGTGACCTGACCTCAGGGCACGAAATCGAAAAATCCCGGATATACACCTTGTAGACCCTGGAGGGGTCATAAAGTGTAGGAAGTTTCAAATCGATCGACTTTGAAATGTAGCTCTTACAGAGCTCTAAAGTTGAAGTGAGGTGACCTTGGTTGACCTCGTCTGGTGACCTGACCTTGGGTCACCCGGGGTAAAAAATTTCAGGGATGGTGGGAAAATGATGCAGTGAGAGGTAGAGCCCTCAACCGCGGTGCTGCGCCTCATCGTTTTTCTGCTATCCCGGAAAAACCTTAGGGGGGCCATCGATGGCCCCCGGTGGGGCGAGGGTTAAACTACAACTCCAGCAGCAAGCACGACGAGCCCAGGGAGCAGGCACGACATGTTGGTCGTATCAAGTTATGCATACATTAAACAACGGGCGCGGATCTAGGGATACTGAGCTTTAACTAAGGAAACCAGGTTGAAACTTCATTTCCTCTTATTACATCCGGCATCGGACCCTTTTTTGGTAAAAAATTCCTAATCTCAGTCAAAATAGGAGAATATCGGATGTTTTTATAACCAGCCGGAGCGCAACGCAACGAGGAGCCCAGATTCGAAAAGCTTTTAATCCTAACGTAGTAAATTTCTTGTTCGCATGAGGTTGAAATATGGCTGGTCCCCTCATTTTTTGCAGGTGGCGACGCTCATGATATCAACACTCATTTTCAAATTGCATATAATTTTTTTCCTTAGAAGAATCTATTACAAAAAGCTTCGTTTTAATTTTTACAGCTACTTGCTCCCGATCACATTCAGCTCGAACGGAATTTTTTTTTAGATATGTGGTTAGTGGAAAAATAGTAGCCACGCATGGTGCCGCCTGAACGAAGTTCTTTTAATTGGATGTCTCCTGTTCACTGAAAAAAACAATACCTCAAGCGTAGAATTTCAATTTGTCTGCTCCTAAAATTACCCCATTATCAAGAATTTGTTTAGAATTCTTGGTAAATATATTCCGACATCCAGCTTAACCCATTTTTGGCCGTAACTTTATTATTTTGATTATCGTGAAATGAAAAAAATCTGAAATACGACGGGGAAAATGAACAAAAAACGGGGAAACGTTGACGGTAATCGGAGCGCGGATACATCAGTGATTCATGCACGCAGCCACCATCATGTGCCGCCACACAAGACACAGTTTTGCCAGTTCGTAAATGTATAAGTTGTGGGTATCATAAATGATACCCTGGCCAGAAACGGGAATATTAGAAGAAAAGGTGTAATATTACACGCATGTGGTAAATTAATCACTATTTCATTTTAGCACAGTGCAGTTCCATTCTTACTGAAAATGCAAAGGTGTAAATGTATCACCTCAGAGTATTTCTATGGAACTCACAAACTGCCCCAAGAATAGTTTCACTCTCCTGTGGTGAAAAAATCCTGCCAATAGATTAAAACAAGTTCTTGAATGATTAAACTACCCTAGATTAAGGTATTTATTCTTCTGATTTTTGTTTGGGTGTGTTTCTATGATGGAGGAAGGTATGTTTTTACTACAGTTTACACGTGGGTGGAATCGCGCCATTTCCTTTCTGCTTCAATTCTGAGCTTGAACTACCCACCGCAGTTCCGCATTCAGAGGATTGATCACGACTCGTACAGGTAGGAGAGAGTGATGAGAACTGGGACGCAGGAGAAGTGGGACACCCCCATTATTGAATCCACGAGTGAGCCAAAAATATAATTTTCAGCTGATTTCCGCACTATACGTGCCGCTGCACATCACTAGGGCGTCAACTTCCTTTTCCGGTGGGTGCTGGAAGCGAGAGGTGAGTGCTCCTTAAAAGTTAATTTTTACGTTTTCTTGAGTGGATGTTCTGTTAAATATGCAACCGAAAAGTTCTTTATTTTGGTGCAATAAAGTTGGTGTCGCATTCTCCATCGATCTGTCCCAGCTTCGAACAACGAAAGGGGTTTTAATTTTGCTGACATCGCAATTCTGAAAAATGGCGGGTTGGGGAGAACTGGGGTAAGTTGTCCCGCTTCTCCCCTTGCTGTCCAGCCTATCCTTGTACTGTACTTGGATTGATTGTACCTACATATTTGTACTTAGATGGAAATATTATTGTATCGTATTTTTAGCTAGAGAGATCATGGTCATCAACTTGTTTTTTCTTCTCCCGTGGTCAGGGGCGCAGCCAGGGGGGGGGCACAGGGGGCACGTGCCCCCCCATCGGTGCCGGGGTGCCCTTTTGATTGTCAGGTGGTGTACCCTATTTGGGCCGTGCCGCTCGAATTTTAGTGCCCTACGCCGTTGAGCCTAGATGGAACTAGACTGCATTTAGCGATTTAAACTATTGTTTGACAATTAAGTGCCTTTTTTGGTCAGTTAGGGCATTCTGTCGCCTTTCCAAGCACCCGGGACGAGTATAGGCACATAATCTGTTTCCAGAAAATGCCTCATCGTCGCCAATAATCGTACGGGCGGAGCTAATCTGGTGCCCCTTGAGCTCATCTGGTGCCCCTGAGCGCTGGTGTTGGCCCCTGGAGCTGATCATATGCCCCCTGAGCTGATCTGATGCCCTCGTAGTCAATTTGGTGCCCCCCCTGAGAAAATAATTGTGCCTTCTGAACCTATATAATGCTCTCTGAGTTAGTCTGATGCCTCCGAGCTTGCCTGGTGTCCTATTAGCTGTTTTAGTGTCCCTTGGGCTGATCCGGGCCCCCTGAACTTATTTAATGCCTCCCGGAGTTTACTGTCCAGGGGCGCAGCCAGGGCGCACAGGGGGCATGTGCCCCCATCGGTGCCGGGTGCCCTTTTGATTGCCAGGTGGTGTACCCCGTTTGGGCCATGCCGCTCGAAATTTAGTGCCCTAGGCCGTTGAACCTAGATGGAACTAGAGTACATTTAGCGATTTCAACTATTGTTTGACAATTAAGTGCCTCTTTTGGTCAGCTAGGGAATTCTGTCGCCTTTCCAAGCACCCGGGAAGAGTATGGGCACATAATCCGTTTCCAGATAATGCCTCATCGTCGCCAATAATCGTACGAGCGGAGCTCATCTGGTGCCCCCTGGAGCTAATCATGTGCCCTCTGAGCTGATCTGGTGCCCTTGTAGTCAATCTGGTGCCCCCCTGAGAAAATAATTGAGCCTTCTGAACCTATATAATACTCTTTGAGTTAGTCTGATGCCTCCGAGCTTGCCTGGTGCCCTATTAGCTGTTTTAGTGCCCCTTGAGCTGATTGGGGCCCCTGAGCTTATTTAATGCCTCCCGGAGTTTATCTACTGTCCAGGGATGCAGCCAGGGGGGCACAGGGGGCACGTGCCCCCATCACTGCCGGGGTGCCCTTTTGATGTCCAGGTGGTGTACCCAATTTGGGCCGTGCCGCTCGAAATTTAGTGCCCTACGCCGTTGAAACGAAATGTAACTGGACCGCATGTAGCGATTTGTTGGACAATTTGATACCTTTTTCGGTCAGCTATGGCATTCTGTCGCCTTTCCAAGCACCCGGGAAGAGTATGGGCACCTGGTAGGTGTCCACCTAATGCCTCATCGTCGCCAATAATTGTACGGGTGAGCTTATCTGGTTCCCCTTGAGCTCATCTCGTGGCCTCTCAGCTGGTCTTGGCCCCTTGAGCTGATTACTTGCCCTCTAAGCTGATCTGGTGCCCCTGAGTAAATCGAGTGCCCCACTGAGCAAATAATTGTGCCTCCTGAACCTATATAATGCCCTCTGAGTTAGTCTAATGCCTCCGAGCTTGCTTGATGCCCTAATAGCTAATATAGTGCCCCTGGAGCTGATTCGTGCCCCCGAGCTGTATCCTAAGTCAATATGGTGCCTCTTCAGCTGACTAGGTGCTCCCTCAGCTGATTATTAATGTCTCCTTAGATGGTCTGGTGCCCTCTGAGCTGGTTTGGTGGGCCCTGAGCCCATCTTGTGTTCCCTGAGCTATTATGTTGCTCCCAGAGCTGATTTAGGCCCCTGCCATAGCCTGGGGGCTGGGAGCTGATCTGGGCCCCCGAGCGGATCGATCTGATGCCACCTGAGCTGCACTAATGCCCCTGATTCGATCTGGTGCCTCCTGAGTCCATCTGATGCCCTCTGAGCTAGTCTGGTGCCCCTGAGCTAATCTGGTGCCCTTTCAGCTGACCTGGGCCTCCTTACGTGATTTCATGAGCAGCTCTAAAGTCCTGAGCTGAGCTGGGCCCACAGAGGCTGATGAGGGCCCCTGAGTGGTATGGGGCTCCTGAGCTGATTAAGTGCCTCTTGACTTGATCTGGTATTCCCGAGCTGGCCGGGGACCACTGATCTGATTCTTTGTACCCGAAGCTGATCTGGTGCCCTATGGGCATCTGGTGTCCCCTGATGAACAGCTCTGGGGCTTTTGAACTGATTGGGCCCCGAGCTGGTGAGGGATCCCTGAGCTGATTTAGTGCCCTGACTTGAACTTGCCCCCTGAGCTGATCGATCTGGTGCACCTTGAGCAGATATACTGCCCCCTGAACTTAACTAATACCCCCTGAGTCGATCTGGTGCCTCCTGAGTCATCATTGTGTCTCCTGAGCCCATCTGATTCCCTCTGAGCTAGTCTGGTGCTCCATGGCTAATGCGGTGCCCTGTAAGCTGACCCGGGCCTCCTGGGTTGATTACGTGATTTCCTGAGCAGCTCCCAGGCCCTGAGCTGAGCTGGGCCCACAGGGGCTGGTGAGGGCCCCTGAGATGGTATGGGGTTCCTGAGCTGATTAAGTGCCTCCTGACTTGATCTGGTATTCCCGAGCTGATCTGGGGCCCGAGCTGGTCGGGGACCACTGATCTGATTGTTTGTCCCCGAAGCTGATCTGGTGCCCTATGGGGCGATCTGGTGTCCCCTGAGCAGCTCTGGGGCTCCTGAACTGATTGGGCCCCTAGCTTGTTAGGGATCACTGAGCTGATTTGGTGCCCCTGACTTGATCTTGCCCCCTGATCTGACTTGAGGCCCCTGAACTGATCTGGGGCCCCAAGAGCTTATCTGGGGCCCAAGAGCGGATCTGGGTTCTGAGGGTACCCTGAGCTGGTCTGGGCGCTGAGCTTGTGAGAGCCCCTAATGTTGGCTTGAGGCCCCCTGAGGTGATCTGGCGCCTTAAACTGTTCTGGGGCTTCTTGAACTGGTTTAAAGCCCTATGAGCCTATCTGTGGCCCATTGAGCTAGTCTGATGACCTCATCTATGGGGCCAATGAGCTAGTCTAGTCCCTGGGATAGATGGGGAATAAGAACACGATGGAAACTCCCCTTGTAAAACGGAGCTAACGAGGAATGAGGAATCTCTAAAATGGCTTGTCATGCCTAGGCACCCCTGGTTATATAAATTACTTATTATACTGGTGGATTCTGGGAAGTGATGATAAAAAGGCATGTGCCCCTCAGTTCAGAGGACAGTCCCCTAAACCAAGATTTCTATTAATTAATTTAAATGAAGAACTAGTTTTCACAATT
Source organism: Lepas anatifera (assembly GCA_034440635.1). Classification (NCBI taxonomy): domain Eukaryota; kingdom Metazoa; phylum Arthropoda; class Thecostraca; family Lepadidae; genus Lepas; species Lepas anatifera. The sequence continues at coordinate 41,636 of JAOTON010001050.1, read as the reverse complement.
TTCAGCCCTGTCCCACCATCCCCATCCAAACCACCCCATTCACCTCTTCTTTACTCTTAACTGGGACCGATCCTTGAAAATGTGGAACTTAATAAGCGCGTTCAAAAGGTATCTCCCAAATTATTCCGGCAGCAAAAATTATGTTCTTCCAAAGACACTATGCCACTCCTCGTCCCACGGCGATTGTGGGAGGCAAAAAACTTTATCCGCGTTCAGCCAGGGCTCACTCGTTACGACAAAACCAATGGGCATAACAAATAAATTTTCGACTCCAATATGCCTTAACTTGCACATGGTAACAGATATCACGTGCTCCGCTGATTTCTCTGATGTTAAGTACTTGCATGAGTTGACTGATTTGCCCTTAAATATATCCAAAACAGTCGTGTTTCGGCTACTTCCATGGCATTTTGATGATATTTTTCTTTTTTCGGTTTTAATAGAGTTTTCCTTCTCCGTCAATGATTTATTTGCATTTTTATTGAGCCAAAGATGCCCAAAAAATGATATAAACAAAGATATAGTAAGTTTTTTAGGTTACGTTAAAAAGTGCCCTTTTTCCCGGGGTGCCCTTCAAAGTTGGTGTGCCCCCCCATACCAAAGGTCTGGCTGCGCCCCTGCCCGTTGTTTATAAATCGAGGTCAGTATGCAGATCATAAGTTCAATATGGCGGACTTATCGATGAAAAATACGACATTTCGCCAATGCCAGCACCAGGTACGAATCCAAGTGAGGGGGGGGCGATAAGGCGATCGCCCTCGCCTTGGGCTCACCTTAAGCAATGAAAAGAAACGCCCTTCGCCACAGCCACTGCCCCCCCGCAAAGGGGCCCGGCGGCTACGACTGTACCCCAGCCCCGCAAATTGCCTTCAAAATGCCACTCAAATGTAGCGTACCCGGGTCCCTTGTAGTCCACTTAGAGCCTCTGAGTGTGCGACTGGACCTCTCAGAATTTACCCCTGACCCACTGCCGAAGCCGAGCCCCTATTCTCCGCAATTGCAGAGCATTCCCCCTGTGTTTTACCCGGGCCCCCTGTGACTGCAGCCGGGCCCCCCGCCCCGCCATTGGCGTCGCCCTAGATGTTCGAGTGGGGGGATGGTGATAAAACACTACCTACATCAGTTAGACCCTGCATATCCAATGCTATTTTCGGCCAAAAGAGCTGGCGTCCTTCTCACTTTCTCTCCAAAAGAGGGGGCCCAGTCCTTCCCCAGGTCCCAAGTGGCAACGCCCTGTGGCTATATATATATATATATATATATATATATATATATATATATATATATATATATATATATATATTCTCTTTGAGGCAATGACAGTTAAATTGTATAGCACTCGCGCCCTTGGATATTTTTCTTTGGAGTAATACAATTTAACTGTCATTGCCTCAAAGATAACATATTGCCGAACTATTCGAATACATATATACATATATATATATATATATATATATATATATATATATATAAAGCCACTTAAGGGCTACAGAGCTTCAAGTGTGGGGCAAGATCCACGGTGGGTGGGGGTAGGGCAGGGTCTGTCATAAAGGGTTTATGGCCACTAGGATTAGGCTTTTTCGATGATATTACAAGCCAAAGGTGGGGAGCCGGTCTCCTCATCTCCGACAGCAGCGGAGAGGGGTGGCGGGGTTAGCCCTATAGACCCACAGGGTAACTGTATCCGGACCAGGGGCTCCGATTTTGGGGGAAAACCGGCTTCCTGTGGGCTCCAAAACCTGCCAGGAGCCACCAGATCCCATTGCGAGGAAACAAATCTCGTTTCTTAAGGCAAAGGTATGAAAACTACATTTCAAGGGGCGCCATCGACCTTTCAGGGGGATTCGTGATCCCCCTCAAAAAAGTGTGCTGCGCCTCAAAGAAGTGATCTTCGGTGATGGGTGGTGATTGTCTGGTGTTAATGAATTATACAACAGGAAACGTTGCGAGGAGCAAAACCAGCGAATCCTATGGCATGGCGAAAGTTGTAAGCCTAAGCCATGTCTGTGCAAAGACAAACGAAATTATTGTAGTGATTGATAGTCAATTTCAATATGGTTCAAGATTAAAGTGCTAATTAGAGGTACTTAGATGATTGGAAGTGATTATAAGTACAAGTGATTTAAACTCTCCGTTGGAGTGTATGTTCATCAAAGTGTATATTAATCATTGTTATCAGAGTAAACTAATCTTAAGTGCCTAATGAGAATAAACTGGGTTATTTTTAATCCTTGTTTCTTTTCAGCAGCAATGGAATATTGAACGCGGGTTCATTCTGCACCTTGCAAAGATTTTTCTACGCCGGAAATTTCACATTTTAATCTATTTTTACTCCCCCAATTCTAGTTTACACTGTTCAGATTTGTCTGATAATCTTTTTACTCCAGTGGTGTAGGAATATTCCCTCAAAACACATGCATTTTTGCATTACACCGGTGTAAAATAGGTTGTGGAATAATGCCGGAAAGAGGAGTGGATTTTGGCACCGTAGAAAGAATCCTGAAAATGGTGTACTTTTTGTTAGTTGATATTTTCACGACCCACGGGTTGGGGTTTTATTATTCCTGTTTCATGTCATTTTGCGTTGATATCGGGTGTAAAATATTCGCCGAAAGAAGAGTGGATTTTGGCACCGTAGATAAAATCCGCTTTCTGGCGTACTTTTTTTCAGTGTTCGCGTGAAGAAAATTTCTGATCACCTGGCGCTCGTATGAAGGAAGTAAGATAATACCTGGAACACGACAATTTGTAGGAAGACGCTACGGAAGATACACATTTCCATTGAATCTTGTGATTTGATTTCTAAGCGTTCCATTCGCAGCTAGGAGCTTCAATTGCCCATAATAATTATTAATACCCGCCCCATTGTGCCTCAGTTCCACCTTCGCCCACTTCCAAATCCCAGGGCGCTGGGTGGGGAGCCGCAACTGAACAAGTTTGTATTTTTCACTCGATTCTGTGTGTTATTATTTTACTTATTTTCCCCACTCACTTTTCAAGTGGTGCCTTTTCAGCCGAATTCAATAGCCTTGGTGTTTATGAACTCATCAAAAGTATGGAACTAAAAATAATTTTCTTGAAAAATTCATTTCTATACTGTAAATAAGTGAGGGATGAAATAGGGTTTTAATTGACTGTCAAAATATTACTTGAATATTCTACTCGCCGACTATATTTCCAATATGATTTGTACACTCGGCATCGTGGCGCAAAATCAGTTTCTGGCACACTGGTGGGGGAGGGGGGTGTTTAACACGCGCATTGACGGAGGTCTGAGTGACTTTCGCATTGACAGGGGGTACCCGCCGCCCCCCTAAGATCTCGAGAACCACGCTAGATAGCGAAAAAGTAAACGGCGTTGGAGAGTACATCCAAGTCTCTACCGAAAAAATTCAACCTTTTTTCAGGTCACATTCTAGGTCACTAGAGGTCAAAACATGTCACCATAGAGACAACATGTAAATAAAGGTTTTCAGTCATTAAATCTGAGCTGGTAGAGTTAGAGCAAAACAGGTAGGCCATTGGAATCCTCGCAGCAAGCCGAATCGAATGATCTGTAATATCATCTTGCTAGGTCAAATCAGGTCAAACCTATAATTTGACCTGACTTCAGGTCAAGGTCAAATTAGGTTAAATGCATAACATTAGAGCTGCAAGGATGAGACAAACCTAACGGCGTGATAATAAAAGCTCTTGTCACCATTTATTATTGAGCTATTCTGTTAAAACCATTTTCCAGTGCATTTCAAATGGAGAGGTCATGGCTCGTACCTACTCGACTTTAGCTCATTGATATCGAAAATACCAGAATATATTTTAACGAATATGTTGGGGTCATTATGCGATACGAGTTTCAATCGGATAAGTTTACATTGTTTTGAGTTCTGACTTATGCTATCCTAAACTTTTTTGAGGTGAGGTTACCTGACCTGCACTGGTGACCTGAGCTGAGATGATCTAACTTTAAAATTTTGAATGAAGTAAAAATGACCAGGCACAAGGAACAACAAGTATGGCGGCGCTGCGCGCCGCCATTTTTATTCTATCTCCGAAAAATACATGGGGGCGGGTACCTGCCCCTGTCAATGCGCGTGTTGAACACCCCCTAGAACTCGGCTACTCGAACAAAAAAAAAA
>JAOTON010001050.1:0-32500 GCA_034440635.1 Lepas anatifera | reverse complement strand
CATCAGGGCTGCCATAAATGTTTTTCAGGTGCACTGTGAAATTGTGCCATATTAGTGGAAAAACAATATGCAATGCTCACAGACTGAGACATGTGGCAAAGTAAGCAGATGAAATTCCTTTAGAGGCCCAGGTTTCACCCAGGGTACTTTAACTACGGGTACAACCAAGTTTCCTACTAAATATAGTCCTCCCATGATGACGTCACCGCCCTTTCCTACTAAGTTCTAGAAGATTCTACTACGTTTTTGGAAGGAGCAGCTGGAACATACCAAGTTTGGGCGTATTTGGCAGCAATCTAGTATAAATTGAAATCAACTTGTTTCACCCATTTGACAGTAACCTTGATCTCAATGGTGAGCAGCGTATTTTACGTAAATCTAATGAAAAAATCATAACACTTCACAGAGTTTGTTGAATGGGCATACATTTATTTGATCAACTCAGGCCTACTTAATAGCCGAGAGAAATAAGTTTACCTTCGCTCAAGAGATCACCGGTGTTTATTGTCTTCTGCTTCAGGTGCCACCAACAGCCAATCAAAGGTCAGAAATCAACAGCCAATCAAAATCCAGATTAGTCTTACTGCAAACAGCTGTTAGTGCTTAACCTGTCCTTATTTTGACCCGCTCTGGAAAATTTGTAAAAATAATATTCTTTACTGGAGTTTTTGCAAAACGTCTGATGGTTTCACAAATAAAAATATTTTAGCTTTCTGTTCAACCATATAAGTTGTGTTGATACAGTTCTAAAATAGGTTATTTAGAGCTTCGAAAAAGTGCAATTTCTCCAATGCCCTGCATAGTAACTGTTGTGCCTCTCCAGCCATGATGACGTAATGCTGCCAAACAACTTGAACGGGGTCTGGGTTTCACCCACAAGTAATACAAGGCCACTGAAGGTGAAGGCACAGCAGCCTGGGTGTGAGAAGGGCAACACAGTAAAATCATGAAGTTGTCAAGTATGGTTATGGTTTAATTTTATGTTTTTCTTATCATACATTTTCATAACATATTTCCTTTCCTTCTTAAAAAATTGTTTTTGCAAATCAAAGCCATATACGTTTTCTTTCTGACAGTGCTGCATGCACCCCTTCTGTGACCTATGGTTCGGTGAGGTCTAGAACAGCATTCAAGGAGAATGGACTACATTGTCAAAATAAAATAAAAAAACAATCTAAGAACAAGACAGGTCTGAAAATCCGGTAACAGCCTTTTTCCACTTTCATATGGCAAAACAGAATGTACCAGTGTGCAAAGTAGGGCACTTTCGACGAGATCTCGTAGGTGCGAGTGCCCTTGGAGACAGGAGCGAGTGGTGCGAATTTTATCAACCTGGTGTGAATTTGCGAGACTGGTGCAAGGGAGGCGACACTGAAAACAAAAAATAATGACTGAATGGTTATAAAGACACAGGAGGGGGCCTTATAAAAAATCCTTAACAAACCAACTAATGAGAGGTAGCATTGTTTCGTGTGGGTAGGAGTGGGTTAGTTTTTCTCCCTGGTATATGGCAGATTGGTGTGAGTTTTTTGTAGCTGGCGGTGCTAATTTTTGCAAGGATTTTAGATGGCTGGTGTGAATCATCTGGCCTGCTGCCATACTTTGCAGACTGGAGAATGTATGTCCTCTTTTCTAACAATAAGTGATTTCATTAAAATAACCATTTTTATAACCACTTTAATCCCAAATCTTGATAATAGAAACACTCTAAAGGCCCATTCAGAGTTTCTACATGGAAAAATTGTGTGCAGTACAAGAAGCACTCATGCAAAAACAGGATGACAATGTTGTTACAGCGGCTATGTTTATTCAGTAGTGGGAAGATAATGCATATGCCTTATGAAAAAATAATTGAGTTGAAGTTTCACTACTATTATCTACATTTTTCAATTTAATTCATGACCCCACGCTTGCTTACTTCCATACATGTATTGCGACAGCACACACGATAAAAACACTACAACGGTAAAAAACGAATAGTACAATGGGTGCGCACCCTAAAATCCTAAGGCCGGCCGGCATGATTACGCTGGGCAATATTATAAGACGCATAAGTAACAGTATAAGACAGCGAAAAATACAGCGCAACATAACCGCCGGGCCGGAGCCCGACCGCAGAGAAGTACGCCGCGCCGCCACAACAGGCGACGATACCCCGCGCAGCGGCAGCCGCGGCGGGCGGCGGGAGGCGCCCAGCCGAGAGAGCGGCGGGAGGCCACCCCACCACGGCGACCGAAGACCCGCAGCCGCAGAGCGGCCGCCCGGACGCCGGGATGAGTCCGCAGAGCGGCCGCCACGGCGGACGGCGGGACGCCGCTAGGGCGCGGCGACCGAAGCCAGGAAGCCGCAGGCGGACGCCGCGCCGGACGGCGAGAGGCCGCCCGGGCGCAGCAATCGCCGGGGCGCAGCCGTCGAGTGGCCGCCGCGGTGGGCGGCGGGAGGCCACCCCACCACGGCAACCGAAGACACGCAGCCGCAGAGATGACACCGCGCCGGACGGCGAGAGGCCGCCCGGGCGCAGCGATCATCGGGGCGCAGCCGCAGAGTACTATAGAATAGACCAGAATAGACATTGAGGCTGAGCAATGCACCAGCTGAACAGGTTATACAATATCATGGCCAACTCAAAGACATGAGGCTTATTGCCAGCGATTGCAACAGCACATACTCACAAACTTACGAGGATTTTCCTTGCAGCTTGCTCATTCCCACGGTTCTTACAGATAGCTCATTCCATTGTTCAAAATCGTGCAACAGACGAACAACTCACGTTCTTACGATAGAGGACATAAAAAGTAGATTATTAACAAAGTCGATTCATAAAACGTCTGAATTCGAATAAAATATTAATCACTGCTTCAACATGACCCAGAGTGGCGTCGAAAAATGAAATACATAAAATGTTAAAAATAACTCAAGACACTGACACCCCGCGCAACAAGCGCGCTACAACACTGATGAAAACATTGAAAGTGGCGCGCCACATTTCTTATCTGGACGCAGAGGAACCAGATGCCAAATCAGCGAGCTCCTTCAGATCAGAGACGTGGTGTCCCTCTAAACATGACAACCCGCGACCACCACGCCGACTCGAGCTCACCAGCCCCGCGAATCGAAGTGAGCAAGTGACACATTTTTCACTGAATGTGGGGATGGACTCAGACCTGGCGATGGTCAGGAGTGTGGGAATGTTAAGCCGGAACTTAGAAACCATTTCGAATAGCGTTGCCGAGGCAGCAAACTAACACCAAACTCAGGAACCGTCACGCAGTCCCGCGCTAACCAAGAATGGAGGATGTAAAAAGTCTGTCAAGCGCCCCATTTTGGGAGGGAGCATCCCCGGTTCACAACATGGCGGGACACGTCTTCCCTGACCCCCTCTGATGCATATGCCACCCACAAAGCGGGGAGCATCCGGAAAGTGCGAGACACCAAGAGGGGAAATACACACATCCACCGCAAAACCACTACATTTTTTCGGAAAGACTTTTTTAAGACTTGTCCCGTTTTTAATCCCTTTAAAGCGGTCTTATCTGGTCTCGGGAGGAGAGGATCAGTGGCGGATCTAGCCGGTTGGTTTGGGAGGGGCAAACCAAAGTCTAAAAAACGTCGCACAGTCAAAAATTGTTACAATATGCCTTTTCGGTAGGATTTTGAGAACTGGAGACGAAAAGCAAAACAAAAAAAACGCCACGGGGTGAAAAATATGGACTCAAGATACTTTTTCCCATCCAAGCCCCAATATTTACACTGAACTTCACTAATTCTGTTTGAAGTTGAGAGTTGAAGCACCAAAATCTTGCTTACAAGCTAAAAAGGAGTCGGGGGAAAAAGGAGGTTGGTCGCTTTGGGGGGGGCAAAAACATAGTTTTGCCCCGAGCTTTTCCGTTAGGGGGGGCAATTGCCTTTTGCCCCCCCCTGGATCCGCCACTGGAGAGGATACCATCTCCTTCTATACTCGCTTTGCAAGTGCATGGACCTGGGAACATTTCTAGATGAAAAAATGCAAGAAAAAATGCAAGATGCACGGAGTCTTTCTCGTAGGCAGTAGCGCACCCAAAAGGGGGGGCAGCGGGCCCAAGCCCCCCCACCAAAGGCGCCCGAAATGAGTTTTGGCAATCATTGATCGCCGCAGTCGCCGATCGAGGGCAGAAATGAGCACTGATCTGGCCTTTAACCAGTTCTACGCTCACCTTGCCGCCCCTGCCCATAGCGTGCCGTCCCAATTTAACCCTCGCCCCACCGGGGGGCCATCGATGGCCCCCTAAGGTTTTTCCGGGATAGCAGAAAAACGACGAGGCGCAGCACCGCGGTTGAGGGCTCTACCTCTCACTGCATCATTTTCCCATCATTCCTGAAATTTTTTACCCCGGGTCACCCAAGGTCAGGTCACCAGACGAGGTCAACCAAGGTCACCTCACTTCACTTTAGAGCTCTGTAAGAGCTACATTTCAAAGTCGATCGATTTGAAACTTCCTACACTTCATGACCCCTCCAGGGTCTACAAGGTGTATATCCGGGATTTTTCGATTTCGTGCCCTGAGGTCAGGTCACGAGGCGACCTCTCCCATTGGAAAAGCATGGGGAAAAGCTATTTCATGATATAAAAGCCACAAAAATGATTGCAAATGCTCAGACTGCTCAGAACAACGTTTTTGGACACCCTTTCACGGATCCCAGGGGTCATATTTGCCCTTTGACTTTTCCAAGGTCATCCAAGGTCACCGGAGGTCAAAAACAGTATTTTGACAATAACTTTTGACCTAATTGAGCTAGAGCGGTGAAACAAACACCATCGTGTTTGTCTTGTCACTGGCTTTCATTTGATATACGGCAAGGTCACTTTTTGACCTTTCGTGACCTCAGGTCATATTAGGTCACGAGGTGACCTCTGGCGGTCAAACCACTGGCGGGAGGTCTTTACGTTCCACATAGCGGAAAAAGTACAGGCAATTTGCTATCAAATGTACTTTACCAGGCCTCAATAGCTCTAATGACATAAGAGTTATGCCCAGTTTGCTTAATCATTGCATATTTGAGTGAAAATAGCCGATCTTGACCTAATTTGACCTCTGGAGGTCAAACCATTGACCTGAGCACTAAAACATGCGAAGTAATTTCTTACTGAATTCACGCGAGCTTTCTATTGCATTTTGCAGATTTGCGCTAACGCCCATATTTTCGGAGTTAGAGGGGGGCCATCGATGGCCCCCCCGGTGGGGCGAAGGTGGCGCCGGACCCCCGGTGGGGCGCGGGTTAATTTTGTCATTGGAACGTTAATTTCATTTTTTGACCTGAGTATGCATCTTGATGCCTTATCTTAATTTTATGACTTTATTACTGTAGCCTCTCTTTGTTTATTTTCTTCCATTTACATGCTTACATGATTCCTTGGATACTGGCTATTGAATTATTTTTCCATGTATTGAATTACAAGGTACGATTAACATCATATATTACCCGATTGGGACAAAACAAACAAACGCCATTACACCCAGACTTGCTGTAATGCTGTGTGGTATTACATGGATGCTCCTACTAATTAATGCCAATGCTTAACGTGCTGAACATATCTCTGGACATAGGATATATTGAGGGTGAGAATTTGGAATTGTATTTATATACTTATCAAGAATAGGAAAGGTGGCCGGATAATGATGAGAAAATCCCGTTAGCACCAGTATATATGCATTACGTTAAAGTTATTAAGCCCAGTAAACGCCTTAACAACTCGATGTTGGGCGATGTGCAGTGGTAAAATTCTCAATGCGTAAAAATTAATATCGTTAGTAGCGTAATCAGCCTTCGTGCTTACCTTTCTACACTAGAGTTCTTCTGGATATAATTGTTAGCTTTTGTACTGTCATTCGCATGCTTCCAGCCTTTGTGTGGTGAATGCCTCACTACTATAAGCTGAACATAATTTTGTTATCTTGGATATGTTTCTTCTTCGTATCCTATAGAAGTAATGTGTAAGAAATTTTAGCGACACTTTGGATTTTGAAGCAAGGACGTGTAGCGGCACCCAGGCGCTACCCTCAGCCACCTCAGCTGCCACCGACCGGCGGCGGCGCAGGGCAACCGTTACGTCCCAGAATAGTTGTCGCCGTCGCACTGCACCGCACGCATAGCCTCAGGCAACAGCCGCGGCCGCTCATCGGCGGCTGGTGTCGTCCACCGCCGGGCCGAAGCTGCTGTCATGAGGACCCGAGAGTGGTGCTTGCCGCTGTCACTAGATGGCAGCACGGCAGTTCCAGGCCGGGGCGGCCGATACGCCGCTAGGTGGCCAGGCATAACGGGAGATCCGGCAGCGCCACCGGCCGAGGACGGACTAAAAGCGGCGGTGCAGCGAAAAACGGGGGACTTCTCAAGCGGGCGACTTCGCCAGCTGGAGGACTCGGCGCAGCAGCTTTGGACCGGCAGCCTAGGCCGCCGGCAGCCAAGACTCGTTCTTTTCAGTGCACTTGGTGCTAGATTTTGGCAAAATGTGAGTGTCAAGTGAAATGTGCGATGCGTGAATGTGTGAAGTGAGAGTGTAAGTATGGTTGGAATCTTATTTAAATGAATGATACTATGATACAAAACTTAATACTATGTCCAGCTATGCCATTTTGGACTGTTATTTGGACCTGTTATTCAACTGTTAGCTTTTTGATGCGCTTTTAATATCACTCATTGCTGTTGAAGTAAATTATTTAATACATCCTTTGATATGTCTTCTTCTCAAATGCGGTTTTTCTTTTATCAGTCAGGAAAACGTAGACCCGGCAAAGGAGAAAGAGGGAAAAGCAACGAAGAGAGTACCAACGTAATGTATACGCAGCACTGATTATACTTCGTCATCGTTTCTAACACAGATTTCAGCATCAAATAACATCGAGTAAAACAGGCTCATTTCGGTATAAGAGTAGAACGCATTGCTCCAATGAAGAGTTTAGTACCTCGGCCATGAAAACCCCTGACAACGCAGAAATTAGTAGAGGGGAAAAGTTTTCACATCTTGGTGTCAGAAGTGGGATGGAATCAAATCCAAATTTCCGAATCCTGACCGAAAAATCAGGCAAACTCAGGTGCCTAACGTCAGCACACAGCCCCGTTGTGACTGGTGTGAGTGATTGGAAATGTGAAGGAGTGAAAATGATGAATGTGTGGAAAGTTTTATTACTCCAAAGCTTTTAAAGTTTTGATTATTGTCCCAGGTAACATGTTTTTGGCCTCTCCGTCGGCTGATGAAATTCATATTAACGTTTCATTTCATTCGTTAATCAGAATTGAAGTTGATTCTGCGTCAGCACAAAGCTCATAACTTATGTGTTCGCATGAGAGGAGCCCCGTTCTCTATAACTAACAGACAATAAGCCCTTTGTCAAGGTTTATTTTATCACTGAAAACATTTTATGACGTTAACGGTGTTTGAATTTAAGTTTGCTTTACCAGTAACGGGTAATAAATTCGGAAGGTGTGTTATTGGATGGGTGGATAAGAAGGGTGAATGGGTGAATGAGAGAGATGTTCCCCGACAAACTAATGATGTCCCCTTTGCAGGTAATTACACCAAAGGTAAAATACGTTTAAGCATGATTTTCAGGCCTTGGAACGACCTTTTGTTTGGTTTTAAACCATAATTAGAGCGTCAAATAAGCATTTGCGACACGCCTAAATTTGACTAGTATTTGTGTGACGAACAAATTCAGATTTGAATAGCATTTATGGCAAGATTGGTAGATAAGATTTACAAGTACGATTGGCTTGTGAGGTAGCCTTAACCCTCGCCCCACCGGGGGCATCGATGGCCCCCTAAGGTTTTCGGGATAGCAGAAAAACGACGAGGCGCAGCACCGCGGTTGAGGGCTCTACCTCTCACTGCATCATTTTCCCATCATCCCTGAAATTTTTACCCCGGGTCACCCAAGGTCAGGTCACCAGACGAGGTCAACCAAGGTCACCTCACTTCACGTTTAGAGCTCTGTAAGAGCTACATTTCAAAGTCGATCGATTTGAAACTTCCTACACTTAATGACCCCTCCAGGGTCTACAAGGTGTATATCCGGGATTTTTCGATTTCGTGCCCTGAGGTCAGGTCACGAGGCGACCTCTCCCATTGGAAAAGCATGGGGAAAATCTATTTCATGATATAAAAGCCACAAAAATGATTACAAATACTCAGACTGCTCAGAACAACGTTTTTGGACACCCTTTCACGGATCCCAGAGGTCATATTTGCCCTTTGACTTTTCCAAGGTCATGCAAGGTCACCAGAGGTCAAAAACAGTATTTTGACAATAACGTTTGACCTAATTGAGCTAGAGCGGTAAAACAAACACCATCGTGTTTGTCTTGTCACTAGCTTTCATTTGATATACGGCAAGGTCACTTTTTGACCTTTCGTGACCTCAGGTCATATTAGGTCACGAGGTGACCTCTGGCGGTCAAACCACTGGCGGGAGGTCTTTACGTTCCACATAGCGGAAAAAGTACTGGCAATTTGCTATCAAATGTACTTTACCAGGTCTCAATAGCTCTAATGGCATAAGAGTTATGCCCAGTTTGCTTAATCATTGCATATTTGAGTGAAAATAGCCGATCTTGACCTAATTTGGCCTCTGGAGGTCAAACCATTGACCTGAGCACTAAAACATGCGAAGTAATTTCTTACTGAATTCACGCGAGCTTTCTATTGCACTTTGCAGATTTGCGCTAACGCCCATATTTTCGGAGTTAGAGGGGGGCCATCGATGGCCCCCCGGTGGGGCGAAGGTGGCGCCGGACCCCGGTGGGGCGCGGGTTAACGTTGATTCATGCTAGTAGCGTTGATATATTTTTCTGGTACGTCTCTTGAAGGAGAAGTGGTCTTTCGTTCTCTATAGAGAGCTTAATTGAGTTTTACCACAAGTCAGTTAACATTGTAATAATTTTGTTTTTTAAAGTGGCTTATTTTGCTCAATTTTCCGGGAGAGGAGTCTTTTACCGAAGTTTCATTCAATGTTAGTCGATGTTTCGTTCTCGTCAATAACAACTTTTCTGTGTTTAACAGTCATCGGATTAAATGTTTTTTTTTAGGAGGGATTAAAAGTCGATAAAGCTTTGGAAGGCGCATGATTTAATGAGCAGAGAATGTAGAGTGAATGCGTAAGAATAAAGGAAGTGATAACATGTATTCCCTCTTTCAGCCTTAGGGATTGAACCGGCTCTAGTTCTTATTTTGCCTGAATTGTTATTCTTTCAAGTTGTGAATGTAACCGCTTCCTTCTAAAGTAAGGTCTGTTTTCCATCAGCATAAGTTTCCGTATTGCCACTATTACTATTTTATACCATCTTAGCGAAGCTATTGCTTTCTGTATCGAATGAAGTTTAGTTTAAGTATCTTTGAATAGCGAGTTTTCTTGGATTTATATGCAAGCAAGAGTCCATAAACGTCTTAACCTTGTGGCAAGTAAGAGACCACAAAATAATTCGGATCATAGTTTTGGAACATCATGGCAAGCAAGGGTCCATGAAGTTCCTAACTACTGTGGCAAGTAAGAGACCACAAAATGATTAAAATTATAGCTTGGGGAATACCATGGCAAGCAAGAGTTCATGATATTCATAATTATTGTGGCAAGTAAGAAACCACAAAATAATTCGGATCATAGTTTTGGAACATCATGGTAAGCAAGGGTCCATGAAGTTCCTAACTACTGTGGCAAGTAAGAGACCACAAAATGATTCAAATTATAGCTTGGGGAATACCATGGCAAGCAAGAGTTCATAATATTCATAATTATTGTGGCAAGTAAGAGACCACAAAATAATTCGGATCATAGTTTTGGAACATCATGGCAAGCAAGGGTCCATGAAGTTCCTAACTACTGTGGCAAGTAAGAGAGCACAAAATGATTAAAATTATAGCTTGGGGAATACTATGGCAAGCAAGAGTTCATGATATTCATAATTATTGTGGCAAGTAAGAGACCACAAAATAATTCGGATCATAGTTTTGGAACATCATGGCAAGCAAGGGTCCATGAAGTTCCTAACTACTGTGGCAAGTAAGAGACCACAAAATGATTAAAATTATAGCTTGGGGAATACCATGGCAAGCAAGAGTTCATGATATTCATAATTATTGTGGCAAGTAAGAAACCACAAAATAATTCGGATCATAGTTTTGGAACATCATGGTAAGTAAGGGTCCATGAAGTTCCTAACTACTGTGGCAAGTAAGAGACCACAAAATGATTAAAATTATAGCTTGGGGAATACTATGGCAAGCAAGAGTTCATGATATTCATAATTATTGTGGCAAGTAAGAGACCACAAAATAATTAAAGTTATAGCTTTGGGAACGACATGGCAAGCAAGAGTCCATGAAATTCCTAACTAGTGTGGCAAGCAAGTGTACACAAAATGTTTCAATTAGCAGTTTTGGAACAACATGTCAGCCGCTACGTGTATCTACACGGCGGCTGGCGTGTGCCCGAGGTCGGAGGCCCCGGACTCGGACTGGAGCCGCTGGTGACGGTGCGCCTGCTCACTGATCACTGGTGGGAGGTGGGCCCTCTGCTGGCTGTGTAGCTACTTCAGAGAATCCGTCCTTGGCGGTGTCTCAGTCTGCCATGTCACCTCTTCAATCGGCCCGGATTTAATTCTCGAACATTTGTCTCATTGTTTGCTTCATATAACGTTTTTGTCTATGATTTCGGTATACTTTTTGTTGTCTTTGTTCTGCCGCATATGTGGGCCTTAAACTTTAAAACATAAACTTAAGACACAGACTCTCAACTAGGATATTTTCTCAGCAACCACTCTCATGTCTCTTTGATTACTTTTATTTGATCATATTTTTTGTTTTGTCTATTTGCCTCTTGTTAGGTTCTCGCTCTATGGCAATCTGAGTTTTGGCAATCTGTGCATGTTTTGTTTTGTTTTCTAAACCTGCTTTTGTTTTTGCCTTACTTTGTTTGTCTGTTTTTGCCTTCTAGGAAAGTTCTTGCTCTGCAGAGCTTGTTTTGTTCTAAATTGGATTTGTTATTTCTATTATTTTTGCCTTCAATAATGCATGTACTTGCATTATTATGATCATCTAGCTGTATTACTTGTTTCAAGCAGTATGCACTATTCTTTCTTTTTGTTTTGTATCACATTATTTGCATTGTATTGTGTGTTATCTCTTATGTTTGCTGCGCTTGGTTTTGTTTTTGTTGTTGTTTTTTGCTTTTATTTGCTCTCAACTGCCATTATTCCTCTTTGATGAAGTTTGTGTTCTTATGCCTGCTCTTTTTTCCCTCGTTTCTTGTCTTTATCTTGAGAAAATCAATAAAAAAATATGATGATGATGATGATGATGAAGATTCCGTGAAATAGTTAATACTTCTGTGGCAAGCAAGAGACCACAATACGCCTCGAATTGTAGTATGCATTTTAAGAGAGAGAGAGAGAGAGAGAGAGAGAGAGAGAGAGAGAGAGAGAGAGAGAGAGAGAGAGAGAGAGAGAGAGAGAGAGAGAGAGAGAGAGAGAGAGATAGACCTTTGTCTGATGAGGCAGTACAAAATGTGCTAGACTCTGTGTGCTGTGACGGTTGCGTTACAGCAGGGATGATCACTTGCGCGTAGATCGGCGAGTGAAAGTAACCGGTCGACGACCTTACCAGGAGGCAGCGGACACCGCCCCTGACTGTGATTGAGACGTCGGAGGGGATAGCGCGCACAGCCAGCTTACGGAGGCTTCAACGCATGCGTCTAACCTTGCAGGCACAACAGTCCGGCCACCGTCTCAAGAGATTAAGTATCCCCCCCAAAAAAAAAAAGACATCATATGTTCTTCTTCATGCATTAGCAGTGATACATGTTTGCCGAGCTTGTTTTCTTAACATGTTGCGATACTTTTATGCCAGATGGGTAAATATTTCCGGATTTAAGTTTCATGTAATTGTATGCTTTGTTTCGGATTGCTGTTTTAGCATGTTTTGAGATATGTGTGGTCCTTCAAAATAATATATTGCGAAGCAAGCACTTGCAATCCAGAAAGAGGCCGATATGAATGACAACAGAGAGTTTGAAGTGAGGTATATGTTAACCTCGTTAAATTTTTAAGCGATCCCCTCCATCTGTTGGTGGCAACAGATAAAGTTCGTGAAGTTAATGTGTGCATACCCGCATATGAACTGGCAAAGCTACGGAGTGAGCGGTCCCAATTCCCCTTCTCGAATGGTTCCTATGACTTTCCTTAGAACGGCCCTGGATTATTTTCAGCTCACGGAGTCTCCATGTAATCCTTGCTCACACCTCAAATGCTACCGTGGGCTGTATTTGCTTACCCAGTTGGCCAAAGACCGATAAAGAACGCCAGTTGCTTTCAACAATCTCCACACAACTTAGTTGCTCTAAATGTGCTCTGGGAGACAACACTGCTGTTTTCCGTTGGCTCGTTCCTCCTACACTGAAACACCAGGTGGGGTGTGTAATGTTACTGGCAGAATTACATAGGAATGCTCCTAGGTCACATGCTTTTGGCACCTGGGCGACAGGGGGTTGCCGGACGGGTGACGCAGGTCACATACGGTGTACAGGGGACACTCTTGGGGTCTTGGGTAGAAACTAGGTGTGCTTTCACCCAAGAGGCAGACAATTACGGCTCCTGCCATACCCACGCAGGTGTGTGAGGGTATCCCAAGTCGCGAGTGGTCCCCAGGTCTTGGCCTTGGAGAGGTTTTTGACCGGAGGGTGTGTGAGAAAGAGGTGACAAAGTGGTCACAAGTGGCAAGGAGAGTGTCATGATAACTCCTCTGCACCCGAAAAAGGGACAGAACGGGGTTATCAACAATTTTGCTGGATATCATCTGCTAACGCGATCACATCTTAAGCTCAGCAGAGATCTCTGTGCAAAACATAATGACGAGAGCTTTTTCTGTGTCTTTTCTGGCTGGTACCATTATTCGCTCCCATCAAATGTAAAGTCGTTGGCTGTGGCGACCTTGGAGATGCTTTGTCCCGTCATACCAAAGTATGTTTAAGCTTTTAAGTTCGGTGGAGAGTATTACATATTTTGGTGGTCTACAAAAATATCCTTGTCATTCCTATCGTTTGGCAAACTCCAGTGGTGGATTCAGTTCCAATGATGGTATGCAGTCTGTTAAGAAGTACGAGTTCAATTTTCCCATCTGTTGTTAACGATCGGCTTTGTTTGCTTTTGTTTTGTTAGTCGCCCAACTTAATGTGTATCATGACAGTAGTTGTATCAATAAGTATAAGGTGTTTAGGGTGCTTGGTGCTGTTGGTTTACCGGCAAACTCTTGAATTAAGCAATGCAGCAGTTTTTTTTGTTTACAGAATTATATAGTTTCGATAGGGCTTTGATGGCCAGGTAATATAGACGTGTGTAAAAGTTTGGTAAACTACGTTGCATATCACTGTTAATCTTTGTCGAAGAACCAATGATGCATGCACTGTCGACTCGAACATAAGTAACGCAAAAACCTCATGTACCGAGAGCCCCCGATGGCCGGAATCCTTTCCATCAATATAAAGATGGGAAGGATATGTAAGAAATTTTAGCGACACTTTGGATTTTGAAGCAAGGACGTGTAGCGGCACCCAGGCGCTACCCTCAGCCACCTCAGCTGCCACCGACCGGCGGCGGCGCAGGGCAACCGTTACGTCCCAGAATAGTTGTTGCCGTCGCACTGCACCGCACGCATAGCCTCAGGCAACAGCCGCGGCCGCTCATCGGCGGCTGGTGTCGTCCACCGCCGGGCCGAAGCTGCTGTCATGAGGACCCGAGAGTGGTGCTTGCCGCTGTCACTAGATGGCAGCACGGCAGTTCCAGGCCGGGGCGGCCGATACGCCGCTAGGTGGCCAGGCATAACGGGAGATCCGGCAGCGCCACCGGCCGAGGACGGACTAAAAGCGGCGGTGCAGCGAAAAACGGGGGACTTCTCAAGCGGGCGACTTCGCCAGCTGGAGGACTCGGCGCAGCAGCTTTGGACCGGCAGCCTAGGCCGCCGGCAGCCAAGACTCGTTCTTTTCAGTGCACTTGGTGCTAGATTTTGGCAAAATGTGAGTGTCAAGTGAAATGTGCGATGCGTGAATGTGTGAAGTGAGAGTGTAAGTATGGTTGGAATAAGTGTAAGTAGGGGAAAGTGGGGGGGTCACGGACACCGTAACGATGGTGTGAGTTTTCGATGACTTAATGAGCTTGTTTCGTTCCTATTTTTGCTGTAGAGATATCTCAGACATTTATCTACCACTGTGCAAGCAGCTATGTGTCTGGCATTATCATATTAAAATTGGCGTAAAATTTAGAAAAAAGTAGCAAAAGTCCGTGTTGCCCCACCTAGTGGGGTAACATGGTCACCCCATGGGGAAAGATGGACAAGATGAACAAAGTGATCGAACCAGGCCTTGAACATTTCCATCTGCATTCACCCACTAGGCGACTGTCGTCCGCCGCGGTAAAGCGGGCATTTTCTTACTTTTCCGTCAAAGGGTCAAAGGAGGTCATGCCTTTTCTGATTTTTTATGAGGGAGGATTAAAGTATCAAGTGCTGTCGTAGAACTGAGCATAGGTGGATCCAGGATCGCCGATCAGGGGGCAGGGCACCCTGTCGAGGGGGGCATCCGGGCCAGGGGGCGGGCGCGCACCCAAAGGGGATATGCGGGCCCGGCCGCCCCAAACGCGTTGGCTCCAAAGTGCCGGCCCCATCCATGTGGGGCGCCGAAGGCGCCCATCGAGGAGAAGGATGAGCCTTCACCTGACTTTTAGAGGCAGTGCTACGCTGACTGCCGTCCCTGTACCCAACATGCCGCCCCCCTACACTGACTTTGCTGCCCCTGCACCCAACACACCGCCCCCTAAAACAACTTACTATAGGTCTGTAGAACAAACAATTCACCGCTTTCACCCCCCCCAGGATGCGAAAATTGGCCGCCCTTTGGGTGAACAAGTGCGCCCCCTGAGGCAAAATGGCGCCCCCTCCACCGGCCTGCTGCCCCCTCTTGTCAGCCGCCCCCCAAATGAAAAATCCTGGGTGCGCGCCTGCCAGGGGTGCCACTTTTGGAACGCAAAACCGATCAGGTGGGCGCCAAATCCTCTCGCAGGGCTAAGAGCGCCCCTCCGCCGCTCCTGAGGGGAGGGTTTGGAAGCGACACTGTAGGGGGCCCATCAATCTCCCAAGGGGGCACCGTGACCATTTCAGGGGGCGCTCCGAGTCGAGGGTTACACCTGACCCTGGATGACCGCCAAATTTAATTATTTGTTCTCCAGCATTTCGGGCTCTATGTCTCCACCCCCCCTTAACCATCAGCCAAATTCACTTCCACTCAGGTGTATCGCTGGACCCCAAAACCCTTGATAAATGTATTTATTTAAGCTTATATTATATAAAATTAAATATACTCTTGTGCGGGTTAACATGGATACCATGTCCATCTTGCCCCACACGTGGTGTCCGTCTTACCCCACTATGCTCTTCCTAAACAAACTTGGACATGAATCGGACGCCATTTTGATTACACAGTCAGCGCCTGCGGTGAACAAAATGTAACAGCTTGAAGAGCCATATCACGTAATACCAACAAAGTATCTATAGAAACATCCATGCAATGGCCTTACGAATTCGATTGTGAAAATAACACATGAGTTGCAGTTTTTACTTTTTTGAAAATTGTATAAAACCTAGAGAGCTCACCGTACCCAACGTTGCTCTGCGACCGACGCGCGATAAAAGGAAGCGTATTACACGCTTTTCCCGGTTGCAGCGCTGTCAGTTCGTCCCAAACAGGGGGTGTCCATCTTACCCACGGTGTCCATGACCCCCCACTTTCCCCTATGTTGTTTAGTGGCAGCCAAGCAGCGGAGCAGGTCGGACGCTCCGCACCCGGCTCCGTGCGGGTCGAGGTCAAGTGAAGGTCAGAGTATCAGAACCATGTCTGTCCAGTGAACGGGGCGTACGGACTGGCCCGGAACGCGGAAAAGTTTCAGTGGAAACAAGTGATAGCGAGATACGAAACAATCAGACATTATTTCAGTGAGCTTGAACTTCGTGCTTTGTGAGATCAAGTGCGACAAACGAAAGATGGTGTCAGAAACTGAGGACTCGGTGCATACCGCCGACGCCGAAACTTCAGGTGAGGAATTTCTTACTGCGAGTGAGAATGCAGCGAAAGCTAAAAAACAATTATCGGTGCTCGAGCTGATGCGACGCGGTGAAGCTCGTAAAAGTAAACGAAATGCCCCCGGTGAGTGTTTCAACTCCCCGCCAGAGGATACGCCGGGGGCAAAGCGTAGGTCCGTGAGACCCCCTACCACAACGCCAGTTGAGCTACATCCTGAGTGTATGAGAACAATAGAAAAGATAATGGAGACCGCAACAGCAAAAGTGATCTTGGCTTTCAATGAAAAGTTTGAGGGTCTCAAAAAACGCTTAGAGATAGTTGAAGCCGAGAACTTTACAAAGGAAGAGGAAATCTCGAGGCTGAAAAACTCACTAGCGGCTAGTGAGGAGCGAATTGATGATTTGCAAAACCAAATTGAGTCTATTGATGCCAATCGAAGACTCGAGTGCCTCATCCTCTCATGCCGGGATTTCGAGCAACGGGAAACGGACGAAAAGTGGGAAGTGCGCGCCGCCGACGCGCTCAACAAACGAGTCCCAGAACTGCAGTTGGACCCAGCTGAACTCAGTGCAGCACACCGTCTGCCGAGTGACGACAAACTGATTCTCAAATTTGTGAGAAGAGGTGTCCGGAACAGAGTCTTCGATTGCCGTTTTGCACTGGCAAAAGTAACGAAGTCAGGAAAATCTAGTGCGGCAGAAGGCGATCATAGTGGCCGACATCTGTCACCTCTGTTTATTACAGTGTCTAACTCCGAGAAACCGAGCCCTTTATGACGAGCTACTCCGTGCGCGGCGGCAGGAAAATGGTGGTCTAGTAGCATCAGTGTTTAGCCGCAACGGAGTTGTCATGTGCAGGAAGGAGAGCAGAGGCGAAAACATTCGAGTGCACTGCGAAGAAGATCTCCGCAAGATCCTACACGGAAAACGCATTCCTCCTCCGCCGTCCTGGGCGGGCGGCCGTCGTGGACGACACCGCGCCGGTTACGGCGGAGCGACAGAGAACGGGAGCGCGCAAAACACCTCAAGACAACGAAACCGACTAGGTGGAGATGCCTCGTCGATGACGAAGCAACCTGATGCCTCTGCCGAGGCAGCATCAGTATCGGTGCTGCCGAGCCGGCTGGGCGTGATGGGCCCGACGGCGGCGACCTAGAGTAAGCACACGACCCGACCGAGCGGCGTCGGAGGCGCCTACAGGACGCCTGTGGACGGAGTCAGTGATGGTTCCCTTAGAAATGGTGAGAAAAAGCCACTGTTTTTTTTTAAAGTGTATATGAGTCAATAAAAATAATAACTCCCCATCGTTCCCGATCGCGACAATTATTGATAGGGACTCTTCGCGTAATAGCGGAAGTGAAAGAAAGGGTGATAATGAATTGTTATTCTCAGTCTTCCCCAGGATTTAAATAACTTTTACTGATGATAATTCTTCACGATTGTGATAGTCAACTAATGGATCTCTTTGAGTATAGCAGCAGATCTAGTTGTACTCTACAACGCATGAGTGACAGACTCGATTCACTTACTCTGCATAGTCTGTGCGAGATAGGTGTTCTCAGTGTCAAGCTTACCGGTGACCCGGGACGCCGTCGCTGGCGGGGCCGCGCGGCCCGGTGGCGGTGAGGCACCTCAGTGGCGGTGGCAGCGGCGACTGCGGGCTGCGTGGCTCTGTGGGGCGCTGGAGGTGTTGCGGGCCGCCGGCTACCTTCGAATTGGTATAGGTGTCATAGTGGAGCGCTTCCACTTGTTGTCTGATGCTCGGTTGTTGACGGCCGGCGATCTGTATCGTGGCCGGGCCTGCCGGCCGCGCGGCCCGGCCGATTCCAGCACTGCGGCGTCTCGACGGGCTGCGCGGCCTGTTGCGGTGGGGCCGGGCAGGCATCTCCAATAGTGGCAGGTACGTTTTCTTGATCCGTTCACGATACGCACATATGTATTAAGATGACAAGCACTTCTTGGTTGGATTCATGTTTACTGACCGCCATTCCTGCAAATCACCTGTGCCTTTGATACAGCGGTCGACGGACCGCGTCTTTTGGTCCTGGCTTCCATTGTCAAACTTTCCAGGGTAATTTGTTCCGGCAGAGACCGCAGCTACTGTGAACATGTTTGTTGATGTCCACCGAATCTTGGTCTGATAGGTGGGCTTGTTAGACTTTTGCTTGACGAGTTTCTAGATTATGCTCTAATATGCCATGTCACGATTATGTTCCAATATGTCAGCGGCTTTTCTGATATATTCTTCGGTTAGTGATATATTTTTGTTATTTTTGTTGTGCTTCTGATATATCAGCATATCATTAACGTAAAGCGCCTGCGGGAAGCAGAAAGCTACAGTAGATAGCCTCCAAAATACGACATAGTTATCTGATAGCAAGCTAAGCGGAAGGCGTTAGATGCGCTCATGTACTGTTATTACGCGTCCGGGTACAGTTCGTGCCGTTTGTGAGGACAGATGGCAGTGAGCGGATATTGGTGCTTGGCAGAGTTGTGCGTTTCAGAATTTTTTTGAGTCGACTCAACTCAACTCATGTCCTGAGAGTGGTCGACTCAACTCTGACTCAACTCATTGTCAAGAGTTCAGTGAGCTGACTCAACTCTGACTCAATGCTAAATCACCCCGACTCAACTCCGACTCAACTCACGACTCAACTCAACTCAAACTTTGACTCAGTTTCAAAATATATAAATAAAGGATAAATAATAACAAATTAATAAACCACTAAAAGACAAGCTGTAGAGAAAGTCTTACAGGAAAATGAAGATGAATGTATGGTAGATAAATTAATTGAAACATTAAAAATC
The DNA here is from genome assembly GCA_034440635.1 of Lepas anatifera. Taxonomy (NCBI): domain Eukaryota; kingdom Metazoa; phylum Arthropoda; class Thecostraca; family Lepadidae; genus Lepas; species Lepas anatifera. The sequence goes on along the minus strand of JAOTON010001050.1, from coordinate 13,599 downwards.
AATTATAGCCAGGAGCCATGGATATCTTTTTTATTCTTCCAGACTGCCACTGCCAGGTAAAGCTGCCACACCATGTTGCAATTATTTCTGAAAGAAGCCTTGCATGTTTAACCAGGTGCATGGAATGGAAAAGAACTTAAATGGGCTAAGGTTACAACCAAATAGGGGAAATAATTGCACCCCCATACTATCAGAAAAAGGTCCAAGCTAAAAAAACATGATCTAAACTGTATTTTCAGGAATGATAAGGGTAATGCTTTTTGTTTCTGTTAAAGAATGATGCTAGATAATTATACTAAATGAAACATTGCTATGCTATGAGCTGAACCAAAATCTAAGCTATAATTACTAGATTACCTAGTTGCAATTGCAAATTCTAAGAACTACAGCAAAACCTAGGAAATAGTATACCATATCAGCATATGACATAGGACAATAGAAATGGAAATTTTATCATCGTGTTGCATTAAATACATAGATATTTTTAAACCCAATACAATTTTCAGCTTGAAAACCTTCTCAATACAGCAAGCACGTACCACCTACCTGTCACACTTCAAAATGGGAGCAGTTTGATAATTGCCAATGTATACGGCTTTCCAAATAAAATACGGACGACGATCAGACACAACCAGTAGCAAGAAATAATTTGTCTGATTCACGCAATAATAGTATTTCAATGTTTTGTCAAATCAGAGTCCAGACTTTTCTGTGCTAACAGTAAGAACTGCTTTTAATAGGTAAAAGCAGTAACTGCAGACGACGCATTTAAGACAAAAGAAACAATTTCAAACAATTTCATATGCAGCTTAGAAATATATCACCTGATTTCTACAATGTTTTGCCCTGAAGCTACTTTACCTTGAACCTATCCTTGACTAGATTTGATCTTCAAAGACAGCAATGGCACACTTTCTTGCCTGTGGCTATTATTTTATATTAGAGTGGTGGTGGAACGTTTGAGTGTATAACTGTGAGTGGCGGTTGAAAAGGAGTATATTGATGATGAGGATTTTTTTAGATATTTTAAATGCATGTCGCAGTGCATTCTACCTCTTAAAATGTTTAAGACAAGGCCAGAGATAGGAGCCTGTTTAATTTTTCGAGTACATGTATTATTTGTGCATAGGGATTTCTTCAGACCAAATGGGCTTTTAAAATAAGCAATTGAACCGTAATTAATTTGATATATTGAAAAAAATTAAAACTTTGATTGAACAATTAAAGCACTGGAGGAAAAGGTATTCAAAGGAGGTTTCCAAAAGGTAGGCAAATTCAAACTTATTCAACATATTTGCATACTGAGTAAACTTTTGTTATCAACTCGTTTGACTCGCTGTCTTCACAACTCAACTCAACTCAACTCATTGACGTGGTGTGAACCGACTCAACTCAACTCAACTCACTTGTCTAATTTTTTCGACTCAACTCAACTCAACTCTGAGTCGAACGAGTCGGAATTTGAGTTAAACTCTGACTCCGACTCGTGAGTCGCACAACTCTGGTGCTTGGTGCTGCCAGGCGGGCAGCTTTTGTGTAGCAGACTAGTTATAGGTGGCGATCGTGCAGTTACGGTAGAGACCCCTATATCCAACACACCAAACACGCATGACACAACAAATACACATCAAACAAAACACATCTCACTATCATCCATCTCATGCAAACAATATGTTTATAGTATTAACATTAGTACAAAGCGTCCCAATTGGTTACTTCTTTCTTTGAATGTGTTCCGAGCTAGACTTCACACAATACACACTTGTCTAATTTAAGATTCATGACTATGAATTTTAGAGGACTCGCCTCACAGCAGAAAAGACGTGACGTCGTCGATTTTTTGAAAAATTCTGCATGTGATGTCATATTCTTACAAGATACTCACCTCACTAAACGTTCAGTGCCGTATTTTGACCTTTTGTGGAAAGGCAAATGTTACCATGCCCGCAAGTCAAATTTGAGTAGAGGCACTTCAATTCTTATCAGACATACGTTGCCGCACGAAATTGTATCGGAAACTGAGGGCCCAAACGGTAACTTTAAAGCTTTAAACTGTCAGATACGTGGAAATATGTACACCTTAGTTAGCGTTTATAGCCCAAATGAAGATAACCCCGAATTTTACGACGAACTAGAAGGATGCATTGAATCAATGGTGCCTGAAAATCTAGAAGTTGCCGGGGACTGGAATTTTGCTATCGACCTCCAGAAAGACTCGAACTATATTCACGAAAGTAACAGAAATGCAAAACGTCGTTTTCTTCTGACCATCGACAAATATAACCTTATTGACTTATGGCGTAATCGGCATCCCCACGAAAATCAGTTTACTTGGTCTAGACCAAATCCATTAAAATATGGTAGGTTGGACATGGTGTTCATAAACCACGAACTGATCAAGAACATAAACCATTGTGAAATTGTTCCTGCATATAGAACTGACCACTGCAGAGTCACCTGGTCTATTAGAGAGCCAACTCTTAAAAGGGGGCCAGGACTTTGGAAGTTTAACGAAAGTCTCCTGGATGACCCTAGTTATATAACATGTATAACAGACTGCATAAAGGAACAAATCAACCAGTACGCACTTCCGATTTATACAGCAGAGTTCCTAGCAAACCCATTGCATTTTTCCCAAATAGAACTCAGCATTGATGTTAATCTGTTTTATGAAACACTTCTAATGATGATTCGGGGACAAACTGTACGCTACTCCAAACGCAAGATACGGGGAAAAAAGAATGAGGAAAAGAAAATAATGCACGAAATTGAACGGTTAGAAAAGCTAATTCCAAATAAAGATTCAGAAACATATAATGATTTAGCAAGAGCAAAAGACAGACTAGAGAAAATACGGGAGCCAAAAATCCAGGGGCTTATTACTCGATCCAGAGTAGCATGGCATGAGGAAGGGGAGAAATGTTCCAAATATTTTCTTTCTCTAGAAAAAAGAAACGCAATTCGAAAATCAATAAATTGTTTACAAAAAGGAGATCAACTCATCACTAATAAGCGAGAGATTTTGAAAGAATTCTCCATAGAGATCTACTATAACTAGAGCGGACATCCTATACAAAACCTCAATACCCCGACGTCAAAATTGAAAGTTTTGCTAGTACAAATCTTGGCCAGGTTAATTGGAGAATCACGTGCTAATTTCAACGAGAGCCTCTGGATTTAGCCCACCACTAAATAATTTTGGCAGAGAAAGCCATTATTCATTGCGAGGATTAGTGGTACATTAGATCGTTGTCATAGCAACCGTTTGTTGAATTAAGCTGTATTAAGGCGCTGGTCAAATTTCTCAGTTTGGCCTAAGCTGTAAAAGAAGTGACAATCATTCTACCAAGCATTCTGTGAAAAACATTCTATGAAGCAAAAAGCAGGATCCTCGATTACGGAACTGGCTCGCGTAATGAGTGGAGACTGGGAGAAGAGGTTATTGATAAAGCAGCCGAATACTTCCATCTAGGCATCGCCATGTCCCCTCGAGCGGTAGCCAAAAAACGGATCGAAAATTCCATGAACCGAGCCAGGAGAGCATTGTATGCAAGATTTGACCATGGATTGGGTATTAGAAGAACGAACCCCCTCACTGTCTATACCACATGGAAAATATATGCGGAGCCAATACTGAGCTACAGCCTGGCAGTTAATCAGACGAGCATGACAGACATGTTGTTTCTAGAAGGCATGATATTACGGATATATCCGCTAATGCAAGGACTACCATCAATGACACAGAAGACTGTGGTGTACATCATGCTGGGGGCGCCATCATGCCGGGTATTCATTGTGAAAATCACATTGTAGTTTATCGGATTCCTTCTCCGTGCAGCAAAGGAACATGAACTCACATGCCTACTATGAGATACTACATGGAGCCGTTAATGATGATCGGAGAACCAGCCTTGTCCAACAGTGGAACAGAAAACTAGAAGGGCTGCAGCTTCCAAATATTACTGCTGAGCTAGGGGAACAGAACCTGAGCGTAATTATCGAACGCTGGAGCAAGATGGCCCAGCAGGCATTAGCGAGCTATGCACTGACTGAAACCCTGGAAGCCGGAAACAAGCTCATGGGTCTTCACTGGTTGCCCAGACTAGTAGCCGAAGAAAATGCACTCCTGAATGCAGAATGCAGCTCCTGAACTCTTCTGGCCTACAAGTCGATACAGCAGCATTGGAAGACAAGCAACACTCACGAAGATAAATCTGCTGACTGGACAATCCTGGGTTGCGACTAGCATTATAAGGAGACACACTCAGGAGAACCAGGTGTGCCCCCTCTGTCAAAGCGGTGATGAAACATTGGAGCACCTAATATTTGAGTGTGCAACGTCGTCCGAGGAGCGAGCATTAGCAGAAATATCAGACGCACCTCCAAGGAAGAACCTCAGCCATGGAGTAAATATTACAAGGGAATACCTCTGAAAGTCTTGTAATCCACTATATATATATATACATATATATATATATATATATATATATATATATATATATATATATATATATATATATATATATATATACAGCTAGAGTCCGGAAAGCACTGGAAATCACCTGAATGTATGGATCCTCATGTCAACCCTGACTCCCTCCTTGATTAATGGGTGGCTTGTGGTGCATGGAGCATGAGGTGCATGGGAACGATGTAAAACCAAGGCAGCAGATAGCTGCGCATCTACTTGATGGAGCCGACTCGATAAGTTCAAGTAATTCAGTATGAAAGCTTGCACGATAAATGAAATGGATGCCGAAGCCCGCCGCCGCTAGAAGTGTTTAATTTTGATACTTATCTAAGTTGGGCATCCGACCTGGCTAAAAAGTCACTGTGAATTTCAACGCTGTTGGAGCCTAGAAGACCCTATGTATTCCTATATGAGTAAGTCTGAGCGCCTAGTGTTCTTCAATAGATTATTTAAATTTTAATGTGTTAAGAATAGGATCATCGTCAAAAGCATCAAATTTATGATAAGCACACCAGTCCTTGATCTTTACCATTGGCTTATCCTATCTTATCTATTACAAGATCCAACCTTGCCGGAAGACGACATGTAAAAAGTCATCGTGTTTTTCAGTGGCCTCATTATTCTATGTAGTGAAAATGAAATAAATACGGACATTTTCAATTTTCAGACCTGTTCCAGGAGCATCACCTATATGCTACAGAACCGCAACTTTTTAACGAACTTTAGAACTTATTTGGTAACCAGAAGTTTTCAGACGCTTGGCAGAGAGGTGTTTCAGTAAAACGTCACGAGCTTCCCCACAGAGGCCCAGATTTGTACTAACAAAACGTTCAATTTTGACGTTCGCACAGGTGTGCTGTCCGCTCTAGTTATAGTAGATCTCTATGGAATTCTCCATAGAGATCTACTATAACTAGAGCGGACAGACACCTGTGTGGACGTCAAAATTGAACGTTTTGTTAGTACAAATCTGGGCCTCTGTGGGGAGGCTCGTGGCTTTTTACTGAAACACCTCTCTGCCAATCATCTGAAAGCTTCTAGTGACCAAATAATTTGTAAAGTTCGTTAAAATCGTATGGCCACCACACAAATATTTACTTGGTCGTGTATACTGAGATACCGTTTACAAATACAGTAGAAGTATCATTTTCCTTGACATCATAGGTTACTAAGGGTTGCTTTATCTTATTATTTTATATTCAAAAGAGATTACAGCATTTGCAATACAATATAAGGACTGCAATAAAATATAAAAAATCACCATGCTTCGGAGTCGTCAAAACTTCAGCGCAATAAGTTTTGACAATTTTGTCACCATTGACCAAAGTTTAGATCAGCGCACCCAGAAGAATCACTGCCAGGCATCACTACACATTTAACTATTAGGAACGGTGACTGATATCACTTCATGGGCGTGCTATGCTTACCATCATCCTACTCCAATCGTCACGACTCCAATCCTTGGCTAAAATGGCACACGTGTCTTATTGGTGTCGTGGCATTGTGATATTTTCAGTCAGTGCCCTGGTAAGAGGTTTAGCGTATTAACACGCGCCCTGCTGGGTCCCTGGCACGACACGCCCCGCTGAGGGGCGTATTCCCCCATCTCATTTCCCAGGAACGCTAAAAAATTACGGACGGTGTTCGAAAGCTCTTGACGAGACGAAGAGATATTGTACGGAGTATTTTTATGTTAGGTCAATATTGAGGTCAGCATATGTCAAAGAATGTTCCATAGGCTTATAACAGGACAGTGTACATTTCCCCCTCTTGATATTTACTCAGCGGAGTTAGAGAAAATATTTTATACATCTTTGGATTCCTCTCACAATAGCAAATTGAATGATATATAATATGACCTTGATAGGTCAAATTGTAAAAATGACCGGACATCGAGCTAGGTCAGGGTCACAAGGTGACCTGTTATTTTCATGTTGCATATCAATTGACTCCACGTGACAATATAAGCACAATGCAAGCAAAATGGGAGCTTATCTCAATTCAGTGAGAAGTTAGGACAAAACAATCACTGTATGCTCCTGTGACCTGACACAGTAGCGCAACCAAGGGGGGCATGCCCCTCAAATTTTTGGGGCACACTTTGAGGTTAAAAGAAAAAAATATGCATCAAAAATAAAAAATGCGCTTCTTTTCAATCTCGGGCGGTCTCTGCCTCCGGTAAAATAATCAGCGGAGAAATGTCGGCTGTAAACCTTGCTACAGGGCGAGGGCCTCCAGTCAGGGTGCCTGTTGACCGCAGTGATCCACAGTGCCTTTTTGGCTGGCTCCGCAGGAAATCTGGAAATTTTTCAACTTTTGAAAGCTCTGTTTCAACTGGAGGCTACATTTAAAGCTCGCTGTAGCTAACATCACGGTCTCAAAATGTATAAAAAATCCTTTATCAAAGTGTGTCATCAATTTTTCAGGCTCAGGACTTCATATCCAGACTCACTTCAAGCAAGAAACGGATGGATAGGTAATTTCGATTTCGCCTAGTGCATTCGTTTCGGACACTTTCTAGGTCTCCTTGCTTCTCTTAGGGACTGGTGTGCATATCATAAATTTGATGCTTTGGACGATGATCCTATCCTTAGCACATTAAAATTTCAATAATCTATTGAAGAACACTAGGCGCTCAGACTTACCCATATAGGAATACATCAGGGTCTCCTAGGCTCCAGCACCGTTGAAATTCACAGTGGCTTTTTTAGCCATGTCGGTTGCGGAGCATACATAAGTATCAAAATTAAACACTTCTAGAGGCGGCGGTTTTCGGTACCTATCCATGATTCATTCATCGTGCAAGCTTGCGAGCATGTTTCATAAGAACGTTTGGTAGAATGATTGTCACTACTTTCACAGATTAGGTCAAACTGAGAAATTTGACCAGAGCACTAATACCATGCTTAATTCAACAAAACGTTGTCATGACAACGGTCTAATGTACCACGAATCCTTGCAATGAATAATGACTTTCTCTGCCAAAATTATTTAGTGATTGGCTAAATCCAGAAGCTCTCGTTGAAATTAGCACGTGATTCTCCAATTAACCTGGCCAAGATTTGTACTAACAAAACTTTCAATTTTGACGTCGGGGTATTGCCGTTTTGTACAGGATATCCGCTCTAGTTATAGTAGATCTCTATGGAATTCTCTAATCATCTATCGGAGAAATATACCGGGTCAAATGTCACCATGAATATTTCTACGTTTCTAGAAAACAAAATTGAAAATAAATTAATCTATGATCAGAAACTGGAACTAGAGAAACCAATGACCCTGAACGAGCTTGCACAAGCATTGAACAACATGAAAAAGGAAGGTCTCCAGGTGTAAACGGCTTTACAGCACCTTTCTTCAAACAATTCTGGACGTTCCTAGGCCCCTTCCTTTTAAGGGTCCTTAACAACAACATAACGCAAGGTAACACGTGTAATTCATTTCGAGAAGGCATAGTTACATTAATTCCAAAGCCAGGCCAAAACGGACAGTCTCTGAAGGGATGGAGGCCTATATCTTTGTTAAATACTGACTTCAAAATTATTTCTGCCGCCATTGCAAACAGGCTTAAGAGCGTCATGGAAACTCTTATCTCGTCAACTTAGTCAGCATACATTAAAGGCAGATATCTAGGGGAAAACACGAGGCTTGTTTATGACGTTATTGACTATCTAAACAAGGAGAAACAATGTGGGCTTATCCTAGCGGCGGATTTTGAAGCAGCGTTCGAGTCTGTTTCCTGGACCTTCTTAGAGCAAAGTTTGGTTTCCTATAACTTTGGACCACAGTTTAGATCGCTGATCAACTTATTGTATCTGAATTCTGGAAGTTTTTGTCGAATTTTGTTTGATGGATATTTAGGAGAAAAAATTTATTTAAGTCAAGGTATCAGACAAGGCGACCCAGCCAGCGGATATTTGTTTAATTTAGTAGTAGAACCACTCGCCTCTCAACTAAAAACGTCAACACAACTCACTGGAATCCGACTTGGAACAGGAGCGGAGGTTCGCGTCTCTCAATACGCCGATGATTTAATAACTTTTGTCAAAGCAGACGAATCTTCCTTAAGAGCAGTTGTTGGCGAATTAAGAAGCTTCTCAAATTATTCCAACCTGAAGCTAAACATAAGCAAAACAAAATGTCTACCCATCGGACCAACAAGTGCAACGTTAAACGATGCTTCGGGTATTACATTCGTCAACGAATTGAAGATCTTAGGCATAAGATTCAACAAAACAAATAGTTTAATAACCGATAATAATTTGACAGATAAAATTGAGTCTATTCGACGGGGAATCACACAGTGGAAAAGACGAAATTTAACACTGATAGGAAAGGTTACCGTTATAAAATCCTTGTTAATTACTAAATTAGTTCATATTTTCATCTCACTCCCAACACCATCCCAAAAAACCATAAAGGAGCTGGAAAAAATTATCCATGACTTTCTTTGGAATAATAGAAATGATCCAGTGAAACGTGCCAAATTGACGCAAAAAGCAATGTATGATGGCCTAAACGTTACAGACCTAGCATCTTTTATCAAGAGCTTAAAAATAGGATGGATAAAACGTTTATATACATCAAAACAGGAATGGGCGTTTCTTATAAAGAGTAACTTGCCTCCTGTGCTGCAATTACTTACCTACGGTGAGATAAAACTGAAGAAAATGGCGAAAATGCTACAAAATCAATTTTGGTCGGAAGTATTATTCTCTTGGGCGGAATTTATCCGACTTTACGAACCTCCAGATGAAGAAATATTGACCAGTAAACTATGGTTCTCTAATTTTACTAAGTTTAAAACTACTATTGTCAAAAAATGGGATGAAAAGGGTCTCCGATTTATCGGCGACCTCATAAACACTGACACCGCGAGGCCTTACACGGAAACCGAACTACAAAGAATGTATAACATACCAATGACTTTTCTCTGCTACCAATCATTAACCCGCGCGGGGCTGGGGGTAAATTTTACCCCCCTTCGCGAATTTTTGCGATATCTCAAAAACGGCAGCGCGCAGCGCCGCCAAATTTTTAGTACCTTTTTTACATCAATTTTACACATTTCTGCCTAATAAAAATAAAATCGGTTGAAAACTTTTCGAGAAATAAGCCAAATTGTGACGTCACTACAGGCGATTTTTGTACCAAAATCGCGCAATGTTTAAAGAGCTGCTGAAGCTACAGTTCTGAACTGATTTCCAATTTTCTTGCATCAAACGATAGGCATTATTGTGGTCTTCAAAATGGCTCTCAGTTTTTAAAATTTTGGTTTTGGAAAAAAAAACTTTTTTTTAATATTTTTTGGGAAAAAGTTACAAAATTTCTAAAATTTTCAAGATTTCTCAAAAACCGGAATTTATTTGGTAAAACACCATACAGTGCATATGCATGACAAATTTTGAGTCTCTAGCTTTATAACTTTAGTCTGGAGAGCTGCGAAAGCTCAGCGACTCACGCTCTGATTTTTAGGGCTGATCAATACTGTCTTTATTTAGTGAATCATAGTGATCCTGCTATCACACCTGACTTCTCACTTGATCACTTGATCATCGCCAATCCTCTTTTCAAACTTCTATCCCCCTCCCCCTCTCACTACCCCTCCCCATCATCAAATTCGGCAACCCTTTTCCTAATTATACGCCATTTCAAATGAAAGTGCATAATTGCTTGATCATGCCATTTACATGCGTTGCCTCTCGTCTTGGATACTTTTTATCCACTAATGTCTTTCCAAGAATCGGTTATCAGCACTTGTGTTCTTTTCACACAAACAGACCGTCTGTGACACCACCCCACCCCTCCCCTCCCCCTTTCCGCTCACTTCTCACGCTGCGCCGGCCCGCGCACGGCCCGGCCGGGCCGGGAGGGGAGATAGCGGTGCGATCGAAGTGCGACGACCGGATGTCTTCCAGTGTAACACAGTCGGGAGGGGGCGGCATGAACAAAAGAGTATATGATACCACCAATATACTGATTGTGAGAAACAAAAGGGTTATCAGTGACGTCACTCACAAATAATTGCTCATTGGCTGAGCAGCAGACGGGTCAGTTGTCACGAGGAATATTTTGTGAACGATTTGTGCCTCAGTCATCGCTCGCGATCGACGGGAGGAGACACCATGTCTCGCCGTGTCCGCACGCTGACACCTGCCGAGGTCGCCTCGCTGATCGCTGAAGTGTCGGACTCGAGTGGACTTGAAAGTGACGGTGACGAGTTTGTGCCGCCGGCGGCGGCCATCGATAGTGACGAGGACGCCCTGGCCGAGTACGTGGACGACTCGTCTGACGCCGAGTCTGACGCCGAGCCGCCGCCACCGCCTGTCAGTCGGCAGCAGCTGACCAAGTCGCAGCAAGTTCTGGATCAAGCTGACCTGCAGCCTCATCCGCCGTGTGACGCCGGGCCGTACGTGGTGCGTGACAGACAGCGGTCTGTGATCGCCGAGTGGCAGACCACGCCGCCACCTGCCCGCCGCCGCCGCGACCCGGCAAACATTCTCACCGAGCGCGCTGCCGTGCGTGGTCGTGCCAGACACGTCAGCAACGAGGCTGAAGCCTTCAAGCTGTTCGTGACCGATGCCGTCATCGACCAAATCGTCCAGCACACGAACGAACGCCTGCGGCAAGAACGGCAGCGCATCGAGGCAGCCTGCAGTGTTAGCACCGCTGAGAAGACCGCACACAGGCTTCAAGACGTCACTCATACAGAAATGTGCGCATGTCTGGGTCCGTGCATCCTGCGGGGCTTCTACAGCAAGCTCACGCTGAAGGAGCTCTTCAACACTGCGACTGGCCCAGCCATCTTCACGGCGACCATGGGCGGCAAGCGGTTCGCCAAGCTGCTCCAGTTTATGTCGTTTGACGACATAAACACGCGCGAGGACCGACGGCCGGGAGACAAGTTCTGCCACCTCCGCGCAGTGTTCAACGAGGTCGACGAGAACCTGCGTCGGTACTTCCGGCCATCCAAGTGCCTCACACTGGACGAAAGTCTAGTGAGATTCCGGGGCCGGTGCCCTTTCAAAATGTACGTGCCGAGCAAACCGGGAAAGTACGGCCTACTCGTGCGGACGGTGGCGGACGCAAATCACCGCTACATGTACAAGATGTGGCCGTACTCTGGCAGGCCGGCGGCTCCCGAGCTGGCACCTCCTGGCACATTCTTCGAGTCAGTGCCAGAGAAGGTGAAGCACATGGTGCGGGAGGTGGCCGGCACCGGCCGCAACGTGACCATGGACAGGTATTTTACCTCCATACCGCTGACGGAGGACTTGCTGGCGGGGCGGCTCACAGTGGTGGGGACCCTCAACAAGCGCCGCAAGTTCCTGCCAGAGCTGACAGAAGCCCGGGGCCGACAGGTGGACACCCACCTGTTCGCGTTCCGCAACGACGTCACCCTGGTGTCCACCTGCCACAAGCCCGGCAAGCTGGTGCTGGCTGTGTCCACCCAGCACAAGACTGCGCTCGTGGACAGCCGCACCAACAAACCCGATCTCGTGCTGTACTACAACGCGACGAAGGGTGGCGTGGACGTGATGGACGCCATCACTGAGTACATGTACAAACATGTACATGTACCACATGTACAAACCTCCCGTCACCCGCTGGCCGACCGCCTTCTTCTTCTTTCTGATGGGCGTGGCACAGGTGAATGCCTCCACAGTCCTCATGCTGAACCGTGGGCACGGTGCTGCGCAAGTGAAGACAGGTGCTCGGCGTTCGATCATGTACGCCATGGGTCAGCAGCTGGTGCAGTCGCGGCTAGCTGAGAGAGTTGCGAGCCCGACTGGTCTCAACAGCAGTGCGCTGTCGGCCCTGACATGTGTGACAGGCCTCAAGATCAGTGCCGGCCCCAGCTCCGCCCCCCAGTGCCGCCCCCAGTGCTGGTCCCAGCGCCGGTCCCAGCAGCGCCGGTCCCAGCGCCGGTCCCAGCAGCGCCGCCACCAGCGTCAGTCTCAGCAGCGCCGTCACTGCCACGGCTGGTCACCAGACAGCCGATAAGGGGCGATGTGTGGCCTGCTTGGAGGAGCTGAGAGGCACAGGACACTTCAAAAGGAAGAAAGATAAGCTGACCAGGAAGCCACCCTGCTCCCAGTGTCAAAAGTTCGTCTGTGAGAGGCACTGCCGGCTCGTCCGGGTGTGCCAAAAGTGCGCGAGTGGCACTGGCGAGTGAGCGCGAGAACGATCTCTTGCGCAGTGTCTGATATGTTTACTGACAGCGAGTCAGGTGCTGTACTGTGCGCGAGTACAGCGAGTATTGTGCGTGGCATTACGTGTAGGCGTGGGGATTTTCTGTGAATCTCAGAAAACGTGTACATAGTGCCTTTTTGGTCTGTGCGCAAACATTATTTATATGTGCTGCTTGATGTGTGCACATATCTCCTTTTCTTCTGTGCTTTATCAAATTTCTTAAGCCAAACGAACGCCTGTTTTGTAACGAGATAAGAATAAACGTTACCGTATAGTGCAATTGTGCCTTTTCTTTTTGATCCGATACAAAAACGCAAAACAGGAAAGTTACGAAGGGAGAACTTATCGCGTACAAAACTATGGAGGTGAAATGGTTATGGCAGAAGGAAAACACACTTTACATTTCTCTGCTGATTTTTCGCCCATCAACAAGCTATAATTAGACTTTTTGACCCAGGATGACCTCGTACACGCTTTACACTACTTTTATAGTGTTCCTGAGACAAAACAGGTCCAAAATCATGTGTCATTTGGCAAAAGTATGAACTTAAAAAGTTGACCTCTGATGACCTACCTTGACCCCGGCTGTGCAAGTTGAGACCAGAGTATTTCAGATATGATTCTCTGAACATCATAGCTGAATTCTGCATGCAAAATGGCTCAAAAACATGTATCGCATGACCACATTTGGATACAAAAATATGGTGACCTTTAGTGACCTCATCTTGACCTGACCCGGTCATGCCACCAGCCTAACGGTCTCAAAGCACCTTGCTGCATTCAAGTGAAGGCTTTCCATGAAGTATGAAGCTCATAGCTTCCATTGCCTGATCTCCGTAGCATTGCAACCTCATAAACCACGCTTTTGACAGCTGACCTCAGTTTGACCTTGACCTTGACCTCAAACTTTAAATTAAGTACATGTTTTTAGTTGT